>CM021101.1:10858258-11195944 GCA_007115665.2 Sequoiadendron giganteum | reverse complement strand
ATCAAGAATTCGAAAAAGAGGTGGAATTCTGAGAGACAGAAAATGAAGAGACAATTTGAAAGGTGTCTCTCGTAATTAAATAAATAAATATTTAATTATGTGTGAAAGAAATATGAAAAGGTTTTAATTAAATATTACAAATATTTAATTATGTGAGAAAAGGAAAAGCCTTTTAATTAAATATTAAGAATATTTAATTTTGTGAGAGAAGTGGGAATTTGGAAAATGATTTAATTAAATATTGAAAATATTTAATTAAATGTGGAGGGAAGAATATCGTTTAAATTTAGAATTTAAACTTTGATAATTAATGTAAATAGATTGTAAAATCTATTTAATTAATTAAGAAGAAGGTAGCATTAATTAAATAAATAAATTTATTTAATTAAATTAGATGAATTAGAAAAATGAACAATATAAATAAATAATTAAATTTATTTATATGTAGAAGACTTAAGAAACATTAATTAAATAATTCATATTTAATTAATTAACAAGTTCGATCGATCGTGACCATTTTTAGATGTGTACATTTTGCCCCTCTTTGAAGTGATGTGTTTCACGCATTGCTTCAAAGAATTTGCCCCTGACTTTGAAAAATTATTGATGATGCTATATGCCCCCTCGAGAGATAAATCGTGTGATGAGAATGATTATGAGACTGATTTGGAAGATTTTCAAATGATTTCGGAGAAAAATGGTGATTTAACTCTTGAAATAGCACTTTGCATAGTAATAAATGCTATTTTTACCCCTTTAAAAGATGAAAAAGGTGAGAAGTCACTTTCATTTGAACAATAACCTTTGAGAAAAATTGGAGCTCTGAGAGAGATAAAAGCAATGTCGATCCCATATGAGCACCACAGATTTGAGCGAGGTAGCCATTATCAGAGACCACCTGTGTATGGACCTTCGGTAAGTCGATCCAAAGCTCTCCGTAAAAATTTTATGCATTTTTGGATGCTTTTTCAAATGTTTTCAAATTTTAAAATTATGTTTTAGCGCATGCGATAGGTCTTTTAGTGCATACAATAGATAGTTTAGCACATCCAAAGTGGCGCATAGGGATAGAACGGTCGTGCATAGAGGCCAAATAATCATGCATAGGTGATTTAGCGCATAGGATAGATAAAATGGCACATCTATGAAACCTGCCTACGGATGATGATAGACTAGCGTGTATGAGATTTAGCGCATCCATGGACTGTTATAGCGCATATGCTTGATGAAATAGCGCATCCATGAAATCACGCATCCATAGACTATTTTAGTGCATCCATGGAATAAAGTTGTGCATCCATGGATGTTTGCCGAATTTCAATTTTTGAAAAAAAATTGATGCATGCTTGATGATTGTTGATAGATTAGACAACAGATTTTATGCATTTGAATATCATTGATGAATAGATTTGATAAATTTGCCTTCGTGCTTGAAGAACAAATGGATTTGATAAATTTTGTTTCCATGCGATATGAAAAACAAAATAGAAATGATAATTTGCTTTCCTGATTTGAAAGTCAAATAGATTAAGTCACGATGACTGTTAAATTTGTTTTCATGCGATATGAAAAACAAAATATATGATAGATTTTCTTTCCTATTTGAAAGTCAAATTAAGTCATGATGACTGTTAAATTTGTTTCCATGCGATATGAAAAACAAACTAGATGTGATGTAAACTTGCTTGATGTACTGATTTATTTTGCATGCTTGCTTGATAATTTTGTAAAGGAGGATTTTGGCCTCCTTCAGATCAGAGAGAGATTTCCACAGACATGGGAGATGATTCCTTGACTATCCCATGATGATTTGGGAGTGATAGACCAGTGTGACTTGAGAGCTCTGTTGAGTATCCCACAGTATCGGGTCAACAGGGCACTATTGACTGCCTTAGCAGAGCGGTGGCATAGCAAGCACAACACCTTCCACTTACCAACAAGAGAGATTATAGTGACTTCAGAGGATGTCTATAGGATTTTGGGTATTCCTGTGGTTGGAGAGCTTGTGATTTATAATCACAAAGAGATTGGGGGTACAGATGCTTTGAGACGGGTCTTCCAGGATCCTCATATCTATGGATATGAGATTGCCTGGAAGGAGATGACAGAGAGATATGCCCCACTGCCTTCAGTTTTAGCAGGGATGATTGGTGGTTTCCTTTGTCCTGATCGCAGGTCAAAGGGACTATCAATTGGGTGGGGGAGGATCTTGGAGGACATGCTTCTCCACCGTACCAAATATGCATGGGGATCATGCATGCTTGCCCATCTGTACCATGACCTTCATCAGGTCGTGTACACAGATGGGAAGAGTCTCTATTGTGGAGTGACTCTTCTACAGACATTCACATGGGAGCATTTTGCGATCACATGCCCCATTGTCAGGAGAGATTGCCCCCTCAGATTCCCATATGTTTATACATACACAGGACCCCTTGTCCAGCCGAGGCTGGGAAAACTGGAGTACTGGTGACGGGTACTTGATGATTTGGACACGGTCATCTAGCGATCGTATGTGGATTGCGACCCGTGGCAGATAGATGACATAGAGTTGTCATATGTTACGAGGCCCCGATACTTGATTGGACGCACCCCCTTCATCATCGAGAGATTTCTGGGTCGGAGGGTTTTGAGGCAGTATGGATGGGTTCAGATGATGCCCTAGGGGATGACACAATATACTAGGCATCGGGGAGATGTACCAGAGTGGGGGCCAGTTTTGACTATTGAGGTCACCAAAGAGTACTTGGAGCTGCAACCGGATGATTGGACCATTCGACCAGAGGTCACAGATGCAGGGATGACGGATGATTATGCCACATATTTCTACACACATCCTTTTCCTCATTTCACTAGTCCAGATGAGCCTACCCCATTGATGGGAGGTCCAGTTATCTTGATAGGGTTACAACAGTCGCAGCGACATCCAGTAGTAGGGCAGCCACAGGATCAGGGACAGGTACAGGCAGAGCAGGTGGCAGATATCGGTGGGGTAGCCATGGAGGTAGATGATGAGAGCTCTGAGGCTGAGGAGACAGATGAGGATTCAAACAACTCAGATGATGGGGATGATGGGGGTGGTGGGAGATAGAGACTATTTTTTGATATTCCCTTCAGGACGAGGCCATAGACAGCTAGAGCAGTGGGTCAGGCCAGCACTTCAGTGTCACGGATCACCATCAGGGCTCCGTCACAAGGATAGTTAGATACCTTGTAGATAGAAGTTTAGACTCTTAGGAGTCAGCTAGCACAGGCCCAGGTGACCATCAGTCAACTGCAAGGACAGATAGCGTAGCCACCACCTCCTAACCCACAGATAGCACAGCTTATGGCTGAGAGGGATAGTTTTCAAGAGAGATGCGTACAGGCTGAGGGGGTAGCTAAGAGGCTACTGAGATCAGTGGAGAGCACCTCTATTGGAGAGGTTGTGGCAGAGGGATTAGAGATTGCTCACGAGGTCGAGTATTACAAGATGCGCTACTTTGAGGCAGTGCCACCTGAGTGGCGGATAGCCTTCACTCAGTCAGGTACTCGGACTCGGACTCACTCATGCAGTCACTCTAGGAGTGCGACCAGGAGTGTAGGTCAGCCGGTCATATGAGAGATCAGAGCCTCTGGGAGTAGAGATCTAGCAAGACCCTCTACTTCTGGCGCCAGCAGTAGCCATGATCCACAGCCAGATGCCTCTTAGCAATGAGCATTTTTTCATACACATTGGTGCCAATGTATGATATATCTTTTTGAAACATTTGATATCCTTGTATTTCTAGGCATTTGTTTTGATGACATCTATGATATGCAGCGGTGATTTGATTATGCACATGTTATGGATGATTTATGTGCATGTTTTTTGTATGATGATGCAAATGATGATATGATCTAAATTTTTTCTTTTCTCTTATGATGTATGCAATGAATGCAAAATGTCAGATGTAAATGATTTATGATTTATGATGATGATGATGGTGTAATGAAAATGCACTCACGTAATGATCTTATGATATAATGATTTGAAAAATATGAATGCAATTTTTATTTTATGAATGTGTGAAATATGTAGATTTATATGTTAATGAATGATGAATGATAACCATGCCTATGATGTAATGATGGAAAAATGACATGATAAGGAATATGATAATGATATGAAATGATGATGATGAGATGTAACAAATGTCCAGTCTTAATCAACCATTGTCGAAAAAGATATTTAAGAATGTGATACACCCTCAAAAATCTATTTTTAAAAGGAACCTCAAAATGCAAATGACTTATGCAGTCCTAAATGAATTATGCAACCCTAAATGAAATAATGAATCATTCTCCTTGTTTCCATTTCTTGCTGTGTTTAGTTATCATCATTGAGCCTTTTGATATGTTGAAAGTTAGTACAAGCATCAAAGGGTATGTTAGCACCAATGATGACTTGAGTACTGCTTCCATAATTTTTAATGTAGCAAGTTAATACAAGCATCGATGGTATAATTGAACCAAGATGACCTGAGTATTGCTTGCATAAACAAACAAAAGTTAATCAATTTCCTATGCAAATTTCGAAATGTCATCAATGATCCATTGTAGAACATGTCCCGCGACCAATTTGCATCATACTAATGATTAACTTACAGACAACAATCAAAGAAAAGTCACACTTCTTCCTTGTGACTCTAGTCCAATACATCATTGAACCACTCCAAAGATATGATGTCATCAAATATCAAAACAACAATTTGCAACCTTTGATTTTAAATTTCATCATTCATTTTATTCAGATTAAGATCATCCAATTTTTTTTTAAATCATCTGACAATATAATCATGTAAACTCAAAAACTATTATTTTAGGCATTCTGATGTTAAACACATGCTACTGACTACCTCCTAGAAAAGTGAACTTCCCCCTAGTGACCTTGTACTCTAACTCTTGCTAGACACAACTTTTGTGATGGATAAACCTCAAATCATCAAGCCATGATGAGACCCTTGTCGTTTTAAGGAAAATGATGTGAATGTGATAATGAGGTGTGTGCGATACTGATGTGAGGATGTATATGCAGAATGAATCCTAATAAATGAGAGAGCTAAATAAAATCACAAACAATGCTTGTTTGCCAAGTTTTCATTGTTTGTTTTTATTGCACTTTTTCTTGATTTTATGATTTTTTTGTTATTACCAAGACGCCTGTTTGCTAGGTTTTCATCAAGGCAATGTTTGATTTTTTTTATTTTTTATTTTTTTTAGGACTTTCTATATTGTTTTTGATTTTTTTTTTCAGGTGTAGAACCTTTTCAGATGAATGTTGTTGATCGGATCTTCAAAGAGGTCCCCTTCTACTATTGACAATTGATATGCCCCCAATCCATAGGCTGCAATGATAATGAACAGGCCTAACCAGTTAGGTTCAAATTTTCCTTTCTTTTCCCAATCTTGTTGATTTCGAGGGTTTTCTCTGAGAACCAAATCACCCACTTGAAAACTTCATGGTTTGACTCTGTGATTATAACTGCGAGACATGATTTGTTGATATCCCTTCAAGTGATTTACCGTAGTTTGACATCGTTCATCAAGTAGTTCCAGCTCTTGCAACCTTGATACTCTGTAGTCTTCATCATTGATTAATCCTTTGAGTGATACTCAAAGTGAAGGAATCTCAACTTTAAGTGGAAAAATAGCTTCTACTCCATAGACCAAAGCATAAGGAGTAGCTCCTGTCAGCGTCCGAATTCTTGTTCGATAGGCCCATAATGCTGGATTTAATTGGACATGCCAATCATGACCTGCTTCATTCACTGTTTTCTTCAGAATTTTCAGAATTGTTTTGTTTGAAGCTTCAGCTTGACCATTCCCCTGCAGATAATAAGGTGTGGAGTATCTATGTTGGATGTAAAACCTTTCACACAGTTCATCAACATCTTGATTTTTAAAGGGTCTACCATTATCCGTGATGATGGAGTTAGGAATTCCATATCCGCAAATAATATAATTCAAGATGAATGAAGAGATTTGTTTACTCGTAACAGTTGTTAAAGGAACAACTTCAATCCACTTAGTGAAATACTCAGTGGCTGTAATGATAAATTTGTGTCCATTTGAAGATGATGGATGTATCTTGCCAACCAAATCTAATCCCCACTAAGCGAAAGGCCATGTTGTAGTGAAGGGTTGTAATTCCTGAACAGGAGCGTGAATGAGATTCACATGAAACTAACATTTTGCACATTTCTTCACAAAGGCGAAAGATTCTTTCTCCATAGTTGGCCAGTAGTATCCTAATCTTACAAGTTTCTTTGCTAAGGTTAGTCCACTTGAATGTGTCCCACAAATCCCACCATGGACCTCTTGTAAGGCTTTTTTTGATGCATCACGTTCAAGACACCTAAGGAGAGTTCCATCCAGACCACACCTGTATAGGACATCAGCAATTAGAGTATAAAGGGATGATTGACGAATGAAATTTCGTTTTTGATTTCTAGACAAGCCTAAGGGTAAAGTAGTATCTTTCAAGTAAATGTAGATTTGGCCATATAAGGAAGATTCGGAACTTGTTAGATGGCAAATGATTTGCGTTTCAGGATCGTCATGAGTGGGAGAAAACAATTGTTCCACCAGGAAATCATACCATTTTTTATTCTCTGACAATTGGAGTAGAGAGGCGATTGTAGCCATAGCGTTTGTTGCTTTGTTATCAATGCGTGGAATCTGTTCGAACTTGATATTAACAAAGTATTTTTTGAGATCATCCACCATTCTTTTGTAAGGTATTAATTTATCATCTTTAGTGTGGTATTCATCATTGATTTGATTTATGACAAGTTGCGAGTCGCCAAAAATTTGAAGTTCTATAATTTTCCAATTTACTGCAATCTTCATGCCGATTATCAAGGCCTCATATTCAGCTATGTTGTTTGTGCAAGGAAACATTAGCCGATAAGATTTTGGAATTGTATGTCCTTGAGGTGTAATGAAAAGAATTCCCGCTCCTGAACCATGTTGAGTGTAAGAACCATCAAAGTAAAGTGACCACGATTGTTGGATTTCTGCTGTGAAAATATCGGTATCAAGAAAATCAACATGTATTGGATGTTCTGCCAGCATCGGTGCTTCTGCTAATTGATCTACAATTACTTGTCCTTTTATAAATTTTCGATCCACATACTGAATATCAAACTCACTTAAGATCATAACCCATTTAGCCAACCTGCCAGTTAAGGTCGCCTTACTTAGAAGATACTTGAGTGGGTCAATCTTAGCCACAAGCTTTAGTATATGAGTTAACATGTAGTGTCGTAACTTTTGAGAAGTGAACACCACTGCTAAACAAGCTTTTTCAATGAAGGTGTAATTTAGCTCGTGATTTGTTAGAGTTCTGCTGATGTAATAAATGGCTCATTCCTTTCCTAACTAATCTTCTTGTGCCAATAATGCTCCTAAAGATACTTCTATGGCAGCAATATATAATATGAGAGGTGCACCTTGTATTGGTGGAGTCAATACTAGAGGGTTCATGAGATATTGCTTTATTTGATTAAAGGCTGCTTCACATTTGTTCTCCCATTTGAATGGAACATTCTTATGCAAGATGTGTAAATGGTAAACTCTTATCTACCAGTTGAGCAATGAATCTTCGAATGGATTGTAATCGTCCCTGTAAAGAGCGTAGTTGAGTGATGTTCCTTGGTGGTGGCATATGAAGAATCACTTGTACTTTAGCTAGATCCACTTCAATTCCCTTTTCTAACACAATGTATCCTAATAACTTTCTGGATTTTACTCCAACAACACATTTCTTAGGATTAAGTCATACTTTAAACTGTTCCATTCTTTTGAAAATTTTAGACAAAATATCAATGTGTCCTTTTCTAGTGTTAGACTTGGCAAGAAGATCATCAACATAATCCTCCATAAATGTATGCATCATGTCGTGAAAAATTGTTGTCATTGCTCATTGGTAGGTAGCCCCTGCATTTTTCAATCCAAATGGCATTACGTTCCAACAATATGTACCCCAAGGACATGTGAATGTCATTTTATCTTGATCTTCTAGTGCAATCTTTATTTGGTTGTATCCTGAGAATCCATCCATTAATGAGTACATTGCAAGTCCACCAGTTAAATCCACAATCATATCAATGTTTGGTAAAGGAAAGTCGTCTTTAGGGCATGCTTTGTTCAAATACCTGAAATCCGTGCAAATTTTGATCCTTCCGTTTGGCTTTGAAACAGGCACAATATTGGAAATCCATTCTGCATAATCTATGGATCAAATGAATCCAATGTCTTAAAGTTTCTTTAGTTCCTCTTTAACCAACAACGCGACGTGTGGATGCATTTTTCTGAGTTTCTGTTTTATAGGTCTTGCCCCCGGTGTAATAGATAGATGATGCATGATGAGATCTGGATCCAATCCAGGCATATCTGCATAGGACCATGCAAAACTGATTTGATTATCTTTGAGAAATTCTATGAATTTAGGTATTTCTTCATCTATAAGAGATGCAGCCAATTGCAACACTTTAGGCTTTTCTGTGGTACCTATATTGAGTGCCTCTGTCGGTTCAATCAAAATGGAAGATCTTTCTTGATAGTACTCTGGAAGAGTGTCAAGTTTCCCATCCTCTGATGCCTTTGAAAGGTTTTCACCATCGGATACGCTTTTTATTTTTCTCTTTTCTTGATCTAATACTGCCTTTGTTAGGTTTTCACCATTAGATCTTTCTTTCATTTTTCTGTTTTCTTGACCTAATACTGCCTTTGTTAGGTTTTCACCATTAGGTCTTTCTTTTATGTTATTTATTTCGTAGCTGAGAAACTTGGCACTTTCCTGTCGAAAACTTTGATCCGATGATTCCCTGGTGGAACTTGTTTCAAGATGTGATGAGCAAAGAAAGTTTATTATGGTTTCATCATTTGGAAAAGTTGGAACATCAATGGGTGCGATTTGTTCCCAATCAATGAGTTCGAGATGAACCAAAGGTAATGGATCATTAGGATAAGTAAGGTCATTGGCCGTTAGGGTCATGATGTTATTGTCAATGTTATTTTGGGAGAAGTCTAAGATGGTATCCTCCTCAAAATGTTCTATCTCGCTTTGAATCGAATTGGTCTCACTAGAGTCATGATCACTTTGTACGATGCATTCAAATGGAGGTCTTGAGCTTTCTCCTTGTAAGAATGTAGGTGAAAATTTGTGTATCACATCCACCTTTTTGTCCCTCTAGAATTTATCATCAAAGATGGTGTCCCATTCATATTCATTGGAGTTAGTGTCGGAATTGTTTTCTTGAATTCGCAGAATTGACTTAGCTATTTCTTCATTAGATGGCCTCTGTGTTACTTTTTCCCTAGTATCCTCACCATATCCTATCCCCGTCTTATCTTTTGGGTGCATTTTTTTTAGTTGGACAGGTTCGACAATACCTTCTTTTCTTTTACCTAAAGGGCCATTTCCTTCATAACCCATTTGTTGCATGATAGCATAACCCTTTCCATATTGTTGTGTGGGTATCTTGATATGTTGTACAAATTCTTCTTCATCTTTATAGATCCAATCGAGAATAGCTCTATCTTCCCCTTCAGTTTCTTTGATAAACATCCCATTAAACTTGGTGATGGGGGTTGAAGTTGAGGCTAAAACTGTTGTAGCTTGCGGTGTAGATGTTGATGGCTGACCATGAGATCTTGGTGATAAGGGTAGATTAGAGAGAGATAAAGAATATTCTCCTACCCCATTGTATTTCAATTTTAGCTTGTTTCCAAAATTGCTTATCATTTCCTATACTTGTTCTTTGTTTTTGGAGGTAGAGACGGCCAAAGCCTCTCTATTATGTGGGACAAATGTGTCCTGAGTCGTTCTTAGATTAGAACAAGTTTGACTGCTATTATGATCAGTGGGTATGGTTATTTCCTGTCCACCATATGGAAACTTCAAACATTGGTGATAAGTAGATGGAATGGCTTGCATATCATGGATCCATGGACGACCCAATAGTATGTTATAGGTTAAATCCCGATTGAGAACTTGACAAAAGGTATTCTTCACAATAGGTCCCACTCTGATTGGTAACATGATAAGACCTTTTGAAGTTCTTTCCTCATCATCATAGGCCTTGATTGTAATTTTCCTCCACGGGTCTATAGAGTCTACTGAATATCCCAAAGCTAGGACCAATTTTAAAGTACAAATATTTAATCCAGATCCCCCATCTATAAGGACGCATCTAATGCGGGCTTTGTGAACCATGACTTCTAAATATAGTGATGAATTATGTGGATGGGTTATGGATGAATCATCTCTTTCAGAAAAAGATAAACATGTGTTGGAAGACAAATTCCCCACCATGGCTTGAAATTTATCGGTATCTAGATCAGGAGATACAATTGTATCGACGAGAGCCTTTTCTAGAATGTCCTTATGTGCAGGTGATAACTTTAAAAGCTCCAAGATATAGATTTGGGTTGATGTTTTTTATAATTGTTCAACCAAATTTTATTGACTTGGAGGGGGAATTGCCACTTTAGATGATGATCTTGGCTTGTCCCCTTGTGGTAACATTGACCTCTTGATATTCTGGCTTACCTTTGATTTAGATAGCATTGATTTGAGGGTCATCAGTATAGATATGATTGATAATAATGTCTTGGATGTTATTAACATTCTTGCCCTTATCCTTCGAGGATTCCCCTTTGTGATAATTAGGGAGCAAGTTTTTGAATGCTTGATGATCATTATTGACATTGTGTCCCTCAACTGTGATGGTACGATTATCAATTAAATCTTGAACAATATTCTTTAACCCTTGGAAACTATTTGTCTTATGACCTTTGCATCTATGATAATCACAGAAGTGTGAGTCATTCCACGATGGTGGTTTAACTTGAGGTTCATAGTCTCTTTGTGGTGGCAATGTAATAGTATTTTGATTCAATAATTCTTTGAGAATGGATTCCAAAGATTGGCCCAAGGGAGTGAAACTCCGTCAATTTGAAAAGTATGATGGTCTGGGTGCACTTGAATTTTGATTATTGCCAAAATTATTTCCATGAGTATCAGTTGTATTTCCTTGATTAGAAACATTGCCTTGGGTGCTAGAATGTCCAGCATTATTGTTACGTTGAGCACCTGACACATTAAGAATGACAGGTTTCAAATTCACGTTGTTAGCACCTACTACCCCATCATTTCCAACATTTTTATTTCAAGTCCAAAATCTGAACTTGTCATTGTTGTTATTATGGTTGTTGTTGTTGTTGTTGTACGAATTTGAACCTTCTTTATCAACTTGTAGAACTCCACGCTTGATTAATGCACCTTCAATAGTGATTGCGTTTTCAATCAATTTTTCAAATGATGGAGGACAATGAAATTTTAGTCTATAACTCATTTCTTGATTAAGACTATCGATGAAGATCTCCATATTTTCCTTTTCAAGAACAGGACGAGAATATCTAGCGAACGTTCTTCTCCATCTTTGCAAAAATGTAGTGAAAGATTCCCCTACTTTTTGTTTTATCTTACAAAGATCAAGCATGGTTATCTGATGTTGGATGTTGTAGGATTATTGTGATATGAATTTATTTATCAACTCTTCAAAGGTTTTAATGGGGGCAGTGATCTTTGAAAGCCACTCCATGGATTTTCCACCCAGACTTTATGGAAACAACCGCATTAAGTAGGTGTCTTCATGGGAAAATTCTAAACTCATATTTTAGAAATCCCTTACATGCTCAATGGGGTCAGTTTTCCCATTATATCTATCAAACTTAGGGATTTCACAATGTTTTGGAAAAGGTATCATTCGAAGATTTCTATCGAATGGATAGGGACATATTTCTTCCAAAACATATTTCTTTGGTGCTCCCCCTTGCATTTCCTTTATTTTCCCTTGTAGTTCTTTGATTTGTTGAGTAAGGGCACCAAAATCATTAAGAGGAGTTTCAGGATTCTCTTTAATCCCTTCCGTGTCAAAGTCGGCAGGTAATTTGGCTCCTTGAATAGCTAAAGAAAGGAAGTACCTTTCCTTGTTTCTTTCCAAAATCTTTTCCATAAGAGTATGGAATTGAGGATCTTGTTCTGCTTCTTGAAGCTCTTCTTCCGTTACTTCTTTAGTATTTGGAATGTTAAAGAGGTTTTCCTCCCTCCCATTATTATTTCCCATTTTTCTTACTATACTTTCCTCTTTTTCTGCTTTTGAGATCTCGTGGTAACAGGCATAAGCTTTACTCAAATCCTACTAACTTTGATCAAAGGAATGAAATAGTGCAATGGTGATGAAAGTTAGGATAGAATGAAGATTCTATGACTTAAAATATTTTTAATCTTTAGTTTGTGATTCCCTAAGTGAAAGGATGAAAATCCTGTTTGTGGGAATTAAACCAAAGATTAAAAAATAAAGGTGATTTTGCACTTTGTGAATTTTGATCTTAGCTTTGTAGAAAGATGAATTTCAATGGATGCCTAAATGTGATTGAGTTCTCTATTGCATAATTTGATTTGGATGAGTAGTATATGTGATTGCAAGTTGGTGAAGATAAGAAGGACGGCTAAACCTTGATTTCTGAAAATCCAGAAAATCACACCTAAGCTTCAGAAAATAGATGCGCCAAAACAGAGGCTGAATGCACTAAAACAGAGCATAGATGTGTCGAAACAGAGCACAGATGTGCTAAAACAGAGCACAGATGCATCGAAACAGAGCACAGATATGCTGAAACAGAGCACAGATGCGCTAAAACAAAGCATATATGCGCTAGAACAGAGACCCAATGCACCAAAACAGAGCCCAGATGCGCTAAAACAAAGATCAGATGTGCCAAAATAGAGACCCAATGCACTAAGATAGCTCTGAGACAGACATATTTTGACAGTTTGATAAAATTTTCTTGTTTTAGATGATCTTAATCTGGTTTAAATGTGAAAAACACAGCATAGAAGCAGACAATTGTTTTGTTAATCCTAAAATCTAAACAAAGAGTGTATGTTCTTGAGATTTCCACAGGTTTTTGAACAATATAAGCACTTCAATCAGACTCACTCTTAATTGTCAAATAGGTCATCAAAGTAATCACAACCCACATCTTAAAATCGTGTCGACTCACACAGCCTTGTCACCCCCTAGAGGGTGCCCATGTTTTTATCTTTTCCAAGTGCATACTCAAAGTGACGGAAGTGGATACCGAATCCCTTGAGAAAACAATTTGTGGCGACTATATGGTGAGTGCCTTGGGGGCAGATTCTTCCCTCCCCTTGCACCGTGATTAAAATGATGTTTGGATACTGACACGGCTGGCTACTACACTAGGTTCTTAGTAAGTCTTTCCGTTCAGTGAGACAATGGATATACTCCCTCGAGAGACCTCCCAACCTTTAGAACAAAGGCTTTGGGATGGTTATCCTATCAACTACTATCAAGTTGGCTTTTCATCAATAACTTGCTTTTGATTATAGTGGGCTGGAAACCTTGGCTTTAGGTGTTCCCACTTAGGTCGTTCCCGTAGGGTGAGTACTTTTTCCCACTATAGAAGGCCTTCTAAAGGATGTAATAAAGCATTAAATTGCATAAAATAAAAGGTAAGTCTGGTATTTTGATCACCCAGTTAAGGGGAGAGCATAGACCTATTACCCACAATCACAGCATTCAAATAATAGTTCAATTTTAAATCCCAAATTGAAAAATTTTCTATTCTAAGTGAAGATTTTGCTTCACTAAAAACATGGGGTTTATTTTCACCAAAAGAAAATATGTTTGGTGACTATCCTAGGATTGGTTAATTCAAAATTAAGTGTCTACCCTAGGATTGGGTCATTCTGTTAAAAATAGCATTAGAAAAATTATGTTCGCAGATTGCGTCAGAATCAGAATTTAAATTTTTACAAACGAATGCGCCAAAAAAGAAGCTATATGCGTTGAAATAGGTTACGTATGCACTGAAAGATCTCGTAGATGCACCGAAACAGTCACCGGATGCACAAAAACAGGTTATAAATGCACCGAAAGGGTTCTCAGGGATGCACCGAAACAGGGTGTCTATGCACTAGAACAGGTCACGTATGCACCATAATAGTCATCATATGCGCTGAAACAGTCTTCGTATGTGCTAAACCGAGAATCATATGTGCTAAATTGTGATTCTTGTCCGTCACCTGCAAAAAAGAAATTAAAATGCGGGGCTTGGCCCCACAATGGGTGCCAGAAATGTGTACATTAGAAATGTGTCAATTAAATTGAATCTAATCTAATACACCAATGAAACATTAGATTGAAGAAAACTAAAGAAATAAAACAAATGCAAACTCTTGATAGAAGCTTCTTCAAATTCGTTCCATTGTCCTCTATCTCCAAGGATTCGCTTCAATATGTTTGCTCTTAGTTGTGCAAACACAGCTTATAGAATGGCACTTGAGAGAATGAGATTATTATGAATGCATATGCATCTACAAGATTGAACTATTAAAAATGCTATGAATTGCTAAGATTGCGACTATAATAACTACGTGTGAAAATGTGAGATTTCAGGTCCTTTTTAGCTCATGAAAGGGTTGTATTTATAGATTTTTGAAGGTAGGAATTCGATTGGCCAAAATCGACGGTCGAGTTCAAACCTATTGGAATGAACGGTGAGAGATCGAGAATTTGAAAAAGAGGTGGAATTCTGAGAGACAGAAAATGAAGAGACCATTTGAAAGGTGTCTCTCATAATTAAATAAATAAATATTTAATTATGTGTGAGAGAAATATGAAAAGGCCTTTAATTAAATATTGTAAATATTTAATTATGAGAAAAGGAAAAATCCTTTTCATTAAATATTAAGAATATTTAATTTTGTGAGAGAAGTGGGAATTTGGAAAATGATTTAATTAAATATTGAAAGTATTTAATTAAATGTGGAGGGAAGAATATCATTTAAATTTAGAATTTAAACTTTGATAATTAATGTAAATAGATTGTAAAATCTATTTAATTAATTAAGAAGAAGGTAGTATTAATTAACTAAATAAATTTATTTAATTAAATTAGAAGAATTAGAAAATGAATAATATAAATAAATAATTAGATTTATTTATATGTAGAAGACTTAAGAACATTAATTAAATAATTCATATTTAATTAATTAATAGGTTCGATCGACCGTGACCATTTTTAGATGTGTACACAAACATATGAATGCACATATTTAAGTGGGGAAAACCCTTTTGGGTAAAAAAAATCCCACCCTCCAAAAGATCGAGCCATTGTATTATTCAGCAACAAACAGTGTTACAATACAATCTTAGGCTCATGGCCTTTATAGGAGTTACATCTTGTTCATCTGGAGAATACATGCAACAACATAGATTTGAAACCTTGTACAATTACAGTGTCCTCACATGATATACAATGAAGTTTCATTTCATCTCACCAGCCCATACACACATCTAGCCTTTCGGCTTACACAACATCACCGCCTATCAGGTTCACATCTTCTTAGTTATGTGTGTCTTAGTGTTCACGGTTACAATGCTCTTCGCATACCGCTCGAACACACACACTCTGCTCGATTAGATTTCACATCTTGATCAACCTCATCTCTCTTGCCCATCCAACCAACAACCATCAGAGTATTTAATTACCCCATGGAAAAGCTTCCACCATTCTCTGACAACATTGTCCTGTAGCATGCATTGAGCCACCCAACATTGAATTGAATTACAAAGACATACCAAAACTACACTTTTTCAACCCCGCAATTAATCGCTACCAAATAATAAAGCTTTCGTCCAATCAATGTTGATTTATAATGGTGATGTAAAATTAATGAATAATATCATGCCACGTTTCGTAATGCTATTCATCCATCACTTTGACTAACGCAAAAAACAGTCAGTCGGTTCAACTTCCACAACAAAACAACCATCAAAAACTACCTAGGTGACCAAATGAACTCCAATAATTTTCCCTTCATATATTGCTTGTTGTGGCAGGGACCCACCAAGACACGCATACACTGCTAGTGCAATTTTTGGGAATAAAAAAAGCATCCACAATATTCCCAATAAGTTAACCTAAAACAACGACATGTGTTCAAAGCCAACACACCTCGCATGAATCACTTAGGACCCACCACATGAGGCACGAGACTAGCAAGCATCGTTGATCAAGCCACCAAGTGTCAACTACTCAAGAAATTCCACTCCTTTCACAAGATTTCATTGGTACTCACCACAATTGAGCATGGAATAAAATGAGCATCATTGGATTAATCTTATTGCAACCATAAATCAAGATCACCTTTAACAAGCATTGGTCCATCGACGTACCCGATGAAGAGTTCCACCGATGACCCCAAGTCACACCAATGGAAACAAACTGCCAACACAAAGCACTCATCGTGACAAAACATGTTACACTGACCAAGTGCTTCGACCGAACTTCTATCTTTTCTGAGAGTTAGGAGACTTGCGCCGGCAACTCAGGTTACACTAATGAATGGGTCAGTGAGATTAAGGCACATATTTCCAACACATATCTTGAGAAAAATTGATCCAATTTTGACATTTTTTTTAAAGTGCATGAAATCTTCTGAGTTTTTTATTTATGCAATCCATTCAGCTATATCAATTAATCATAAATAAATTTAATAAGAATTCATCTTTTTCACATAGCTTTCTTCTATGCAAGTTTACTGGTTTCTTTCTCGATTTGGTGACTTGTAGGCGAATCATACGGAGCTTTAAAAGCATTTGTATCAGTCACAACAACAACTTGGATAGTGAATAATTAGGTGCACTCATTTCATATTTCATCTCTTAATCCTTGTTTGCAAACATATTTGGATTTGGGATCTTAAAATGAGTCTTGTCTTCAATCACACTTCAAAAAATGGGTCTAAAATTAACCATTATCTTCCATCACATCTTGATTTGGGATCTAAAAAGAATGAGTGCTTCCATTGTTTTCTTCCACACATTTGATTTCTAAGGGAAATTAACAACTGTGAGTGTGAGTCAAGTGTGTTTGTGCTCCAAAACACCTCACTTGGTTCACCTTTGTCATACCCTTCTTAGGAGGCTTGCTTAGAGTACACACCCCTCCAAGGGATGACCTCAATTGAAGTGTGAATCAAAAGACGCACTTGTTTGGGAGTTAAAATCTTGTCACTCTTGGCTAAGCCCCAAATAAATTTATACCTTTGGGAAGTGAAGGTGAAGGGTGGGTTACCCCTTTCTCCCAACTATGTGGCAGGATTTTTCTTTCAAATCATCCCTAGTCAACTTTGTGTATCCTAGCTTAAGACCTAATTGGCTATACCCACTTGACTAACATGACGCTTGTTGTTGGGTCTTCGAGTGTTTGCTTCATCATAATATTTAATCTTGAAAGAAAAATGTATCATTGTGTTTGTTGTGTGTGTTCATGCATTTACATGTGAGATCTTGTGTTTGATATTTCCCAAGTCAAATTTCCAATAAACTCTTGCCACATCATCCAAATCATCCAATCTTGTTATCCAACATCATATCATAATCATCATCATCATCTCTTTAATTCAATCAACATAATTTTACACCGTTCCAACATTAGAAGACCTAGTACGCCAATTCCAAGACCTCCTCCAATCACTTTATAAAGCACTATAACCCTTAGACCAACAAATTATACACGAGATCCAAGTCCTAATCTAAATATCTCAACTTCAAACAAACCAATCACCTCAAATAAAACATCTCATAACGCAAGCACAATACCTCATAGCCACTTGTCAAACCCAACAAACACGTCATTCTCTATTCATTCAACACTAATCAATTCCACCTCATTCCTATGTGGCATCTCCCTCCATTCCATATCAATTTAATCCATCCACTTATAAAAAAATTCCATATCACCTTATCCCACATCCTTCCATAACAATTCCACATCACCTTATCCCACCTCTTTTCAAGTCAATCCTACATCAACCTATCAATTCATCCCACAACAAGTGCATGTAAGCCAAATTCCACCTTCACAACAAGATCAAAATCCTTCAAGTCTTCATGCCACCTTTGACAAGGGGAATACCAATATATCTCATGCATCCTATAACTTTATTATACCACTATCCAATCAAATGTCTATACCTAACCACCATGTCCTAGTCCTAATCCATTGGCCTCTACACCTTCTAAGCCATATAACTCTTCATTAGCCCCACCATCATCTAATCCTCCATCAAATCTATGCCCTAAATTCAAAAATTCAAAATTAAACCTATGGCATTACCCAAATCCACCCACCCACCTACAAATGTTGTGGCCCAAGGGCTACTGGAAAGGAATCAAACATCACCATGTCATACAACTCATATGTTTGAACCCACCAAAGAGCATTCAAAGATCATGCCTATTCTTACAACCCTATCATGTAGTCTCCCACTTGAGCCTATTCAAGAGTCTCCCCCATTGAGCCCAAGTAAACCTCATCATCACTCCATGTTGTTGACCATACAAAACATTTCAAGCCTATTTAAAAGTTATCCCCTTCCACTTCCATTCAAGCAACCCAAGATTTATATCAAGAATCTACTCCCAACCATGTGGAAAAATCAAGCCCTAGTCCTAATCAAGATCAAATCACTTTCATCCAACCTATCCATAACCTATATATTTTCTATGATCAAGATATTACCTATGAATAATCTATCTATGAGCAACTTGATCCTATACCGATCCATGAACAAGATATCCCAAATGAACCTTCACCTATTCCCATCCATGATCCATCAACATATACTCCCCTTGGTAAGTTATATGCCTCCCAAGAACACATAGAAGATCAAACAAATACCTTGGATCTAAGTGAACACAATGCTAATAAAGATCCTAATGATTATCCATCACCCACTATCGACCTCATTGAAAGTCATCCACCATACCCACTTGGTATTTCCACCCTCATTCATGAATGTTCCCCCTTAGAGCCACAACCACCAGTATCCAATTCACCATCTCCATCCAATAAGGAACTCGTGTCTAGTGTTCCACCTATACCTGGTCCCATTGCATACTCCATACCATGAGCTACCAAGGTAAAGGTTTAGGCCTTCATGAACAAGGTATTTTGGAGCCCATCCATGTCAAAGTCCCTCCACACTCATTTAGCCTTGAATACCCACCCCAAGGAAAACAAGCTAAAGATTTTGGTACTTCCTCCATCCATCCTAAGTCCTCTTTCCACCATAAATCCTATTATATGCCTAAAACATATGTTGTCATCCCTCCTCCATCATCCTACAAATATCAATAGCATGTGACTGTACACCTTCCACCATCAAATTTTCCACCATTTCTTCCAACTCCTAATATCCCTCCATCTAATCTACCTATGTTACTCCTAACACCTAATATCGCCATTATACAATCCCCTTATCCATCCATCCATAAATTGTCTAAACATGAAGGTACCACTCTTTCCACCATACCCATGGGATTCAAAATAAAAAAATTCAATGCCTCTACCTATAAAGTAAAAAATCCTAAGGGTCCCCATGCCTTAGGGCACAAACACAAAGAATCAAACAAAAATCCATCTAAAAAGTTATATAAGCCCATACCTCCAAAAGTGAAGGCCAAAACTACATTGGTTTTGGTCCCTAAGAAAAGGTAAAGCAAGTCAAATGAGGCATCTACATCACAAAAATCCCAACCATCTGCTTCCACCTCACATTCCCACTCTATGCAAGAATCTCATATTCCATCCCACAACTAAAATAAAAGTCATAAAAAATACTAATTATATGTGGGTACCTAAAGCACTTCATCACCCATCTCTTGAGAAAACATCTCCATTGCTTCCTACACCCCTTCCACATCAAAATATTCAATGTTTATCACAATGTGTGCAACCATTGGTCATGGTTCCCTTCCATTTCACAACAATTCCACCTACCTTCATCTCCTCATCCTTCACTCATGATCCTACACATCTCCCCCATCACCTTCCTATGGTCCCTTCTTTTGGTTAAGTCCCCCCTTCATCTTCTCTATAGAATCCACATCATAATCCACTATTCCCCATCCATCCTTGTATAAGCCTTTCATAATCCACCACCTACCTAATCCATCTCACACTCATGTAATTCCTTACCAACATCTATGAGCACACTTTACATGGTCCATGTGACAACATCCATCTAGTGGGACTATCACCTTTCATGGAACTAGACACTGGATTCCCTCCTATCCATATTCTCCTTTTCCTATCCAAAAATAAAATAAAATAAAAGTTCAAAAAAAAGAAAAAAGAAAATTTAAACAAATTTTTTTAAAAGAGAAATCCCTTCATCCAACGGTGAAAACCTAGTAAACAAGTGCCCTAGATAAGTACCATGATGAAAACCTAGTAAACAAGCATCATGAGTAGGTTGATCTTATATGTCCCTTACACTTGGGGGCACAATGTCTCATCTATCCAACCTATCCTTTTCATGTCATATCATTCTACCTTACCATCCTACCATCTTTAGCCATCATACCTACCTATCATATTTGAGTTCGTTCATCCTCCCTCCCTCCTTTTGATCTTGATGATGATATAGGGGAGAAATGTTGAATTTTTTTTGGGGTATCTCTTGACATACCTCATCCTTTCCAACCAATCATATCATTATCCTATTGGCATATGCTTTGTCCAAAAAAATCCTAGGTATTGTACCTAGAATAGGGCATGTTATTTCTATGCGTCAGTCTTTGGAGATCACATCCTTTCTATCTTATTATGCATACATCCATTACATTCACTATGACCTATCCTTTTTATCCATCCATCTATCATGAGCCTTTTATCCTTTATCCTATCACCCACCATTTCATCCATCAATCCCATCTATTTCCTTGCACCTAGACTTATTTTTCCCTTGTCATTGGTATCTAGTACAAAGGCTACCCAAATTTTCATCTCGAAACATTTCAAAAATACAAAAAAAAAGAAGGAAAAAGGTCTTGAAAAAAGACAAAAAAAATTCAAATAGCCAACAAAAATCCAAGCAATAAAATCAATCCATCTAATCAATCCAATCATCCAACCATTCAACCAATCAATCATCTTCATAAAATCCATTCATACATACATCAAATCATCTTCAATCATTCCAAACAATAATTCAAATGCAAGTCAATCCTTAATCCATACAAATCAAGTCGATCAAACAAGTCAAATGATCTAATCGCATCAATAGTCTTGATCCTAATCTAGTTGTAAACCCAATCAATTAATCAATCAATCATCCTTATGTTGATCTAGGGATATATCATTTCCCACAATGACAACACTATCATCATCATCAATTAATCAATTAATAATTGGTTTACAACTTGACAGGGGCAATACCTTGTTTGTTTTTGTATCATTTGTGCATGATTTCTTGCTTGCTTGTGTGTGTTATCATTTTTATCTTGCATTTGTATCAAATCCATATCATTCCAACTAATATTCATAACTTGTGTATGTTGGAATGGCTTTTTCCACTATCCTTTGCATCTAAGGTCATATCATATCTTTTGTGCATTAGGACTTTAATGCTCTAAGTTTACTCCCTCATACATTTAGACAAGGTTATATTACGCTGGGGCACAAGACACATCGTCACCTTGGTCCTTATACCTTGGTGTATAATGTCTAGTGCTATATCAAACATCATGATTGCTCACTTTCTTGCAACACAATGTATTATCCATCTTTTATCATTTCATTTCATTTGAGAGAATACCCATGTTTGTTCAACCCGCGTATCCTCTCGAGGGGGCATCATCATCATCCCATCCTTTTCCCCATCTCATCATCATTCTATCTTTCCTTCATCATCCATTTTCTCTTACCCATACCTTAGCTTCTTTGAAATGATGTTACTCGACACAAATCTCATCATCTCAAACATCATCTCAAAGAGGTGTAAAATGTAGACACCCAAAAATGTCCTCTTACAACACCTTGCCACAATATTACATCATTTAGACATCTTCTAGCATGTTTCTCCCTAGGTACCCATGTCATCATCTAATTAGTTAAATAAATCTTATTTATTTGACTAATTTCTTATATTCTTTTTCTATTCATAATCCCTCCGTTCTTCTAATGTTAATTAAATAATTTATATTATTTAATTAATGAAATTATAAATCCAACATTAATTAAACAAATCAAATATTTATTTAATTAATAAAATCCTATAAAGATCTTCTCGCTTTCTTTCAAAAATTGGAATTCATATGTATCTAATTAATTAATTAAATTAGACAATTCATCAATTATCCCTCTCATCCTTTTTAGGATTTTTTTCCTTTAAAACAATAAATCAATATCTTTCTATCTTATCTCATCTCATTGTATTTTCTCTTTTGTCAAAAAATAAATCTTTATTGAATCTTATAAAATATTATCTCCGTCCACATTAAAATTCTATACATATAGCCTCTTAGAAGCCATTTAGGGGAGGAGCTTTTGAGTACCCTTACCCTGTTGAATTATCTCTACAATCTTTCATCATCTTTCATCCATCATCCTTCATCTTTGAACCTTCACTATATCATTATGTTGTTGAAGTGAGCAACCAACATTCCACAATAAAATCCTTCAAAATCATGCATTCTCATGCGAGGTTGAGAAGAACAATGGAGTGAATCCCTGTTAATATGAATGTGTGTTTAGATTTTTATTTTTTTTGCATGTGTGTTTTTTTTTCAGGTAACTTCATTGAGGATGGTGAAAATCTGAATCTTAATCTAATAATATTTTAGAGCAATTTTCCCTTTGTCTACACATTCAATAAACTTGTTGATGCATTCCTACTACATTTACAAGCAAACATAGGTCTGAAAATTACATTAACTCATTTAGTGAGGTGCAAAAAGAAAAACATGAAAAAGTGACAAAATTCATAGGATGATATCAATTACTATACTCACAAATCAATCTTACTCTTCTTGATGCAGATGTTCAAAGAGTTTTCATTGAGAATTTACAATCCGACATTAGGGATGATATTTTATTGATGAGATATCCATCCTTTACAAACTTGTGTACAACTCTTCATGACTATCAAAATGCGGTTAGTCATTATGAAGAAGCATCTTCATCAACTCCTCCTAATAAATTTGAATCTGTATCTCAACATAACTATCAACCATTCAAAAACAAAAATAAGAACTTTATCAAGATAAACACATCCTAAACAACTAACCGTGCACTGAACAACAAGTTTCAGCCATAAGTTCAACTACCTATCAATTTAGGTCAAGAGATAGACAATTTACCCAATTGCCTAATTCCCTTCACTCAATCATGTTACAAATTTTGAGAAAGAACCTAATCCAATTGCCTCCAATTATATCTATGGACACAATAAAACCTGTATCTCTAAACTTAAACCCAAAAGCCTTTTGACAATATCATCATACATATGGACATGGTATAAAAACAATATATGTGTCTTAAACATCAAGTTCAACACCGCATTGATTCTAAACACATTCAATTGGCCAATGCTAATGACAAAGGAAACAAGTTTGATGTCCCACCTAACCAAAATTTATTAATTTTCACCAACCCAATGCCAAACCATTCATCTAACTTTGTGCAAGCTTGTGATGGTATGAATGATGATATGAATGATGATAAGGATGATGATAAAAATGTTTATGAGGATGGTCTAGATATCGCTTTGATATATGTTCAACCTTGTAAGGGCCAAACCACTTTAATACCTGATCTCACTTTCACACACATTGATGCATCTATACATGCACTAGATGGTCCTCTCTATATCACCAAACATATCAATGACAAACCTACAACAAGGATACTCATTGATATTGTGTGTGTAGATAATGTGATTACTAAGGAATTCTTGTTTTTGCATGCATCTTTATTAAGATTCCTATGATTAATAAAAAGCATGGTAGAAAAAACATGATGGTTTTTTTCACCCTATGATATGTTTGATCACTCTTTCTCTTAAAATTGGACCGAAACAAATAGATGTATCATTTTTCATCATCATTGTGTCAAACCAATTTCGTATGAAGCTAGGCTATCCTTGGCTTCACTCCATGAACACCATCTCGTTAGTTACTCACATGTGTATAAAGTTTTCATTTGATAACCAAATATACATAATGCATCATAGTGGGTTTAATCCTCTGTCTTCTCATGGGAAATTCTCATTGGATTTATTTTGGCCTCAACCTATGGAACCAATCAAGACTCGTGAGGATTTATTTTTTGGACTATACCAAAAAATTAATTAAGGAAAAGTGTATAAAAAAATTATTCCTTAGCAATATTCTTGATAATGATAAGACTATGGTCATTCATCCCACCCTACAAGCTATGGATGAACCCATGCCCGAAGAAAGGTCCCTTCCAAATTCATAAGGTTTCTATGCTAGAGTTCCTCCACCTATATTGTACAAGAGATCAAGAGACAATAAAAATATTACCTTTGTTCCATCAAAAGAAAACAAATTATAGACTTGAAGAGAAAGTGGTTTCACAACCCCTGGTGGTCCCTTCAGTTCCTCCCATAAGGGAAGAAAAGAGTTCAATGGTTGAGAAAACTTCTCTTACACCATCACAACTTAAAAACTAAACAAGAAGAAATAGAAATGATAAAGATCGCAGGTGTAGACATCATGCTCTTGCTCATTAGTTAGAGGAAAATAACAAAAATGACCAAACACCTATGGAAATAAATCAAGATGTTACAAATTTTACCAAAACATGAAATTGACCTTTACATGTTCCAACCAAAACAAAAAATGAAACAAGAACATACAACTGAAATTTTCATAAAACCTCCCATTGTGATAAAATTGGATGATGAAGATGAGAATGCTAAAATTGATGTGCAAGGGCATAAAGAGCTATCTTTATTATTTTCAAAATCTATGGACTTAGATGGTGGAAACCATGACGATCCTCTTGATGAGAATGAATCACCATGTGTTGAACTTGGTGATGCCCCTATTACAACACTTTTTGTAGTCCCTTTGGCTAGTTGTTTTCCTTCCATGTATGATGAGAAACATTGAGATGCATATGATTTTATTTAGGTCAGCTTGCATGTGTTGTACTCTATGTGTTTACTTTATGTGTTCTTTCTATTTTCTTGCATGTGATGTTATCCCCCATATGGTTTTGCTTGGCATGTCTTTATGTTTGTGAGTTTTCTTTGGAGGACCATTGTGACTCTGTTGGTGCAAGGATACAAAGGAAACAAATATATCATGACATTATTCTATTTGTATCTCCATTCTTCTCTATGTTGTGAACATTGAGTTTTTGTTTTGTCTTGTGTTTTCATTTTGGGGATGATGCAAGGCATTGAGATGTAATTAGGTCTCTTCTATTTTTACCCAAAAAATTTGTTTTCTATTGTAATAATCCATCCTAAATTATTACTTAATTAACATTATTTTCTTTGACACATGAATATATTCCATATTAAAAAGACATAACTAGTGGCTAAATTCAATCATAGCTACACATTTCCATTTAAAATGAGTTAATGATTCATAGATTCACTTAAAAATTCAAATTGCAATATCAAGTTTGACTTGGCTCCTAAGGCCAAAAAGTTATTACATTGTACATTTTACATGAAATACATGAATGTATTACATCAAGTTACATCTTAGACTAAAATAGTCTTATGAACAGCTAAGATTCTTCCTTGATGCTCGCCTCCACTGGTGGATGAGAACATGGTTGAAGTGCTTTACCACCTAAATTGAAAAATTTAATGCTTTTTGTGTGGGGTAAAGGAGTGAGTCCCCTACAACTTTCTAGGGTTTTCACCTAGAAGGAAGGGGACTCTCCTTTTGTGAGGAGCATTAAACCTTGTGATTCATTCAATGCTAGAGATTGAATATGTGTTGAAATGTGCTAAATATTGGAATGTGATAAGTAAAGCCTAACTATTTAACCTAAGCTAAGAGAATCAATATTGTTGGAAACACATGATGTAATATAACAATGATAAAATGAAGACCAAATTAAGCAATATAACCTAATAGACTAAATGGGTGCACCTGGAAAATGTTGTAGACCGATGAAGGAGTTGTGGAAACCTCGGGAAATCTAAAAAATATGAGTTTTGAGCCTACTGGGACACTTACACCAATTGGGGTGACCTAGTCCCTTTCCAAGCAAACTGCTCCAGATTCCATTTCAGCCAACTAGGTACTCAAATCTGCAAAAATCTTTGTCGGAAACCTCTAGTGGGACTAGGTCTCTACTATGGCTGACTTAGTCCCTTTCAACTTTTTTGGAAAATTGAAAATGGACACGGAGGCCTATGATCTGTGTACTGTTTCTCCATAGGAATCCGGGCTCTAACTTGCAAAATAACGTACAAAATAGAAGATATTTGGGTTTCTAATGTGGGGTTTGCCTTGGTCAAACCCATAATTTGTATTTAAACTTATAAAGAGATAGAAAATTTGCATAAACCCTAGCCCTAAGTGTGTCTAGAACTAGGAAAACTTGAAATAAGACAAAACCCTATTTTATTGTGCTAGAATAAGATGCATGCAAAATATTTGGAGTGATACAAGACTTCAATCCTAGAAACCCTACAACATTACAAATGAGTGTAAAAAGGAATGAAAATGGGATGCAAACCTCAAATTTGAAGATGGGTTGAAAATAGAAGATGGATTCACTTTGAAAACAATCTTTAGGTATGATTTGGTGGCTAGTTGCACCTCCTCAACCTAGATTTCTCCATGAATATCCATAGGCATCTATGTTCAACCTTTGGAAATGAGTGATGTTGAATGTGGAGTGAGCTTGAAGACCTGCAAAAAGCCCTAGTTTGTTGTCCAAAAGCTTCAACTTTGTTGTGGGAGAGAGATGAATCTTCTTGAGGAAGATGTTTTGCGCTTGATTCTTGAAGTTGATTGTGAAAAATGACCAAGAGAGAGAGGAAAAAAGGCCTAAAAAAAGTATTTATAAGCAACAAGACCTAATTGTCTATAATTTTTACCTAAGAGGCCAACACCCATCTAGAATTTTTGACAAAATATACATTTTCCCACTTAAAAATTCAAAAATCCTTAGAAAGGACTAGGTTGCCAACCTGGGCAACCTAGTCCCACTAAGGGATTTGGAAGTGCGGTTAGTGATTTTTGAATAATTTTGATGTTGTTTATTTGGGGTTGAATGATTCCTTAGGTATAGCGGGCCTTAAAGTCAAAACTAAAAAACCTTAGGGGCCTATAAATATTGTTTTAGGGTGATAATTGATGAAAGGGGACCTAAAGTAGGACCAAAACAAGCAAAAAATTGTCCTTTTCTTCAAAGGTATACAATTTTTGGTGACACACCGCCCAACCACAAAGCTTACACTTCCTTGGTATACTCTGAATTGAAGAATGCTTGACCCTGCACAAAAAGTTTAGCAAGAGAACAATCTAAAAGGTGGAATCTGGTGTGTGCCCATACATCAACATGCAATTTCTATCTACAAGTTAGAAAATAAAATGCAAGATCTATGTTAGGAATGGAAGAGAGTGTAATCATAGAGTTCATACATACAAATGAACCATATTTCTTGGACAAGCATAATAAATGTGTTGCAACAACAACAAGAAATAGGTTCTGGTAAAACAAACCTATACTCTCTGAACTCCATTTCGACACCTATCTTGGAAGGTAAATTTCTACTAGACAATATCCCATAACAACTACCTACCCTCTAGCAATATCTACCATGAGGTGCTCTAGTCAACTAAGCTATCACTATTCCTTTCAAGTATTAGAATATTCTTTCACATATGTCTTCAAAAGAAGAATCGGATTACTAATTTAATCTCTAAATAAAAATTAGATTTATGATTCAATAGAGTAATTTAACAATCAATCATATTATTCTTATGACCATTGTATATTTTCATCAAATAAGTATTTTCCATTTAAAAATGAGCTAAGAACAAAAGAAGGTATGTCACAAGTATGTGCATGTACATAGATGCAATCTATGTGCATACACATATATGTGCCTACTTAAGTTTTATATTTGTGCATACATTTTGAAATAAATCATTAAATCAGATTGTAATCATAAAATGACATTTCTTTTGTCAAAAATAAAGAAACAAAAGAAGTCTATGTTAAGATGTTCACACATATTTTTATTGCATTCTCACAATTATGATACTCTAACATTGCTCTTTACATATGAACATTCATCATTTAAACAAAACTAGTATTCCTACTAAATAGTTATAAGACAAGTTGTTTACATATGAACATTCATTGTTTAAACAAAAAAAGTACGGTTTCCTACTAAATAGTTATACGACAAACTTTTTACATATAAACATTCATTGTTTACAACTATTCAAAGTTGTTCAATTTTTAAACAGTTTAATAAACAAGATTGTTTTCAGCTACATAGATAACTTTACAACAATTTTAGTGTCATTTGCAATAGAACATTTATTGTTTACTTCAAAATAATATTGTTCCAGACTAAACAAATACATTTAATGACAAAAAAATGTCATTTTCCAATAGAGTATTCACTGACAACTATTTTATACTATTGTCTTAGGCTAATAGTTTAGATTTATGTCAAGTCTAAGTCGTTTCTAATAGAATATTCTTTGTTTGCAAAAACAATACAATGCAATTAAAATTTCACTATCAATTTGGGCTAACCCAACTTCATTCATGAAGAAAAAAATGCCCTTATTCATCATTTTGAAAACACATTCGATGCTATAAATTTATTGGCAACAAGATAAGTAATAAAGAAACTAGATCATTTGTAAAGTCCAAGCAAACATATAATACAAATACTTAGTCGACTTTGGGTTTCGTGACAAAACTCTTGCTCCCATGGAAATAAGCCAAGTATTCTCTGGTTGCTCTAGAAGTAGATACCATTTATACACATGAAATAGTTCTTAACCATAACATACTTGGAAATGCCTATATAGGCTTACTGGTTTATACACTGTACATATTTGAATAAACAGCATGCAGAATTATGTTTGTAATATACTCAAGAAATAGCTAGTTGATCCTTTAGATCGAACCAGTCAAGGGCATGATGAGTCTACATTAAAAATGATTCCATCATTTTTATCGAACATGGTCAGCTTCATAAAGAAAATGCCAGTATACATACATAGGTAAGGTCCTTACAATCACTGGTTTTTCCCCTTCCATTATCAACCCATCCGATAGTGAGTATCACTATCTACAAAAGAAAAATATACAAGGTTTCATTTTTCCCTCCCATAGGATCGATAGTTGATCCTCCTCAAGGATTAATCTATACTATCTTACACAGTCATTTAGAATGGGAATTTTGATAGCCATACATGGCTAACACCATCATGCAATATCAAATGATAGTCGATTTGTTAAGGCTCAAAGCCTCAACCTTGGTTTGCTATTAGCCGATAACATCTCTAAAAAATAATGGGATTACATGCAAGGCATGTCTATTGGCCATGTGAACCCTCAAGGAGGTCGACCAAACACTAACATTCGGCTCAATCTGTTCCTAATACAGGCATAGTTCTTCACACTTTATTGTGATATTGAAACAATCGACTGAAAAAATATATATTTCTAGCAAGTATCGGTGGTGATAATAAAATCAAACTTATTCTATGGGAAATTGATTTACCTTCAATTTTGAGACTTTGTAAAGTTCCTCCCATATTTTTCCTTCCACGAGCACTTTTCTTTTCTTTTTGCCCTCCAAGCTTGTCGAACTCCTTTGCTGCTGCTTTTTCCTCTTGTTTTTCCCATAAAAATGGAAACAATCTTGCATGTATTGGCGTTGTCATTATGGCATTATTTTCTTGTCATTGGCCACTCTCTCTGATTTTGAATATCGCCATTATGCTTATAACAGGCCACTACATCCTTCGTAGATTGCCCTTATAATTTTTCATTAATTTTTAAACAGTCTAATTTTGAATATATCGGTTATTGAATTTGAATTCAATATGAATTTAAATATGTGTATGTATATATGTGTATATATTTATATATATATGTGTATATATATTTATATATATGTGTGTGTATATATATACATATATCTATATGTATTTATATGGTTTCATTCATATTTACCATGTTCGTTCTTCATTTCAAATGTATGTATTCACATTTATTTACATATGTATGTATATATATACATTCATGTATAAAAATTTTGTTTGGAAGAGCTTATAAGTTTCATATGCTATTATTTAAATTAAGTAAGGAACTTAAATTTTATCTCGAGCATCCATATATGTAAACTAAAAGAATTTCTTCTCACTAAATTTTCACATAATGAAATCTCTTATCTTTTTAATCATTATTTACAATACTTACTTTCATTTTATTCAAAACACAAGGTTTAGGGTAAACAAATTTAATCTACAAGCCATTCATTTTCAATCACTGAAACAATTCAATTCGTGAAATTATGTTCTTCTATATATGCAAAATTAGTCTAAATGCAAGTCAATATGCCATTTGTGGTGTGTGCACCCAGATTCCAATTGGCTTATAGTTTGATCCGACTAAACAACCCTACTTAAACCGTGTTCTCATCCTTCAACTTGTCATCCTGCAATTGCACACACTTGCACTTGCAATTTTATCAGTAATTTTCAATCCTTGATAACATATAAAATAATTTCCAAAAGTTCACAAAGTCAACATCAATCAACTTCTTTCATTCAATTTTTGAAAATTCTAAACTTTCATTTAATATATATCGAATTTCTTCAATAACTCAATTTTCCATATTATAATAAATATGCAATAAAAATTGGGTTATGAAATCTATATGTGTCATTCTTCCATTGTGTTTTTTGTTCTACAAGTATTTGGGGAATGATGTTAGTTTCGAGCTCTATCATATCACTCTATCATTTGGATTTGTGGATCCCTTATGTGTTCATCTCTTGTGTTGTTTCTTGCATTATCTTGGGGAAAACCCCTTATCATGAGTTAGCTTCATTTAGAAACATATCATTGGCACAGGGATTTTCAAATAAGCTCTCATGTCCTTTATCGCATGACATTTATCATTTTTCTACCTTAACGAAATTTCTCACAACATGGTATCTTGCAATTACTTTAAAAGGTGGGGGCATACATTCCATTATGTGATTCACTTTGCTCACACACGTTGGAGTTAGTGATGTGTTGACATTGATATTTTTCTTCACTTTGTTCACACGCATTGAACCTAGTGACGCGTTGAAATCTATCATTTTGATCATTTGAGTAGAACCTTATCAAAATTATCAGGGAGTATAATTCTTGGTATGGCTGACATGGGTACACACCTAGTGAATATAGAACATCACTAGTCCTTGTGTTTTTCTCATTTTTCTACTTTTCTCGGGGGCTCACTTAGTGAATATCATACTTCACTAGCCTATTTTGCCTTTTGTTTGTGACTCACCTAGAAAATATAAAACTTTTCTAGCCCATGAGTCAGAATGTTTTTAGGTGTGGATCCTCGCATAACACAACTTGATAGTTCGTGAGTATTCATACCCCTCCTTTGCATTTCATGTTGTGCTTATGTTGGTTTACGATGGGATCTTGGATCCTAGGGGCTTGTGCACTCCCCTTGATCCTTTTTCATCCTATCTCTTCAACATTTGGACAATCGGATCCCTCTTGACATATTTTCTACTTTAGTGTGAGTTTGAGCATAAGTTCATACTATCACTAAAGTGGGGGCTAGATGTAGCATTGTAAATTGTCGCCCTTGATAATTTCACACTATATTTTTCTCCCCTCTAAATGCATAGACCTAATTAAACACCTAATTTCCTAAATTATGCATTTTGTGGCCCATTTTAATAATTATCGAAAAATTGCAAGAAAAAAATAAATGCGTTTATTCAATACTTTGTCTCTAACACCTTAAATTTTGAAAAATAGGGTTGGAAAAAGTCACCTTGAGCGGCTTAGTCCCCCTATTTTGGCTCTAAATCCAAATATGTCAGTGTTGGCATTTTATTATTTAAAATTCAAATGTCTAAAGTCAACTATTGGGATTTAATTTGTTGAAAAATAGAATAATTGCATATAAATACCTAGTTATTGCACCATTTGAACATCATTTAGAAAATTATTGGCAAAATTATTGTCAAGAGCATAATCAAGCAAGTCAAGAGCAAAATTTTAGTGATTTATTGTAGCAATTCAGATCATATGTGAGTTTATGCATTTTTATGTTATCATATAATTTGTGAAGTCTAACTCTTTGTAGGTCTCCAAGCAATTCAAGCAAATCAAGCAAGAAAGATCCAAACCTTGAGGAGATTTGTATGACTTCAAACCTTCAAGGAAGCCAAATAAAGGGCAGTGAGTTGGAGTCCATTGTTGATTCATCATTCCTTCCAATCATTTATCCATTTATCATTGGCATTACCTTGTGAAAGTGGAAACACTAACACGGGGTTTGACTAAGTCAAGCCCCTAAATGGCCCAACCTGTATTCTCTCTTTGAATGTGCAGGTTTTAGATCTGAGGAAGATTAGGAGAATTTTGAAGATCAAATATTCACTATTGCAATTAAACCCTACACCTTGACAACAAACAAAACTCAATTACAAAATTATCAAATAGTGATTTGACAATGTGACAAGTGAGAAATGAAAGCTTTGATCTAGCTCTCGAGGACTACAAAAATAGATCTGAATTTGGTTAACAAGGACACTGTTGCCTTGGGTGACTTAGTTCTCCAAAATTAGGCTCAAATTTATACCACAGGTGCACAATACTCTACTCAATCCATTTTTTTTGCAATATTTTGAAATGTGGAAGCAAGTAAGCAATTAGCAAATATTACAAGAACAAACAAAAATTCTATAGGCTCTAGCATATATGAATAATATAAGGTTGTGGACCATAAGAATAAGTGAAAACATATAAATTATGCAGGTATAAAAGAGAAGTTTGAAAACCAAAAAAAATGATATTGCGAAATTATAAATAATAAAAACAAATAAACAAGGAAGTTTTACATGCATATGAAAATGGAAATCGAATTAAATACAAACAAAAGATGAATAAACTCCACATGAATACCAAATCATTACTTTGCAATGACAGGAAATTTTCAAATCCCAGCTATCCCAATCTGAAATGTGCTTAATTTGGATTTAGGGAGATGTAATACATAGAATGAGTTAAAGCTTTGTGTTTGTAAATACTCATGAATACAATCAATAATTGAAACTTTGGCTTGAAATAGATAGAAACTAAGCACAAACAAGTGTGAATGCTATGCACGAAGTAAAGACACATTTGCCATGGGAAATGTGTCATTGAGGGTGGGGGAAGAATCTAGATTGTGCAAGCAAATTTGAAAATGAAGAAAGAAAATGATCTTTATAAAATGCATGTTCACACGTAGGTATAATTACTGGTTTTGTTTTTGGCACTTAATTACCAGCTTGTGGGTTTCCAAGGTTGCACGTGCATGAATTGTAGAGCAGAGTTGTAGGCTGCGGAAGCAAGGAGGTAATTTGCAAGTCATTCAAGCATGTGCGCAAGCAAAGAAAGTTTGGAAGTGGGAATAGTTGATTGGTATATTCAAATCTTCGATGAACTTAACACAAAGAAATAATGTTTTAGAATACAAGGGAATTCTGCAAGTTGTGTCCAATTGCACTTCAAATCTACACCTTTCAATATTGCATGTCAATGTTAAAAGCCAATTAATAACTTTGGAGACTTGTGTGCATGCAACAAAAACTTGTCTTTCAACATATTAATCACTTTTAAGAGGTGGGCACAATACATGTTATCATTTTTACTATTATATTTTTGAATCTAATATTCTATAATCTTCGAGATTTAAAACGCTAGCAAGCAAGACTACATATACTTCAAGGTTGCACAAGTCTAGACTTTGTTTTTTTTTAATTTTTTTACATCGTTTTGAAAATAAAGTTTTTTTTTTTTTTTAATCTTGATTTAAAGGTCTGAATTATTTTGATATGTAAAATTTTGAATACGTTTACATTGAAGGACAAGATATGAGGAAGGATGATCTTCGTTACATGAACCGAAATATATACAAAAATACACATATGAAATACCAAAATATTTGAAAATGTGTATGATCAAATTTTTAGAACGATGTTACCCCAACCAAAAACATTTTCCATTAAAATCTCTTTTAGATGAATTAGATGTACATTTCACAATCATAATGAGGACCATAAAGTTGAGACATGACTTCTAGAGAATTTTTATGTTTATATGATGATGTAAGGATACTAGCATCTATAATAGTTCACTACCATAGTATGGTTAAGACTATGATTTCTAGTATTAAGCTCTAATCATATTCACCTACATCCAAACACTTCTTCTTTTAGAGTCAGTTCGCTACCATAGAAATTGGATCTCTAGAGAATGGTTTTTGGGTTCTTGCTATGTAGTTCATATGCCTAGTCAAGAAACTCATTCCAAAATACTTGCACAATATCTTCAGCTAGCCTTCGATCATCTTCTACAACTTTAATTTTCAAATCAAAGATGCATTTTCTCATCATTTTCCTATTTCCTTTAAGCTTTAATTAATTTCATTTCAAAAACTTATCTCTAATATATTTTCTTAAATTCTATTTTTATTTATTTTAATTAATATAATAATATAAACACAAAATTTTAACTAATAAAAAGTATTAAACATAATCCTACATTCTAATTATATTTTATATTTATTTATGATAGTACAATTGTCAAAAGTGTTTCATGTAAAATAGGAATCATAATGTAGAGGTTCGAACATTCATTTGTATCATGTCATTGCGAAAAATGTGTTAAATGTTTTATCCAATTTAGATAAACAAGAGGGAAAAATAAGAAGACTACAAAAAAATCTCTTCCACAAAAATCACCTAAGATGGACTTTAGGATTGGATAGGACAAGACAATTTCTTTTATCTTTCATACCACAAGATTTATTTAAGAAAAAATATAAAGGGAATCCATTTTGTCCAAATTATTTTAATATTAAATTGGATGCAAACCACATTTATTAGTAAATAAATCTTCAAAAGGCTATGAAAGAAAATCTCTTTCACAAAAACCACCTAAAGTAGACTTTAAGATTGAATGGGACAAATATTATTTCTTTAATCTTTCACGCCTCAAAATTTATTTGAGAAAATATAAAGAGAATCCATTTTGTCCAAATTATTTCAATATTAGATTTGAACTCAAACCATATTTATTAATAAATAAATCTTCAAAAGACTATGAAAGAAAATCTCTTTCACAAAAACCACCTAAAGTGAATTTTAAGATTGAATAAGACAAATACTATTTCTTTAATCTTTCACACCTCAAATAAAAGAAAATATAAAGATAATCCATTTTGTCCATATTATTTTAATATTAAATTGAATGCAAACCACATTTATTAGTAAATAATTTTTTTATTTTTATTTTTATTAGATTGTAGGAATCGTGACCGGCATGTCGCGCCACAGGAAAGATTTAGCCAACCGAGCTAGGGCCCCAACCCTTTTTTTTTAATTAGACTGTAGGAATCGGGTAGCACGACCCCCTATAAACTGCAGTGTGCCTGGTAAACTTTTTAATGTGACCGGCGGCGCTGGCACGCACGCCCTCCGTTACTACGAGGGTGGGGAAGACTAAACCTTGTGACCAACCTCCTGCAACAAGAAAGATTTAGCCAACCGAGCTAGGGCCCCAACCCCAATTAGTAAATAAATCTTCAAAAGACTATGAAAGAAAATTTATTTCACAAAAACCATGTAAACTAGATTTTAAGATTGAATAGGACAAATACTATTACTATAATCTTTCACACCTCAAGATTTATTTGACAAAATATTAAAAAAATCCATTTTGTCCAAAGTATTTCAATATTAAATTGAATACAAACTATATTTTTTAATGAAAAATACTAAACGTAATTGTCATTTTATTTACTTTTGATGATGCACCAAAAGTTCCCATGATCCAACACAAATGAGCAAGCTGAGGTGAAACTAATTCTTTGGGGTGCATTTAACTGCCCACAAATCATATGCTTGAAATAAGTCCAAGCCTTAAAGTCGAATCCAAGACCTTCAGAAGCAAATCCAACACTCAAACCAACTACACAGACTGTTTATATATTGAAGAAGTTTTGAACCTACCATGAAATTCCTATGAAATTATTGGAAAGGAAAACTGTCATGTGAAATTTGTTTGACAGGAAGGGCCAACCGTCGAATTTAGGCCTTCTCGTAAGCTCTTTGTAGCCGCACCTTTTCTCATCGGGTATTTTTTTTCCTCAGCACTTGCACGTCAGCCAGGGCTTTCGTATGCATAACTACGTCAACCATATAAAAGCAGAGTTACTGAACGGTGCAGATCTATTCCAAAACAATCCGTACTAAATCGATACCCAATTTGTTTAATGCAGCGAATTTAGACATGGTTAAAAAGTTATTAAAATACCCACGTTCAAAGATATTTTCTTTCTGCTTTCCTCCTCTGTCCTTCTCCCAGTCCCCGGTTTCTGGCCCCCTTCCATATTTATGACCATCTCTCTCCACAATTCAATCACGGAACACCTCATCATCTCAGGTACATGTTCCTCGAAAATGCTCCTAACTTGTTCTCTACTTTCTTAGTTTTCTAGATAAACAGTTCTTTCTCAATATAATCTGGGTCATAGCCATTGGGGGGAGCCCAGAGAAAGTATGATGGCAAACCAGGCTTCTTTAGGATCCAGAAAATCCAAATCCTTGAGGAGCAAAGAGGTTAGGGTTGTTCATATTGGAAACCCAACAATGGTTAAAGCAAGCCCATCAGAATTCCGTGCTGTTGTGCAGTCCCTCACTGGACTGAAGAGACAGTCATCTCCCTCTGCAACTTTTGATTCTAAGGAAGTGGATTGGGATTGTGGGGAGAGCCCTCAATCAAAGATGCCCAAGCATGAAGGTGAGTTTCAGTTCTGCTCAATTCTTGGCATCCCTGAGATTGCAGTTGTTCCCCAGATGGCCGAGGAAAGCAATTCCACAGATGGCAGTGTTGATCAGCAGGAGATTTGTGATATATTCACCAACCACATGATCAACACACTGGATTGTTTTGATGGTAAACTCTTGTCGGAGATTGTCTCCTTTGATTTCATGACCAGTACATCTGATGTAGTTTGAAAGAAGCAAAGCTTTTGTAATTACTTATAACAGCTCTTTTATGGGTGAAGATAGCACTGTAAAAAATCCCTTATTAGAACAACTCTTTTATGGGTGAAAATAGCAGTGTAAAAAACCGTTATTTGTATTTTGTATGATATTTGTCCGATAATTGGTAATGTGGTATTTTTGTTTTTTGATTTGATGATGGATTATGAGTGTGATTAGAAACCTTGATGATAAAAGTAATCACAGTTGATGGTAAAAGTTATCACACAGTTGATGGTAAATGTTCATATTAATATATATAGATTTTTGGATTTGACTCTGTAACATTTTTAACATCAATTTTTGGGATCATATTCTATGATTCATTTTATTCTTTAGTTCTATTTTACATTGATGTTAAAAAATGTTACACAGTCAAATCTAAAAATATGTACATATTGATATCATAGACTTGAAATTTTTTTCTATTAAATGTTCATATTCATATTATGGACTGTAAATAAATTAATATATTTAATAAATTATTATTATTATTTGTGGCTAATAAAATTACTCTTTAACAATTTTGATTTATACTCTATAAAAAATATTTATTTTTCAAATTTAATATGTTAAAGAATTGTACATTTGAAAATAGTAAAATATTATTAATTATTTACTGAATGATAATTAATATATTTGGGCGTGTTCTGAGAGCACCATGGGTCACATGCTATTTTTTTTACCAGGCTTACTACAGTTTATAGGGGACCCAACCAATTCCTGCAGTCTAAGAAAAGAAAAAATTAATATACTTGTAAGCGTTTTTCCTATTTTTACTGAAAAATTATTTCTCAGACATATAAAGTACAAAAAATTTATACAAATTAATTTTTAAATGATACAAAATAAATTCATTATATATATTTACTATCTGATTTTTAAAGTACACAGGATTTTAATAAAACAAAATCAAAATTAAGCCATAGAAAAAGAGACGCCCAGCAAGTGTAAATTAAAGAAGTGAAAAAAAACAGAGAAAAAGGAATGGTTAATAAGACAGTCTTCCACATAATTCATTTGTTTCCCTAAGTGTGGGTTAGGAGGAATTTCAATCATTGTCCAAAAACTGATCTCTTAATCCCTTCGGTTCTACCTACCTAATTTAGCAATTTCAGTCATTCTCTATATCACGATCCATTTGTCATCAAATTTGGATAAAATATGATCAGTTTACATCTTCCTAATCACGAATCTCCCATTTAAAGTGTAAATTGTTGAAGTATAAATTTCATTACATTATCTTTGTGTATCTTTGTAACTTTCTTTCAATTACTTCTTTATGCTCATCCTACTTAGTTAAACAACTTTGTCCAAATCTTCTTCAGGGATTTGTTTATAGCTTCCATTTGATTGAATTTCTTATTGTGAATAACCACTTTATCATTTAGCATGCAATCCTTAGTCAGATGAGGATCATTCCCCATTCCATTCATGCATAGTTGGAGGTTTGTTACATTTTCTCTAATTTCGTTTTTTTCTTTCAAAATCTCTTGTATTGATATCTTTATGGAGACTACTATCATTATCCAAAGAGAAAACCTTGTTTTGGATATTTTTTGGTACAACCTCATGTGGTCACTTCTCTTATTGTTCATAGATCATCTTTCCTTTGCCTCTCTTATGCTTGCAGTGAGTTCATAGGTCTTTTCAAGATGATGAATATCATTATGAGTAAGAAGAGTAACTATGCAATTCCTCCACATCAATCGCATGGCTCTTGCCTCATATGTTCTTGAGTTGAGAAGCCCTATTAGGCAACATCTACTTGCTTGAGAATATGGATATGTTTGTCCTTTGGAGGAGGTCCCTTAAATAGACATCCAACCATTAGCATGGAGAGATAGGATTTGATTGTGAGATGAAGAGTAAGGGTTGATTTGCATGATGTACAAGCTAGCTTGATGACAAGTGGAAGGAGAGGACAAAGTGTAGACGATGGTGGAGATAATATTAAAATGCATGGAAGAGGGAGATGCGAGAATGTGGATATGTAGTAGGAAGGCATGTGAATGGAGTAGATTGAATCATGGTATGGAGGGTGGAGATTTATTTGTTTTGATTGGATAGGTGAGATTCATCAATGTGTAGGTATGCAAAGAGGGCAATTAGATGAGAAAAAGATGTGTGAAAATGAGTGGCCAAGATGCTTTTAGATATGAATGAATGGTGACAGAAAGTATATCTTTTTAGATTTTATGGAAAGGGGAATGATTGTTTTATATTGGAGGAAAGTAGAGAAATATATTAGCCTAATTAAATAAATAAGCATATCTTATAATTTAATTAATTAGTTAGAAAAAGGTTAGACTAGATTAATTAAATACGACTTATTTAATTAAGTGGTGGTCGGATTTAGTTCAAATAATTAAATAAATCAAATTGACTTAATTATTGATGATGGGAGATTAGCCTAATTAATTAATTGATTAATTAAAACTTATTAAATTAACTAGTGATAAAGTGTTTGCCTTGTTAGAATTAGTATTTTATTAAATTTTTAGTATAGATTAGATAAAATAATAAATACAAAATTAACATGCAATTGTTAGTTTATAGGCTATATAATAGTTAGATAGTAAATAAATGTTAGTAAATAAATATATCAATAGTTAGTTTGTTAGAAGTTATTCTCATTAGTAGGTTAGTTGGTTTGATATAGGAAATGTAAGGCTATATTAGCCATTGCAAATCAATGTAAAATTATCCCAAAGTAATCAATATATTATTTTATTTTGTTTATATTTCTATGCAACAATGGTTCGATCTACAATATAGTTTCACGGTCTACCATTTTTAATATGGTATGAAAGAATTTACATCTTTGGGTCTATGAAGATGAGGAGGTACAACAAAAATTCCATCACCAAATATGATTGTTGTAGACTATCATGCCATTTTTTCAAGCATGGAAGATATCAGATGAAACATAGGAAACATATAAAGCTATTCTATTTGTTGGTATATTATTTTAATGATGTTTCTTATAACAATCTAACAAAAAATTAGTAAAAATACAATATATTTCTCATTTTATAATGAAATTTTAAAATTGAAAATGTTTTAGAAAGAAGAGGAAGAGAAAAATAAAACCCAAAAATCATTTGAGGTTATTTATAGGATTTGACGAGTTGTTTGTTGTAGAAGAAAGAGAAACATAATAATTGTGCATATTGAAAAACTGAAAGAGATAAATGATTAAATCTGTAAACCTAAATCAACCTTTCAACATGACATCAATGAAGTTTCTCTAAAATGAAAACATATGCAATAACAAAAACTAAACTATAAAAAGCCCATATGCATTCACAAGAAATTCACTCCATTGTTATCCTCTTCCACAATATCTTGCATTTCCTCTCAGATTTTACAAGCAAAAGCACAAGAAGCTCTGCAGAATCGGATGTGATCAAAATAAGATGGAAATTTGTGTCCCGAAATGTGTGAAGGAAGCCTGCTTTTATAGTTGAATTCATGGGATAAGTCCACATTTTGGGAAGAATGTGGGATAAAGGATTAGGTGGGATATTTATGACTTTTGATAAATGCATATAAAATATGAAATTTTTAATGATTATGTGAATAAAATTAGTGAAAATGACTATGCAAATGGTGCTTATAAATGATTATTTAAATGTTTTAATGAAACAGATTATGAATGATGATGAACGCCTATGAAATGGTTGAATGCTTATGTAAATGTGTTTATGAAAGGCATATTTAATGACTAATTAAATATATTTAAATGAAATGGATCGATGAGATATGCAAATGATTTTATGAATATGGTGATATGCAAATGATCACATGAAGCATGCAATGAGAGATATGATTATGCAAATAATGGAATAAGTCATGCAATAGATAAAAATGATTATGAAGGCATTTTTTTGCATCTACATTTTGCCCCTCTTTGAGACAATGCATCATGTCGCATTGTTTCAAAGAAAAAGATATGCCTCGGCATAAGGAAGAATGACGAGGATGATGAGGAGGTATTGGTATGCCCCCTTGAGAGGACATGTGATTTCAAAGAACACAATTGTGCTCTCGAAATGGGTGAGAGGATTGAAAGATGATAGTGAAGAATGATAGAGGAAAATAGATGAGGATGATGAATAAAAGAATGAAATGATGAAGGAAATGGATGATGGAAGAAATGATAGAAGAAAAAGAGATATGAAGGAAATGAAGGTGATGAGGCCTCTTGTGCATGTCATAGTGCTTTATCATCATAAAGCAGTAAAATATGAAAAATGGACAACAAACACCATGGTATGACATAGACCAAGGTGTGCAAGGTCATCCATCTGTAAAACAGATAGTCACAGACAAAGAATGTCCTAACTCATACTAAGGACAAAGTTGCCCCAGTCTTTTTGTCAAGACAAACCTCAAACAACAATCAAATAAAAGACGAGTCATGAAACATCATCACTCTTCTAAATCCTTCATGGGACATCCTCGAGGTGGCTAGTAACATGACCAAAGAAAATCCAAAAGATAAGACAAAATAGACCAACAAGGTCAACAACCATTGAGATTGTTTTCCAATAAGTGTGTGTCAATGTGTTAAGGGACAAAGTGAGCGATAGGTGGACTGTTTTGACAAGGCCTAGTTTTAGGAGAAGAAACATGTCGTATAAGACATCAAGTCTGGTTTCAATCATGTAACTACTTGTATAAGGCAAATGACAAAGTGTGACAGTGACAAGGTCTGGTTTCAGGAAGGACACATCCTATATAAGACCATTGGTGTTGATTGATTTGTTTGATTGGTTTGATTGATTTGACAAATGACCATTTTGACTTGAAGACTTATTGGATTGCTTGTCTGGTTGATTCAAGATTTTGGTGTTTGAATTACAAATGATTATGTCACGTCTGAGTTGACAATGTCCGATTTATTTTGACTGACTCGATGGACCCTAAAAGATTGACCTAGGGGGCCTCGGGGGCTCATCAACAAATGGCACTGCCTATGTAGCAATGTGTAGAGACCTCGTAGTTCGACATGACCCTTGACTTTGTTTCAATGACAAAGAACCCAATCATGATTTTATTTGACAACACCTAAAGACTAACCTAATGCCTCAAGGGCACATCGACAAATGGTCTTGCCTACGTGTAGTCACAAAGGCAACGTAGTTCGACAATGATGACTGACATGACCAACTCTGACTCTATTTTTGGGGCTTTGTTGAAAGTTATCTAAATGTTTTTATGTTTTGATATGTTTCAATTTTTTGGATTTTCAAGTTTTATGATGTTTTTTTTAATTTTGAAATGTTTTGATTTTTTTGGGATTTTTGGAATATTTGATTTTTTTGGATTTTGGGAATATTTGATTTTTTTTGGGATTTGTTTTTTAGGACATTTTATGATTTTTATTGATTTTTTCAAGACATTTTATGATTTCTTTATGGATTTTTGTTAGGACTTTTTATGATTTTTAAGGAATTTTTCAAGACATTTTATGATTTTTATGGCTTTTTTCAAGACATTTTATGATTTTTAGGGATTTTTGGAATGTTTTGATATCCAATGACCAGTGTAGAATCCAATGAAGCCCGCTGTTAGGAAATTTCCCCTAGTCACATATAAGGCAAACCAATAGGGATGGGATGGGACAAGGTTATCATGGATGGAAGGTGCAGGAGAAGGATGCAAGACGTCAACCATTTGGAAGTCATGATAAGGATAACAAGGCCTGATAATGGATGTTAAATGAGAGATGATGGAAATAAAGGCCTTAGTATGAATCAAGGTGGAAGACCAAATAGAGTGATAGTAGATGATAGAGCAAAGACTGACTACACATGGTGCCTGTTTGCTAGGTTTTCACCATGGTACTTATCCAGGGTGCTTGTTTACTAGGTTTTCACCATTGGACAAAAAAATTCTCTTTACTTTTTTTTTGGTGTCGCCAAGATGCTCGTTTGCTAGGTTTTCATCAAGGAAACATTTTTTTTTTTAATTTTTGAATTTTTTTGTATTTTTTTCTAAACCTTTTCTCATTTTTGTATTTTTAGGACTTTTCTCATTTTTGTATTTTTTTCAAGACTTTTTTCTCATTTTTTGTATTTTTTTCAGGACTTTTCTCATTTTTTTGTATTTTTTTAGGACCTTTTCTCAATTTTTTGTATTTTTTAGAACTTTTTCCTAGCTCTCTGAAGTCAAGTATAGAATTGATAAATGCTAGATGTATAGACTACCTTGACGATGCCCCAATCTTGTGTGGATGACTGTGTTGGATGAAAGGACCCGATCAGGATGAGGAGTATGAGTGGAAAATATGAAGGACGATAGATGTGGTGGATGAAAGAGGCTATGGTATGATCCCTAATGTGCACACTACGCGGGCCATCATGCTTCAAACAAAGAGGAGCATGGATGGCTGGAATGGAATAAATGGTATGAGTGAGAGCAACGTGGATGGAGACCTTTGATCAAACATCGCCAATGGAGGGATATTATGGATATGTGAGCATGGATGGTGGAATGGAATATATGGTATGAGTGAGAGTGACGTAGATGGAGACCTTTGATCAACAAGCTCCTTGTTTGAATTTTTTCCTTGATAGATGCCTCCAGTGATTTTTGATGGAGAGACATACTTGGAGATCAAAATTTGCACATTTTCATTTTTAACTTTTAGTTTTGATTTGTCCGATAGATTTTTATTTTTGCTAGGGGAATTTTATTTATCTTCTTTTGTTTTTGATTTGTCCAATAGCTTTTTATTTCGGCTAAGAGACTTGTCTTGATCTTCTTTTCTTTGCATTATACCTTTTGATTTTTGATCTCCTTTTAAAGATATCTCATTCACTAGAGCTTTACCTTTACTCTTTTCTTGAGATATAACTTGTTGATCCATGTCTATGATGTGAGTAGATGTGAGTGAGATTGATGAAGTAGGCGAAGTGATAGGAATGTTTAGTGGATGAACAATAGTAGCGATGTTATCAATGGAGTCTTTGGGACTATCCTTTTTGGTACTGCTAACGTCAAAGGAAGCTTGAACATCCTTAATGACTTGGCAAGGTGACTTGGTAGAGGCGACAATAGGATATACATATCTTAGCCCTAGGGAGGTGGGATGGAAGGATGATGATTGGATATACTCAACGGGATCATGATCAAAGAGTGGGTTATCGTAGATGTCTTGGTCAAACAGGGGGTTGTCATAGACATGACAAGATTGAGTGGAAGTAGATACGGTAAAGGTTGATGTATCATCAGGGTCCCAAAAGGTTTCAATCCAAACACGGCCATCTTTTTGTGTTCCTTCTGCAGCTATCTTGATATCAACATTAGAATTCTGAACCTTCTTAGTGGCATTAGCATTATCTTTTACTGGTAAATTATCCATACGATATTCTCCACATCCCATATCCTAGATCTTAATATTTGGATTAGCGGATGGAATGGTCGATGTGAAGGATTTAGTCAAAGTGGATGGATCCACGTAATTGGATGGAGCAGATTTTGTAGCTTCACAATTTATAGGCACTTGATGATCAAGGAACTCTCTCAAGTTAATGCAATACTAAAAGGCATTAGGATCGCCAATGATTGTGATTTCGGTGCCATTGTAAGGAAACTTCAGACATTGATGGTATGTGGAGGGGACGACTTTCATGGCATGAATCCATGTTCGGCCCAAGATTAGGTTGTATGGCAGTTCAAGATCCAGGACTTGGAATGTGGTATCTAGCAATGTAGGTCCAATCTTGATAGGCAATGTGATAACACCCTTAAAATAATGTTCTTCATCATCATAGGCTTTGATGAAAATTATTTTTATAGTATCCACACATGTTTCAGAGAGGCCCAATGCTTTTACCAGTTTTAGAGTACAAATGTTCAATCTGGCTCTACCATCTACTAAGACTCGTTTGACCTTGTGTTTGTGGATGAAGACCTCAAGGTGTAAGGGGCCATTATGGTTTTGACTTGGATGCTGAGTAATCTTTGTCTGAAAAAGAGACATGATGGGAGTTAACCAAGTACCCAACCATGGCTTCAAATTGGTTAACGTCTAGGTTAGTAGGAACAAAGGTTTCTTTTAGAGCCTTATCAAGAATAGCTTTATGTGTGGGACATATGCATAGAAGCTCAAAAATGGAAATATGTGCAGGTGTCTTGCCCAATTGGTCAAGAAGGTTGTATTGGGATTTAAATTGTGGTTGCTTTGGAGGAGGAAAATATATGGTAATCTTAGCCCTGCAGGTGATAACGATAATTTCAAGTTGCTTCTTAATAGTGATTGTATTAACGTGATCATCAACAGCTTGGAGGTGGTTAATAACTTTGTAGTCCAAAGAGGCATTGGTATAATTAGCATGGTTGTCTATCTTTTGACCCAAACTGAAGGCTTTTCCATGGTCTTGCAATGGATTCTTGAAAATTATATGGTCTTTATTGGAAGTTTTTTGTTGTCCCTCGACCTCTATGGTATCATTTTCAATTAGGTCTTAAATTTGGTTCTTCAATTGATGACATGACGAGGTCTTATGCCCTTTGATGCAGTGGTAATCACAAAAGTTTGAATTGTCCCGGGTCATATGGTTTAGGCTCTTGGAGTTGTATAACATTTGATTGCATAGTAGCTTCTTTAAGATAAATTCAATTGGTTTTGGTAAAGGAGTGTCTTGTCTCTGTGTGTTTTGCCTTGGTTGTCTTGGGGGTCCCCTTTGTTGATTGTTTTTTATCACGTTATCTTTAAATTGATTGGAAACATATGATGTGTTATTGTGTGTGTTGGGTGATTTGAGAGTCAATGTGAGACCTATTCTATTCACAACTTTAACGTCTATGACTCCATCGTTTGTTACATTCTTATTGCGGGACCAAAACTTGCTTTTTTCGTTAGAGATGTGTTGGCTGTGTGTGTTTTTGTTGCCATATGTGAGTTCACCTTGGGCTATTAGGTCTTTTTCCAATGTCATACCTTTTTCCACCAAGTCTGTAAAGTTTGTACAACAATTTACTTGTAGTGGATGTTCTAATTTGGATTTGAGATTGTTGACAAACATGCCAACTTTTTGTTTTTTAGGAATTTCAATAGGACATCTACTTTCCATGCTACACCATATTTCAAAAAAGTTGATGAAAGTCTCACCCTTGTCTTGTGTCATGTGGCATAGGGTGGCTATTATGATATCATTCTCAATGTTATAGGAATAGTTTTCCATGAACTTGTTGGCTAAGTCATCCCATGATTTTATAGATCCTTTAGGTATTAATGCAAACCATTCAAGTGCAACACCGACAAGACTTCTAGGAAACAATCTCATCAAGTAAGTGTGTTCAAAGGCCACATCTACACATGCTATGGTAAATTACCTTATGTGTTCAAGCGGATTTGTCCTTGCCTTATATTTAGTGAAGTTAGGTATGATGTACCCATGAGGGAAAGGTGACATGTAAATGCTTGGATCGTATGGATATGGATGTAAGTCATACAATGTGTATGTTTTATTGTTTGATAGTTTCATTCCTTCCCCTTGTTTTTGTAAAGCAATCACTTGAGAAGTCAATGTATCTATTATGGGATTTTGGGTGACATTATGTTGAAGTGCCATGTTTGTATTATGCTGAGATGACATGTGGTGCATGTGGGGTGGATTTTGACCATGTCCATAGGTATGAACATGTGATGTATATGTTGGAATGTTGTATTGTATTTGTTTGTGTGGATTTTGATGTCCAAAAGAGGATCCATACGATATGTTGAAAGGATTTGGTGTTTGTGTCATTTATGATCCTTGTCCTTGTTGAAAAGAGTTATGGACATGTGAAATTTTTATGTTTTGACTAGATGGAATGTTCATGTTTTTCCCTTGCAAGGTGTTGGTATTGACAAGAGGACCTTGTGAAACGACATTTTTGTTCGATTGAGATCCTTGGTTAAGAACCTTTCTTGGCTTAGTTTTATCAAGGATGTTAGATGTGGATGCCCCTATGGCCAGAGATGATGACCCACATGAAGTAAATGTTGAGCCCAAGGGTTGTGTCATGAATAATGGTTGTGATGTAGTTTTTGTCATGGACTGTGACATAGATTGTGTTGCTGGGATGGATGAAGTGTTTGTGTCATTTATGATCCTTATCCTTGTTGAAAAGAGTTATGGCCATGTGGAATGTTTATGTTTTGACTAAATGGAATGTTCATGTTTTTCCCTTGCAAGGTGTTGGTATTGACAAGAGGACCTTGTGACATGATATTTGTGTTCGATTGAGATCCTTTAATAAGAACCTTTCTTGGCTTAGGTTTACCAAGGATGTTAGATGTGGATGCCCCTATGGCCTGAGATGATGACCCACCAGAAGTAAATGTTGAGCCCAAGGGTTGTGTCATGAATAATGGTTGTGATATGGTTTGTGTCATGGACCATGACATAGATTGTGTTGCTGGGATGTATGAAGTGTTAATGGTTGTGGTATTTTGGCTTGTCAATTCAATAGGTATGGAAACTATAAGTTATGGTAAAGATTTTCCTTGGCTTGTTTGTGTGTTTTCCTTTGGTGGCATTGTAGCGCATAAGGAATCAACATCCAATCCTTGGGGTAATTTGACTCCTTCATACAATAGTTTAGCCAAAAAATCTTTGAGGGTCTAGCATGATAATTTCATCCACTAGAGAGTCAACTTCAAGATTTTGAGCAGCACCCTCTACCTCTTCTATGTATACATTTCCATCTTTATCCCTAATGAGGAATTGTTCAAAAAGGTTTGTTATTTTTGGTTTCTCATGAGATGAAGGTCCCAAATTTGTGTTTTCTTGTGTTCCAAAGGTATTATCATGTGGATCATTAGATGTGTTGCCAAGATTTAAAGTGGTAGTGTAGTTTTAAATGTATTCATCATCATGAAATAAATCCATGGCCCTGTGCTTCTTTTGTAATCTAGCTTCAACCATAAAAAGATTTACTCAAAATGGGGAATGCAAATGATATGAGATTAAGATTATGTTTTTGGTATTTTTGGAATAAGATATGCCTAAATGAGGGTAATGACAATGTCACCATAATCTGAAGTATGACCAAGTCTAAAAGGGGAATGATTCTAATGCAAAGCATTATGAAAAATATGATATGCAATTGGGATAATTATGGTATGAACTATGCACCTTTGTTGTGAAACTTAACGAAGGAGTTACCAACCAACTTAAGATAGTCCAATGTTTCCAAATGAAATTATCAATGGCCCCTCAAGGAGAGTGGATGACAAGTGACAAGTTTGACAAGGTGAGCCTTAAAGTAGACTGATGAGTTTAAAGGTTACACCAAAATGACAAGGACTAATGTGGAAAACGATAGGGTCAATGACAAATTTTCTTTGTAGAAATGGGCCTATGACAAGGTATGGTAAGTTTCCCTATTCCAAAGTTTTTAAAAAGGTATATGCAACCTAATATTTTTTTAAGTGATGCAAGTAAGCTAAATAAATGTGATGGAATGATGGGAATGAAATGAGCAAGCCTTTGGTCTAAATAACTTGTTTGGAAAATGTTGGCTCAGTTTGTGTCAAATTTGAAATGTTCTCAGATTTTGGTGTGATGTTTGATTTGTTTTGACAATATTTTAAATACACACACAAGACACCATAGACAAAAAGGTTTTGAGTTTGTTTTTGATCGTGAATGTTGTTTGATTTTAGAAATACAAGCACAAATCTTGAGGTTGGCAAGGACAATATTTGTTGGGTTCCCACTTGGATTAACCAGTCGTGCTTATTCTTAGCAGATGACTTAGAAGCTTGGCCACATTGGCTCCCCTAACACGGAACTCACTTCTTTGGTCAACCAAGCTTGGAGTTCTTATGAATCTCCCATGATGAATTCTTCATCTCTACTAAGAACCGTGAGTACGTGGGATGACATGAAAGGTCCGACCTCCTGCACCAACAAATAGAAGGATTTTGGCAACTGTACACAAACAATTTTTAATCAGGGCACCCATTCAAGCGTCCACACAAGTGGCAAGATTAAATCCAATAAGGAGAATCACTTTCTTGTTTGTAGGAGTGCCCATATTGCTAAGATTTCCTCAACATTTGAATTTATATATTGGTTGGGAGTAGCTTGGATTTAGCCTGTTACCGGTTGGATCGTTCCCTTGGGGTGAGTACTTTTTCCCACCAAGGCCGACCCTCTAAGGGGAAAACACAGAAAAAGATGGGTCTAGCTTTCTGATGACTGAGTTTGCACAAGGTGAGAGAATAATACCTACAATCTTTCAAGCACAACAAATAGAAGTTTTTTACCCCCTAGTTAATTCTATGTAAAAAAGAAATTTGTTCTTTTTAAACACCAAACGAAATGTGTTCTAAGCTATGCAAACAATCAGTTTCAAAATCAAGTCTTCGATGAATGTACTCCATCAAAATCTCATTAGTAATTTCATGCCTCCTTTCTTCAACAAGTGTATGTTTTGATTTCAAGTCTCTATCAAACGAACCTGCAAGAAAGTAAACTAAATTAGCCCCAAAATGAAACTAAAACATAAAAGACATTAATCTATAAATTAATAAAAATTAATCTAATCCTAAATTAATCAAAATCAAAATTAATCTAAATAACTAATCTAAATTAACCTTAAAATTAATCTAAGTTAAAATTAAATCCTAAATTAAATTAAATCTAAGAAATCTAAATTAAAAAAAAACTATAATCTAAATTAAAAGTCTAAATAAAAATTAAAATCTATTTTAAAGTTAATTTAAGATCTAGGTTAATTCCAAGTTAAATCTAATTAAAATTTAATCCAAATTAAAGTTAATTAAATCTTATTTAAATCTATGTTAATTCTAAATTAAATCTAATTTAAATTTAAATCTAATTAAACTTTAAATTAAAGTTAAATTAACTCTAAATTAGATCTAAGTTAAATCTGAGATTAAAGTTAATTCTAAATTATTAAAATTAATTCTAATATAAATCAATCTAAGCTTCTAAAATTAATTAAAACCAAAATTAAAAACTTACTAAAAATCAACTAAAACTGAAAAACTAATTATTCAAAAACTTGCTTTTCAGAATGACACTTGTAGATATCATTATTTCAGATCAGAATGAAGCATCTGAGCATCTACACACAATCGACAAAAACATGCAAATGATAGTGGAAATAATTTTTTTAATCCATAAACATGCAAACATCTAGACTGTCGGTCTTCATAAACATGTAGCTAGGTGATCCCACAATAGTGGTTTACAATTTTTGGCCAAACTCGACACTTAAATTATTATTTTTAACTAAATCTTCACATTCAAGCACCTATAGCGGCTAAATTGTGAGGAATTTGAAGATCATGGAAACTAGAGTCTCGTCACATTTTGTCTGTAGATTCTATAAATATTTTTTTCAAAATTTCTGGAATTAGATTAAACTTCTTTTTCCATCTCCCATGAAAACTGGTTTTTTTCAAAAAATAGCATTTTTAAAAAGTGACGCACACCGTATAACACATAATTTTTTTCCATGAAGGATAAAATTATAACTCTTTCGAATTTAGATTTGTAACTTCGATATCTAGTGCTTCCACTTGGTTAGATAGTTTTTTATTGAATATTTTTTCTTTAATCAAGTTTCGAAGTCAAACCAATTCTAATTCAGACATAGCGCGACCGTATAACGTGTAACCTTTTTTATATATATCAAAATTCAAAAAAAAAATTGTTGGATCAAGAACTTCAATATCTGGTGCACTCATATTTTTCAAATTTTTTTTGATAATCTGCTATTTTTCCACATGTGCAAAACAAAGACCTTCATTTTCGATGAAAAAACTATATTTAATAAAACTTAAAAAAAAAAACATAATAAAACCAAAACATATCAAAATTATATTCGTTGGATAGCTCATTCTGAGGACTACCTGATTCTAGTTGGGTTTTTGAAGTCATTGCCATTTTCATGTTCAAACCAAGCTTCAAAGTGAAAAAATTTAGGTTTTTTTTGTGTCTAAGGGGGAGAATGAGGGATAAGGGGGTTCGTACGAACCCCTAGGGGTTCAAGTGAACCACCTTACATAATGCATATTTATTTGGTTTTTGGGCAGTCAACTAGGGAATGGGTTCGCTTGAACCCTAGTTTGAGTGAACCCATAGATTCGTATGAACCCCCAAAATCATATTTTTTGGCATGGGGTCATTTTTTGTGAGTTTTCCTTCTTCACTGGAATTGTAAACCACTATTGTGGCTTCACCTAGCTCTTAAACATGCAACTTATGAACCTTAGATCGATTCAAGGGAATAAATCAAAACACATTTACTTTGGGGCAACACACATTAATATAGGGCAAGCCTAATTTTTTTTTAGTTTTTTCCATTTATCATCACAAATATTCACAAGGGTGATGTCCTTGTTCAAAATGATGGATATACTTCACTTCCCTCAGAACGATTTCTCTTGTGACAGTCTTGAGACGAAGTATAACTAGTTCGAAAAACAAAAACAATAATAAAATGTGAGAGTTTATGCCAAGTCACAACTTCTAAGAAATGAAAAAAGGATTTCAACCTAGAAGAATGCATATATCAAATGGATTATCATAAATAAGACAACATAAAGGTGGTCTGCTTCAAGCTTAAGTCTTCCAAATACATTCACCTTTCCAATTTTATGGTGGGAGCTAGAAATGCAAGCATCATGTCTTGCTTTGTTGACATCACGATGAGAGCATAAAATTTTAGAAGAATCGCTATATATATTGAACGAGCTTACACTCTTAAAATCAAGGTCACACATGCTTGCTTGCAGAATGCCGATGGAAAGAAACCATGGGGTGTACAAAAAGATGAAAAGTATCAGTGGCAAAGACTCACAAAGTCAATTTTCAAAAGAGCTATAGTTGCATATCAAGAGCTTGGTGTCAATATATTTATGAAAATATGAGAAAAAATAAATGAAACTATTAAATCTATGAATGAAACCAAAATGTGTTCAGTCGGGGTTCACCATTATGTGCATACTGAAAAACTGAAAGAGCTAAATGATTAAATATGTAAACCTAAATCAACCTTTCAACATGAAATCAATGAAGTTTCTCTAAAATAAAAACATATGCAATAACAAAAACTGAACTATGAAAAACCCATATGCATTCACAAGAAATTCACTCCATTGTTATCCTCTTCCACAATATCTTGCATTTGCTCTCAGATTTTACAAGCAAAAGAACAAGAAGCTCTGTGAAATTGGATGAGATCATAATAAGATGGAAATTTGTGTCCTGAAATGTGTGAAGAAAGCCTGGTTTTATAGCTGAATTCATGGGATGAGTCCACATTTTGGGAAGAATGTGGGATAAAGGATTAGGTGGGATTTTTATGAATTTTGATAAATGCATAGAAAATATGAAATTTTTAATGATTATGTGAATAAAGTTAGTGAAAATGACTATGCAAATGGTGCTTATAAATGATTATTTAAATGTTTTAATGAAACAGATTATGAATTATGATGAACGCCTATTAAATGGTTGAATGCTTATGTAAATGTGTTTATGAAAGGAATATTTAATGACTATTTAAATATATTTAAATGAAATGGATCGATTAGATATGCAAATGGTTTTATGAATATGGTGATATGCAAATGATCACATCAAGCATGCAATAAGAGATATGATTATACAGATAATGGAATAATTCATGCAATAGATGAAAATGATTATGAAGGAATTTTTATGCATCTACAATAATGATGTGATTAACAATTGTCATTCCTCTTGTCTTGAATGCCCTTCAATATTTCGTGTCTCTGGTAATAGCAATTTGTAGCATCGTAAATTTTCACCCTTGACAATTTCACATTATTCTTTGCAACCTCCTAAGTGAATGGTCCTAAACTATGCATTCAATGGCCCATTTGGACATTTATCAAGAAAACCCATTTGTAAAACCAAAGAAAACATAATTTAATATTTTTCTCCTGAAACTTTACACCCCACAAAATATGGCTAGGAAAAATTTTCCCTCAGCGACTTGGTTCCCCTATTTTGCGTCCAATTTTTAATATGTCAGAGTTGACATTTTATTATTTGAATTTCAAACTTCAAGTGTCGGCTATCGGGATTTAATTTGCAAGAAATTAGATTAATTAGATATAAATGCCTAGTCATTTCACTATTTGAAATCTAACAAGAAATTATTAGAAATATTGGTGATCAAGAGTATTATTATCAAGTCAAGAGTAGTCAAGAGAATATTTATTGCAACATTTCAGCATTGAAGTAGCATGTCAAGTTTTATGTGTGTTTGTTCATTTTTATCTTATCATATTGTCCGAGGACTAAACCTTGTAGGTCTTTCAAGAATTCAAACCATTTGCAATCAAGCCTTGAGGTAATGTGCATGATTTTAGTCCTTCAAGGAAATCAAATTTGGGTGGTGAGTTATAGTCAATTATTTTGATTATATGAGAAAAATAGTTTTTGAAGCGACCCAAAACCCTTTACAACTGTAGATACAAAATGTTGCTTTAAAGATGTAACAATAAACTATCAGTAGCAACCATCAACAGTAAAGCAACAAAACGACAAGAAAAAAATAAAAACCCAACAACAAAGAAACCAACAAAGTTAAACACAAAACTGGACACTAATTCATGTTTCTTAAGGTGTTGGCCACCTCAAGTTCCTAGTTCCTATGAAGGCCAATCATGTCCAACCATTCTTTTTTCTCATCATTAAATGTCTTCCTCAAGTTACCCATCCCTCTAGAAGTAGGGCCTTCAACATCATCCTTTCCAACTTTTTTCCCTTTTCCTTTAGTCACCTAATCCTTCTCCATCAGCTTAGAAAATACAGCTCCAGTCTTCTCTTAGCTCATTGATCTTGCGAAACAAGACCTCCAATGAATCTATGCTATTCTTAATAGAAATATGACAAACATGCAACAATTTCTTGATGTTCATGTTGGTATCCAAAACCTTGGCCTCTAAATCAGCTAGGCTCTTATTGTGCACTTTTTGCACACACACCGATGGGGATCCTCTTTTTTTTGTTTTTTCTTTAGGTTTGACCTTTTCCTATTAAGGGATAGGTTCATCTGAATTTTGGGTTCACTTCACCTAGTTGAATCAATGATTTATCTAAACTTTACGTGTCTCAATTTGCAGCATTCCAACCTAGGGCGATGCCTTGAACTTGGGTAATTCATGAAAAAATTATTAAGGAATCAAGTGGTGCAAGTTTGGGGAGTTTTTCGTGGAATTCTGCCTCTATCAAATATTCCCAAAGGAATGAAGGTTCATGGAAATCCATCCTAAATATATTTTCCCGATGGACTGGACCTTCACTGAATTAGTTGCCTCATAGATTCCCCAGGTGTTTGAACTTTCACTAAAATCCCTGGTGCTCATATTTCTCTAAATCTGTCATGACCTCGAATCCTCAAACTTTTAGGTGGTCTTGTCGATGCATTTATGACTTTATCAATCATTGTACTTTCTCTTTATTTCTATTTTTGGGGTTGATTTATATGCTCTTGATCGATTTATTTGTCATTTAATTTTAAGCTTTACATTTGTGACGAGTTATTGTGTGTTTTCATCTAGAGAAAAAAAATTAACGGATTGGCGCTTGGGCATTATCGGATTTTTAGCTTGGGTTTTCTGAAGTAAGCATTAAGGCATTGGTGTCTACAATTTTCTGAGCTTAAAGGTAGGGTTTTCACAATTTCTTATGGTTTCAATGAAGCTTCTTGATTCCTCTTTGATGGTTTAATGGTGTGTTTTTCAGCTTTGCTTCCATTTGATTTCACCATTTGATTTTGAGTTTGCTTCATTATCTACATTTGATGCTATCAATGGAAGATTTCTTTTGGTTAATCAACGCTTGACTTTGCCTTTGAGGGTTTATTGCAGATTTATTTAATCTTAATTTTAAACTTAAGTAGATTAGGGCATCATTCTACAAATTAGAGCATCCATGGTAATGCTAGGGTTTCAGATTTAAAGTAAGTCTCATCATATATGTGATGTGTGTCCGCACCTAAAATCAGAAATTTCTTGCAATGCTTTGAGCAAGGATCAAAATCCTTAAACCTAGTCACCTTCAAACCCTAGTTTTCATTTGGGGGAATCTATTGTGATTGGTTCATTCATAGTAAATTGGGCATCAATTTTTTTAACATTTCAACAATATTGTTTTCATTCAAATCCAATCCTAACTTCGGAGCAAGAGATTTCAAATTTAAGCCAAATTATGAATGGGGAAAATGTCACTAAGATCGTGGCCTTGTGGAACAAGTAATGCACGTAAAATTTTGTGAAAATCTACCATCGACAGAAAAACCCGACAGTTATTTCTTTCGCTGAATTTTGTCCTCTGTGGATTCCTCTAAACCTTGTGTCCCTCGCAAAATTTTTTTGGGGGTGGATTCCCCGAGAGCTAATTCCTTCGTGAAAATCCCTCAGTTCCAGATTTTCTCAAATCCTTGATGGCTAGAAATCCTCGAAGTTGGTAAATGCATTTGGTATTTGTGGGTTGAGTCTCAAGAATGTTAAATAATGAACCTTCATGAAGTTCAAAGATGCTTGATGACCAATTGTTGCTCAAGTGATTGGTGATTGCTAAAATCCACTTGTGAGGGATTTCCCTGAGCCTCCAAACCTTCATGAAATCTGCTCAAGGGTAGATTCCCCAAAGATGTTTTCATTGTTAAAATCCGTGAGCGGTGGATAAAATTGAAGTTTTCTTAAGATATATTTTAAAGGGTTTAAACTCAGTTTTTGAGATCATGGTAGAGATTAGAGAATGATTTTATGTTGCATATACATTTTAATGATTAATTCAATGATGAAATTAAGTTATATTGGTTAGTCTTCCTTAACATTGTGATAATTATAGTCTTCTCTTAACAGATGCAGGGTGAATCCAATAAGGGCGCAAAATCTAAAGAAAAATCAACTAAGCCAATTAAGGAAGGACCTCTAACTAGAGAAGAAAAAATGAAGTACGATTTCAAGGGAATAAATCCAAAGCCAAAGATTCATTTAGCATGGGGGAAGGTAGGTGACACCAACATGGGTCATGTTGACTATGATGACTTTTATCAGAGAATGTTTGGTGATGCACAAACCCCTCTTTCTAAGGTTTTAACTCACATATGGTTAGCTCAAGCTACTGTATTTACACATTCTATTCAGTGCCCAGAGCTTTTTATGGAATGTGCCAAACACTATGATTTAGATAAGAGGGTTATTATGAGCCCTCAAGGAAGGATTATGCCAAAATTGACTGAGGAATTCATTGTTGAACATTCAACATTGGTTCCCATCAGAAGTTGGTGAAGATAAATATAAAAGAGGCTGAAGAGTTCTATCAGAAAATATCATCCTAGGGATTTAGAAATTATGAATGGTGCTTGGATAGAAAAGCCAAAGCCACATTACTCCAAATTTCCTAAACAATTATACAAATTTGACTTCAAGCAGGAGTATAATGACATGATTACCCTCTTGGGAAGAGTCATGGGATTGGATGAGTCCTTCATGTTCAAAGAATGAATGTTCTATGTCATCTCACAGATTGTAAAGGGAGTCCATTATCATTGGGCTAGCATCATAAGTGACAATCTATATATGCAACTAAGAAGTGTGCAAGACATAAGGAAATTCATAATGACTTCATATCTAGTGTAGTTCTTGGCTAGTAAGAATAAATACAAGGGTCTGGGTTACAAGGGAGTCCTAGGGAAAGACAATTTTTTTGATGTGTACCCTCAATTGTAGTTTAATAATTCCAATTATAGGACGGTCAATGATGCTTTTCTAATGCACATTACTAGAATGTTGCAAGATGCTCTTCATGATAGAATTTCACCCGATGCTATGGATTTGATCAAGAATTATGGTTATTGGTTTATCTAATTTACAAAGTTCTCATACGTTAGAGTACATGAATCCCCACAAGTGCCTTTCAGGCTTCCAAGATACTCCATTGATAAAATTATATTATTGGAAGTGGCAAGGCAAGTAGTTGCATTGGATACTTTCATGGAGAACATGTGCAAAATAGGTTTTGAAGGTGAGTTTCCCTTGAGGGTTGGAAGTATGGAAGCTTTTCCTTCTATTCAAAGTGCCCACCATTCAGAGAAAGAGATGGACTTACATTTGTACTCACATGTACAAATAGAGGGAACTTTGATCCCTATGGTGTTGCATAGAAGATAGCTAGCAGAGAATTTAAGCATAAAGATTATATTAAATATTATTGGGATAGTTGCTAGGATGAATTTGAAGTGATCAGAAGAAAAATGCTTAAGACTGTTGTTGAGGATGATCATAATTCACAAGATAGCCAATGTTCCTGATTAGATGATGAAGAGGATCATGTGTAGTACCATGATTATGAACAATACAAGGACAAGCCACTCCACACAGTAAATTGGTCAGAGGAGGAGGTGTGAACCCCAATTTGATACCTGCATAAACAAAGCAAACAAACATGATATTAGATCATATGCAAGGTAAAACAAGGATATCCCATGAAATCCATTTACAATACTTAAAATAGGAAAATATGAAGAATAAAATACGAAACAACATGTAAATCCTAATTAAGTGAGCAAACTAAAGATCCCATGGGGGAGTTGGTGCCAATGAAGTGTTGCAATTGGCCCTTTCCCAACTCCTTTGTGTGATTGTTGATGATTGATCCACTTGATGATGAAGAAAAATGATGTGTTCTTGAGAAAACCTGCAATAACCTATCTAAGATCTTGCTTTGAGGATGAAGTTGAGTAGAGTAAGTTTACTCAAGATGTGGATGTTTGAATGAGAGGAAGAGTCTCTCATTTATAGATCTCAATCTTGGAAGAATGAGTGAAGATAAGCAATGTGGGATAAAAGATAATCCAATGGCATTGTGCCACTTATCCACATGTGATTGGAGGAGGAATGAGCACATTTTGGTCAATGTGCATGATAAATGACATGAGATTCAAATTTGAATTTTGAATGTGACATGTAAGAGGGAAAGAGAAATGAAGTTAATGTAACTTGGCTCAATGCACAAGGACATGTAAGAGGCATTGAATGCCTTGTTGGAAGGACCAAGTCCACTTGGCCTTTTTGAATTCAAATGAGGGAATATTCCCTTTTGATGCTTTGTGAGGGAAAATAGATGAATTAATAAATCAAAGTAATTGATTTATTGTGCAAGTTGCATTCTCTAGAGAATTTTAGTGAAAGGGATTAAGTTAATCATGGTTTTGATTAATTTAATGAAGAATTAGATGATTTGACAATTTAGACTTAAATAGACGAATTAATTTAAATCAAAATTGAGAGGAAATGATTTATTAAATAAATGATTTTGTTTTATATAACTAAGGAGGAATATGTTAGATTAAATTAAATAATGTTTAATTTATTTAATTTAATAAGAGGACTTTAGAGAATTTAATCAAATAAAATGATTTATTTAATTAACAGAGATGTAAGATTAATTAAATTAAATTGATTAATTTAATCAGAGGAGGTGATAGACTTAATCAAATAAATAATGATTCATTAGATTAAGGGATAGAAATACGATGAAATGTTGAGAGTGTGATTCTGGAGGAAATGTCGTTATTAATTAGGATCAAGTGTGTCGGATCGAGAATGTACATTTTCCATGTCTACATTTTTTCCCTCTTTGAAGCAATGTACTTGTTGCATTGATTCAAAAAATAAACTGTTATGATCAAAAGTTCAAAATTTTCCTGATTTTTGGATGCCCCACTGCTGCCCCAGTGGAAGGATATTGCTAGATATTGCCCCCTCAAGGGATTGAATGGAAATGTTCAATTTTTCGATCAAGATCGCGATAAAATACAAGAGGAGTGGTTCTATTGATTAGAGGACGTAAGATAATTCTTTGATGTAGACAATTCTGATGATGTATAGATAGTCATCGGCCATGGGTAGCCTCGTGTATATTTTGATACAAAACACTTGATTTTAGATAGAAATGTTAGTAGAGATAGAAGAATAAGAAGAATAAGATGGATGGAAGGAGGATCCACACAAGTTCACATTATTACCGATGATGATGATGATTTGCATTGCTAGGAGTTGGGATTTTTAGAGGGTCAATTGCGTTATGTTTGATAACACATATAGGTATGATGCATCAAGGTATAAAGGACCAGGATGGTGTTGTACCTAGTGTGATGGACTCTGAATTGACAATCAGATAGGAGTGCTCTTATTCACACTTGACATACAGAAACCTTGCTAGGACGGACCCAACAAAGCAAGTATTCGCCAAGTTATTTTACAAGAGTATACAGCAACCACAATAAATAAAAAGATAATGATCATTGCCCCATTCCTTTCTCTCTAAACCTGTTTTGTTTAGGCATCATCGAGAGGTCCTTGAAATGAGCGCAAAATAAGATAAGTTTAAAAAGACCAAGATAAAGTAAACAAACAAGCTAATGTTCTTCATATCGCTAGCCAAGGCTAAACTACTGTGGGGTACTTGATGCTTATGTCCATCATAGGAAAGCTTCATCCTAGGACATGTAGTGATCAGGGTTTTGGTGAGACTGATTTGGGTGATAAGCTATTGATACTCCGAGTTGACCAACTTGCTTGCTTACTGCTCTAGACTTGAGACTTTGACGATTAGGATGTTCACTTTAGAACGTGCTAGACTTGCTTCTGACTGACTCACCAAAGGGTGAAAGTGATAATTGATTTATTATGAGTGATGAAAATCACGGGTGAAAGCGAGATGAAATGGATGCACCATTTTGGTTTTTTCAAATGTTTTGAGGCTGTTTTTAGTATTTTCACATTTTTCAATGTTTTTGAATTTTGTGTCTCGGGGGCCAATCAAGGATGGCCTTGCCTACGTTTAAGCTCAGAGATGACGTAGTTCGAAAAACAATTGACTTGACTGCTAATGAGATAGATGGGCAAACAGATTGCCATTTTATTGCTTAAAGGACTAACTTAAGATACAAACTAGATGGGCAAACGGATTGCCAATGCGACGAACGCCTAAGGGACTGACCCTAGATGCAGACTAGATGGGCAAATGGATTGCCAATGTGACAGACGCCTAAGAGACTAACCTAACCATCTTGGGGGATGATCAAAGATCAACCTTGCCTATGTTCAAGCTCAGAGACGACTTAGTTCAACAAGGTGAAAAACTGACAAGACTCAATGATGAATTTTTTTGAAGATTTTCTGATATTTCGACATGTTTTGGATTTTTTGAAGATATGGATGTTTTTGGATTTTTCGCATGATTTTGAAAATTTGGATATAGATATGTGATGATATCAGTGCTTTGTTTTGAGATTTTGTTGAAAACCAAGCTTAATGTTGATCAATCGGATTGATGGATTGATAGTTTGACTAAGTGTGTTAAGTCAAACAAAAATGATAATGCACTTGTAAATTCCAGGAAGTTGTGTTATCCCAAAGTAAACTCGTACAAAAAGGATAATTTGGCTAGGTGTGTTAAGCCAAATGAGGTGATTATGGATTTGATAGTTTGGCTAAGTGTGTTAAGCCAAACAAGATGATAATGAACTTGTAAACCCAAGGAAGTTGTGTTATCCTAGAGTAAACTTGTGTCTAAGATGATAGTTTGACTAAGTGTGTTAAGTCAAACAAGGTGATGATTGATTGGATTCGATTGATCAGGATTGATGAAGCTTGATTTGGAACAAAATTATTTTGATGATTTGATGTGACACAAATGTGCGAATTAGATGCGACTGATATGAATTGCTTGGATTGATGTTCGACAAAAGATAGAGCATGATAAGGAATGTCTTCTTGTCAAAATATGCCATGGGCTAGTGATTTGGATCCTTTTTGGTTTGCAAATGCTTTAACCAATTTTATTTCACGTTTGCCAATGCTCGGATCACCACATAAGTGTGAAGGATATAGATCAAGATTTATTCCCAAAGCAAGATGCAAATATCTGCCCCCAGTGTCTAGCAATGTTTGAAAGGCCATGGGTGGATGCTTGGATAGAATGAATATGGATTATCTTGTGATAAGATAAGGGTGTTCAAATAGAGAAACGCTCATTTGGATAATGTTTCAAGGCTTAGATAGCATTGGGTAGGATGGGATCAATGAAAATGACCCATGTCAAGATGTTTACCACAAGCAAGTGTAAAGTGTGCTCCAAAATTTTATCAAGATCAAGGTAACTTGGACCTTGGATGCAGATGGATAAAAATGGGTTGGATAAATGGTTCATGGATGAATGAATGATATGGCTGGAATGCTAGCTTTATTATGGATGTGATAAAATGCTTTCTCCTGAACTAGCGCACGCAGATGCTCGATTCTACACATGACGCCTGTTTGCCAGGTTTTTATCATGGTACTTGTCCAAAGTGCCACCAAAATGGTTTTCACTAGAGGACGATTTTTCTCTTTACTTTTTTCAATCCTTTTTATGATTTTTTTGGATTTTTGTATTTTTTGATTTTTTTGTTGTCGCCAAGACACCTGTTTGCCAGGTTTTCATCAAGGTGACCATTTTTTCAGGATATTTTTTTGATTTTTTTGTATTTTCTGAGAGATTTTAAGCTGATGCTGAACCACTTGGCGGTGCTGATGTTGATGCTTCTATCATAACATGACATCAATATCCTGCTTGAAGAAGCTGCTTTGCCAAGATATGTGCACTTGAAAGCAACTTTTGAGAAATTTGTTATGCTTTTTCGATACCGGAGTTAACTCTGTCTTTGTGCACACATCGCGATAGAATGCCTTCTGAATCCTTATGATGAAGGGTTGTTGCCAACACACGGTCAATGTGCAAATTGGATATCATGCATGGAGGCATGGATGGAGTGTGTTTAGGAGTAAAAGATGGATTGGCTGATAGTTTGGAACCTTTGACTCTCCAAACTTGGGAAGTTGAGCAGTGATGGGTGGATACGGAAGTGTGCATTGAATTAGGACCAACTGCTCGATACACTTTGTATGTTGCTTGAGAAGCTTTCTTTTTCCTTTGTGGACATATTTGATGAATACTTTTCCCTTTTTGATTTTTCCCCATAGTTTCTTTGACTAATGGAGTTTGATAGGGATAATCTTTCTTTGTATTTTTTGGTATCCATATGTATTTGATTTGTCCTTCATTCTTCGTAGCTTCTTTTTCTTTGATAATGTTCTTCATGCTTTGATTCAAATATTTCTTTTGATGTTGGTCCCAATTCGTGGATAGGGTGATGGGTGGATGAAGATTCGTGATACGACGGGTTGTAGTATTGGCATCGGTTTCATCATAAGGATTCTTCGTGCTCCCTATGTTGACGTTTGCTCGAGACGAAGTTGCCCCTAGTTTTATAGAAGTATCACTGATATGTTGAGATCCCTTGGTTGTCGAATAACCAAGGCCTTGATGCTTAGGATTTCCAACAATCTGCACTGGTTCTAGGATACCCTGTTCATGCAGACCTAATCCCTTGCCTTGATAATTCATTTGTTGAAAAAGTTTATTTGCCATAGGATATGATTTACCTTGGAAACAAGGTGCTAATCCTTCTCTACTCTATTGTGGACCTTCAAAAGTGATAGCTTCTTTATTGATGAGGGAGCTTTCCCTAAGAAAGGTAAGTGATCCAACTTTATAAGTGATAGGATCCTCCATATGTGGGATGAATGCCTGATTGATATCTTTAGCTTGATCTTTTGAGATATCAGATTGTAATGCTTCTTCAAGAGGTGTTGATGCTTAACTGGCCACACAAAAGTCTTCCTTATGACTCACTTTACTGAATGTTTCTGATTCACGACCTCTGTAGGAGCCTTCGTCATGATTTGTTTCTGCTAGGTCTCTGGATTTCTCTATATCTTGACCATGTGTATAAATGTTAAGAGTGGGAGACTCTTGTTTTGTGGTAATGCTATCAAGAGTTTGAGACTCTTGTTTTGAATGAAGATCATCTACATGTTTGTCCAAAGAAAGAATCTTGTGGGTAGATGGAGGAATATGTGCTATATGGGTCTGATCATCATTTGTGATATCTTGTATAGCTAGAAGAGTGCCCATTAGATCATTGTAGTATCTTGGAGATACAAATTCTCAATCTTGAGTGATTTTAGAACTACCTTCGACATGCTTTGGATCAAGTTCTTGACATGGGTCAATTTCAAAGGATGGATTGCTTATAGTGGGTTCTTGGACATCGTTCTTAAGCATGGAAAGTGGCTCAATATAATTTTGATCTTTGAGGATTCCTTCACTATCCATAATCATGTGGTCGAGGGATGTCAATATGTCATTGGAAAGGCCATTGCTAGACCTTGATGGAAGATTTTGATCATGCTTTGGAATACGTTCTTGAGATATGTCCTCTAAATCATAAGGTGATGTAGAGACATTTTCGATATGATCATTGGTGGATGGATCGTGATCATCATTTTGAATGATTGTGGTGGGAATCAGTTGCAAGCTTTGTTGTGGGAGTAAGGCCTACATTTTCTAATGAGCCAACAACGCTTGTTGTTGGTCGTGTTGTTGTTGTGCCAACAAATCTTGTTGTTGGGCTTTCTGTTGAGCTGCTTGTTGATGGATTGCTTGCAATAATGCCCTGAATTGTGTTTGCTCTTGTGCTTGTGCTTGTACTTGCGCTTGGGCTTGAGCTTGTGCAACTTGTGCGGCTTGTTATTTTTGGAGTGCCCTTTTGTGGGAAGCTTCTTGAGTGGCTTGCAACATGATGGAGAATTAATTGGTCATGTTGTGCTTTGGCGGTGGTGGTGGTGGTGGTTTGGGAATGGTGTTGATTGTTGGGATTGCTTGAATGGTTGCCATCGGTTGTTGCGATCTCGAAGGAAAAATGGGATGATTTGGTATGATGTTTTGATTTATGAAGGGGGTGTTGCTCGAATTTGGTTGATTGATGGCTGGTAAAGGGGGAAGACTCATGCCTTGATTTTTTGATTGATAGATTTGTAAGTTTTGACTTTGATTTAAATCTATCAAAGGGAAAGGCGTTCCAAAATTTGGATTGGGTATGCTCATATTTGTTGTACCATTGATGTTTGTATGAGATAATGATCCCATGTATGCATCGTACAAGCTTTGAAAATCAAATGGTATTGCAAGGCTTGGATAGTTTAGTTGATTTGGGTTACTCATGATGGATGGATCAAATTTATATTCCATGCCCCTCTTGTGTTTTGACCTTGTTGAACTCCAAGGGGTTTAGGACCAAGGATGAGATGAAGGATGAAATGGGTGAATGATATGGGTGTTTTGATTTTTTAGGAACTTTGGATCAATGCTAGACTTTAGGAATTGATTTGATTCAATTTTGATTGTGGATAGTTTGAATAGGTGTGTTAAGTCAAACAAGATGATTATGCACTTGCAAACCCTAGGAAGTTCCGTTATCCTAGAGAAAATGTGTACACAAGATGATAATTTGGCTAGGTGTGTTAAGCCAAACAAGGTGATTTTGATTTTCCAAAAGTCTAGCATAAATGATGTTTCCAAGGTTCCAAAAGTTGTTGGTGAGATGAGATTTGGTTGATGTTTGAGAGATGAAGTGTTTGAATTGATCCTAGATGACCCTATGAGGACCTACTTACAAGACCAAGGTAATGAAGAACATGTTTTTCCCTAAAAGTATTTCAAGCCAAAAGACTAATGTTTGCATGAAAACCAAATGACTCAAAAATGGATCAAGCACATGTGTGATTCAATTTGTCTCTTTATCTTGGTTAAATGAGGTTCTTTTTATCTAAGACACTTGCTTGCTTAGGTTTTCAAACTATATGTCTAGTGTCCCATTCTCTTTCTCATCCCACAAGGTCCTTTGTGTGGAAATCGAGGAAAATAGGGCAAAAGTTTCCTTATGTTTATCCTTATTGGAAACAAATGATGCTAGAACTTGTACACTTAGAAACCTCTAGGAATGTGATTCCTAGGGAAAGCAAGAGTGGGCAAGTTCGTCAATAGGTATTTGTTTCCCACAAGGTGTTTGAAATTTCAATGTTTCTGTGTATGTTCATTTTTCAAAATGTTTTCAAGATCAAGCAATGTGTTTTTTCCAAGCACTTTTACACTCCTAGGTTGATGAGGCAATACCTTGTTGGGTTCCCACTTGGATAAATCTAGCTGTGCATATCTTGTGCGAATGGCTAAATGTTTGACCACACTGGCTCCCCTCCATGACACTCACTTATTCGGATTAGCCAAGCATTAGTACCCATGAATCTCCCATGGCATACCTTCCATTTCCACAACAAAACTGCATGTTACGTGGGGCAGCTTCAAAGGACATAACCTTTTGCACCAACAAGATAGACAAGGTTTTGGCCTTTTTCTAAACAAAGGGTTCTAATTCGGGCATTCCGTTCATGGGGGATTATCCAACATCGGTGAGAGTCCATTGCTGTCCATCTCATCAGAATAATCCTCGTGATATTGGCCTTTGTTCCAATATCCACACTTATATCCCAGTTGGAAGTCGCTTGGCTTTAGCGTGTTCCCAGTTGGGTCGTTCCCTTGGGTGAGTACTTTTTCCCACAAGGTAGGCCCTCTAAGATAAACAATAGCGAACAAACATATCTCGTCGTTTACACAACCTTCATTGAAAAACAAAGGGGAAAACCTCTTCAATATGTCATGCTCACATTCGCATGTTTTGTTCAATTTTAAGTGCCCAAATCAAAATGTGGAGGCAATATTTTTGACAAGTTAATATCACAAAAATGCTTTTGATTCTCAAGATCACTATAAAGCACAAGAGAAGTGCATATGCATTTTAATGATTTTAATTTGTAAAAAAGTTTGCAAAACATAAAAGACACTTGTTCATTTTAATCCTCAAAGCAATAATGACTTCTTTTTAAGCACCAAATAGAAGTGTGAATTTGCCTTGTTCAATTATTATCCTTCAAACCAAATCTAGTGTGTTTGCCTAAAGTTATTTTTAGCCCCTTGGCAACTTTAGAAAAACAAATTTTGATTGTTCTTTTTAGATCCCAATGAAAATTTAGTATTCTAAGGTTTAAGATTTTAACAAGTTTCTTAAGGAGTGTTAAAGAACACTTAAGTGTTTAAAAACACTTTACATAAAATAAACATGGTAACATAAAAAAATTAATTTGATTGTTCTTTTTAAAGCCCAAAGAAAATTTAGTGTCCTAAGAGCATGAAAGTAAACAAATCCTTGGAAAGGGATTATAATTTCTCCCAAAGTGTTAAAAAACACTTGTTACAATGATGTCATAATTTTTTATTATTTCATTTCCATGCTCCATTATCCCTTAAAACCTACAATAAAAGCTTCAAATGTTATATAAAATCAAGAAATAAGAAGATATGAGGGTTAGATAAAATATTAAGCATATAAACCCTAAAACTTAGACCAAATTTCATGGTGTTTTGACATTACGTGAAAGTTTGAAAATTTTAACTCTATCAAAGTTGATAAAAAACTACACCATTGGATAGCTTATGAAATTATACCCCATTTAAAAAAAAAAGCTTCGAAAAAGACTAAAAAATGACCAAGATACTGCCATTTTAAAACTGGATGAAAAACCAAAAAAACATATGCGGTTATGTTTGCAAGTGTGGTGCTATATAGCACCGCACGGTGCTCTTTGTAACAAGTGTGGTGCTAAACAACGTTGCGCAGTTCTCTGGGTGTGGTGGAGTTTGCGGGTGCAGCAGAGTTTGCATTTTAGGCGGTGCAATATAGCACCGCACCTGCAAATGCAGTGCAATACAACGCCGCGGACCTGTAACCTGCAAAAAAAAAAAAAGAAAACACTAGAATTTTCAATAAAAAACGTGATTTGAATTCAAGATTTTCCCTCCTTCTAGCACCAAAATATGAACCCCAATTTGACACCTGCATAAACAAAGCAAACAAACATGATATTAGATCATATGCAAGGTAAAACAAGGATTCCCCATGAAATCCATTTACAATACTTAAAATGTGAAAATATGAAGAAAAAAATACGAAATAGCATGTAAATCCTAATTAAGTGAGCAAACTAGAGATCCCATGGGGGAGTTGGTGCCAATGAAGTGTTGCAATTAGCCCTTTCCCAACTCCTTTGGGTAATTGTTGATGATTGATCCACTTGATGATGAAGAACAATCATGTGTTCTTGAGAAAACCTACAATAACCTATCTAAGATCTTGCTTTGAGGATGAAGTTGAGTAGAGTAACTTTACTCAAGATGTGGATGTTTGAATGAGAGGAATAGTCTCTCATTTATAGATCTCAATCTTGGAAGAATGAGTGAAGATAAGCAATGTGGGATAAAAGATAATCCAATGGCATTGTGCCACTTGTCCACATGTGATTGGAGGAGGAATGAGCACATTTTGGTCAATGTGCATGATAAATGACATGAGATTCAAATTTGAATTTTGAATGTGACATGTAAGAGGGAAAGAGAAATGAAGTTAATGTAACTTGGCTCAATGCACAAGGACATGTAAGAGGCATTGAATGCCTTGTTGGAAGGACCAAGTCCACTTGGCCTTTTTGAATTCAAATGAGGGAATATTCCCTTTTAATGCTTTGTGAGGGAAAATAGATGAATTAATAAATCAAAGTAATTGATTTATTGTGCAAGTTACATTCTTTAGAGAATTTTAGTGAAAGGGATTAAGTTAATCATGGTTTTGATTAATTTAATGAAGAATTAGATGATTTGACAATTTAGACTTAAATAGACGAATTAATTTAAATCAAAATTGAGAGGAAATGATTTATTTAACTAAGAAGGAATATGTTAGATTAAATTAAATAATGTTTAATTTATTTAATTTAATAAGAGGACTTTAGAGAATTTAATCAAACAAAATCATTTATTTAATTAACAAAGATGTAAGATTAATTAAATTAAATTGATTAATTTAATCAGAGGAGGTGATAGACTTAATCAGATAAATAATGATTCATTAGATTAAGGGATAGAAATACGATGAAATGCTGAGAGTGTGATTATGGAGGAAATGTCGTTATTAATCAGGATCAAGTGTGTCGGATCGAGAATGTACATATTCCATATCTACAGGAGGTAGTTGATTTAAATATACTCAATGCTCTTGTGTTGAAGTACTCTAAGTTATGGGTGAAGCATAAAATTATGAACATAGAGGAAAATGGCACAAAATTCACCTATGACTTGATGGGAGATCTTGAATCTCATTCAAAAGAGGAAACAAAAACTACTGAAACTCATGAAGGGGAGGACATAGAAGAAAAACAATTTATAATTAAGAGAATGGTGCAGGAGCACCTTAAGGTCTTTTGGAGAGATCTTTGCAAATTTTGGCTTGTAGGTGGTTCTAGCCAACAACTAAGGTAATAAGGAATAAATTATAAAGTCCCAAGGTTGAATTGATGTGTGTGATGTGGCAAAGGTAGGTTAGTTTAGAGCCTTGAGGTTTGGGGAAGTCTTAATGAGGACATTAGGCAAAACTTGACAATGTTGTTTTGGCAATTTGTCCTAAAAGTTTGAAAATGGCATTAATGATGTTCTAAGCCTAACCTAAGGGTCCTAACATGTGGGAATAAGGTATATAAGGTTAGAAAAACCCTAATATGACAGGTGGGAAAGCTATTGTATGGATTGAGATTTGGCAAGAAGAGATTGTGACTTGGAAAAGAGCAAGTTTTTTTTGTTTTTCTGTGACAGAGCCTTCATCCAGTCAATTAATGGATTGAAAGGACTAAAATTATGCTTTGAGTCTTTCATTTGTGACCTGTTCCTATCTTTTGAAGCATTGGTTTAGTCATTTAGTTCGGCTGGTTAAGGTTTTGTACGTTCTTTTGGTTCTTGATTTCACTGTCTGGTTCAAGGACAGTTTTGTAAATAATGATCCCCACTTGAATTCCCATGGAAAAGCTTCCATGGCCACTTGGAATCAAGTAGGGGACTATTTACATAGTTTAAATATAGATTTTGGAGTCTTTGTGTGCAGGGGAGTTGATGTAACCATCAAGCTCTAGGCGAGTGCAAAGGCATTCTGGCTAGTTGCTTGGACAGAACAACAACAAGAAGACTTGCTAAATGGATTGGTTTGTGCTAATCCATGGTGTGGGGGTGTAGGGGTATGTTTCTTTGACATGTGTATGCAAGGAGAAGTGCAAAGGAGGCCATTAGAGCATTCAATTAGTTGTAAGAAATCGGATTGTGTTACATACCCTAGAAACCCTTGAAAATAGGGGTTTGGTGATAGGCCTATGTACAGATGCTAAGGAGGTCTAAAACCTAGGGAATCTTGGAGCCTAGGAGGTCTATAGAGAGAATCCATGAAGATTTTGGGGTTTTTTTAGGTAGTTTTGGAGTTATGCCAAGAACACTGGTTTTAGGAGGCCTAATTGACCAGAAAGGCTATAAGGCCTAAAAACTAGGTTTAAGAGAATTCGATGGATAGATGAAGAAAGAATCCTACAAGATGGTTCAGAGTGGAGTAAGATCACCCAAGGAATAGTTGGAAGACCTATTCCTAGTCCCAAGAATGGCTTGGGGAACGTTGAGGCAAAGTTGAGCCCAAAGGTGCTTAGTAGGGGTGTGAGAGTAAAGGTGAGAATTTGAAATTGGTGGAGAGTTCTATAAGGAGATAGGGGTCTTAGGAGTGACCTCTGAGTAGGGTAGAGAAGAATACCCTAGTAAGACCAAAGAGTAGGTCTTAGGAAGACAAAATGTGCTCTTGAGAGATAGCACTCCCCACCAAATCGGTATCAGAGCCATAAAAAAAGGCTTGGGAATTGAGAAGTGAATCCATAGGAGAAAGAAACATGGTGACCAATACGGAATTGGCAAGAGATCTGACAGAGCAACAAGAAAAGAATAGACGTCTTGAAGAAATTGTGGAAGAAATGAAACACAAAATAGAAGAGGTTGCAGAGATTACAGGCAAGATGGAAGTGCAGTTAGCAAGGGTTAAAGACAAGGGTAAGGACCAAGTTGAGGAAGAAATAGAGCCAAAACCTAACCCTCCATTAGCAAAGGAACCCTTCCTCAAAGCATTAAAGGCACTAAGTGGCAAGGCACTAGAAGGCATCCCTATTTTCACAGGAAGCATGGATGCTAAGTTAGTTATGGAAAGGATTGAGGGAATGGAGAATCACTTTGAATGTGATGGGATTACAGAAGCACAAAAGGTGAAGATAACCAAATCAAGGTTAAGAGGACAAGCATTAACTTGGTGGAAGTTCTTGCAAGAAGAAAGAGAGAAGGAAGGCAAGAAGCCAATAGGAAATTGGAAAACAATGGTGGCTAAAGTAAAGGAAAACTATCTAACTGAGGACTATGATATCCAATTGCATAAGAAGAGGCAAAATCTCAGAAAAAGAGAACTAGATGTAGCTACCTACATAGAAGAGTTCCAAAAGCTAAGCCTTAGGTCTAGAGTGCAATAAATTGAAAGCATTAAGGTTGCTAGGTATCTGAACGGTGTTAGATGGAACATACAAGAGGAGTTGAGTCTCTTCAAACTTACTACCCTCCATAGCTGCTATCAAATGGCTATTAAAGTGAAAGAGAAACTGAAAAAGAAACAAGATTCTAATACCAGGGGTAAAGGAAGAGGCAGAGACCCTAGAGGTGGACATAGAGGAGGTTTTGGTGGAAGGAGCAATGAGAATAGAAGCCATGGAGATTCTAATGTGGGTGAAAAATTCCAGGAGACAAATAGCAGAGGGGGATACAGAGGTAGAAGCTCTAACAATGGTGGAAGAGGCAGATAAGGAGGATTTGGGAGAAGTTCTCATTTTGCTTCCATGAAGTGTTACAATTGTGGACAATTGGGTCATCCGGCTTATAGGTGTCCTAACAAGCTAGCATCTTCACAAGGTGAGAAGAAGATTACTTATGTCCAAGAAGAGGACTATTCCAAGCACTCAGAGGTGAGTTTAGATTCAGAGAAAGGAGAGAATCTCATGTTGAGAAGGATCTTGATCAAAGCACCTACTGAGGATGAACACAAACAAAGGAGAGTTCTTTTTAGAGTCAAGTGCAAGATACTAGATAAGGTCTCCAAGGTCATTATTGACTCAGGATCTACTGATAATGTCATATCAAAGGAGGCAGTACAAAAGTTGAACCTCATCAAGATACCCCATGTGTGTCCTTACAAGGTTACTTGGTTGAATAAGGGGCAGAATATATTGGTCAATGAACAAGTATGGGTTGAGTTTTCTATAGGAAAGTATCGAGATAGGATACTATGTGATGTGTTACCAATGGATGCATGCCATCTGTTGCTTGGGAGACCATGGAAATATGATAGGGAGGCAGTACACCATGGCAAGGAGAACAAGTATTCATTCAAGAAGGATGGAGTGACTTACAAAATCCAGTCTTTGATAGAAGAAGGCACAGTGGAGAAGGCAGAATCCAGTGCACTTTTGATGAGTGGAAAGGAATTCCTAAGAGACATGAAGGAGGAAGAAGGAGTTGTCTATGCAATCATGTTGAAGCCAAAGGACGAGGAGTCACCTAGTCGACTACCTATGACAGCAGAAGTGAAGCAACTATTGGACCAGTTCAGGGATATCATTTGTGAAGGCACACCAACTACACTACCACCTAAGAGGGCAATCAGTCATCAAATAAACTTTGTGCCAGGAGCAACATTTCCTAACAAGGCTGCATACAAGATGACACCAGAGAAGAACAAGGAAATAGCAAGGCAAGTTTAGGAGCTTTTGGACCAAGGGTTGATCATAAAAAGCATAAGCCCATGTATTGTTCTAGTGGTGTTGGCACCTAAGAAGGGAGATAAGTAGAGAATGTGTACTGATTCTAGGGCAATAAATAGGATAACTATTAGATATAGGTTTCCTATTCCTAGAATAGAAGACTTAATGGATTGTTAAGGGGGTGCTAAGTACTTCTCCAAGATTGATTTAAAAAGTGGCTACTATCAGATTAGGATGAAAGAGGGAGATGAATGGAAGTCAACTTTTAAAACCACAAAGGGGTTATATGAGTGGTTAGTAATGCCATTTGGGCTTACAAATGCACCTAGAACTTTTATGAGGGTGATGAATGAGGTCTTGAAGGACTATATAGGAGTCTTTGTGGTAGTCTACTTAGATGATATCCTCATCTTTAGCAAAACAAAAGAGGAACATATGAAGCACCTAGATCTTGTGTTGAAGAAACTTCAAGAGGAGAAGCTCACCATAAATCTTGAGAAGAGTGATTTTATGAAGCAAGAGCTAGTCTACCTAGGATTTGTAGTATCTCAAGGGAACTTGAAGATGGACAAGAGCAAGGTTGAAGCCATTCTCAGTTGGCCTACTCCCAAGACAAGGATTGAAGTTAGGAGTTTCCATGGATTAGCTCAATTCTATAGGAAGTTTTTTAGAATGTTTAGTGAAATCTGTGCATCGGTCCTTGACACCATCAAAGGAGGATTGAAAACAAAGTTTGTGTGGACCAAAGAAGCCAATGAAGGATTTGAAAGATTGAAGAGGGAGATAGCTACTCAACCAATCCTAGTTTTACCAAGTTTTGACAAACCATTCATAGTGGAATGTGATGCAAGCAACATAGCAGTGGGTGCAGTCCTAAGCCAAGAAGGCAGGCCAGTGGTATTCTTTAGTGAAAGGCTAAATGAAGCAAAGTCTAGGTACTCATCCTATGACTTAGAGTTGTATGCTTTACTACAAGCTCTTAAAAAGTGGAGGCACTACCTATTTCCCAAAGAATTTGTGGTATACACCGACAATCAGGCCTTAAGCTACATCAATACTCAAGAGAAGCTTAGTTTGAGGCATATCAAATGGATGGAGTTTTTGCAGTCATACACCTTTACTATCAAGAACAAGAAAGGGGTTAACAACAAGGTTGCAGATGCCCTTAGTAGGAGATTGCTTACCATTCAAGAGATACAGCTGCAGAGCATAGGGGTTGAAGGATTCAAAGAACTATATGAAGGAGATTCTGATTTCTCAGTGATCTACAAGGTATGTACTGATTTTGAAAACCATTTTCACAGTGAATATGCAAATTATACTTTACAAAATGGTCTATTGTTTAGAGGGAAACAATTATGTGTTCCAAGAGGTTCCATGAGGGAGAATCTTATCCAAGAAAAGCACAATGGCAGTTTGAGTGGACACTTTGGATTGAACAAGACCCTAGACTTAGTGGAGAGGTTCTATTGCTAAGATGCAAAGAGATGTAAGAAGGTATGTGAAGCAATGTGGAGTGTGTCAAAAGGCAAAGGGAACATCAACAAATGTAGGTCTTTATCAACCATTACCCATCCCAAATAGACCATGGGAATGCATAAGCATGGACTTCATAGTAGGGCTACCTAGGACACCGACTGGTTTTGACAGTGTGTTTGTGGTAGTGGATAGATTCAGCAAGATGAGCCATTTCATCCCATGCAAAACAACACATGATGCAAGTCAGATTGCACACTTATTCTTCAAGGAGGTAGTAAGGATACATGGGTTGCCAAAGAGCATAATTGCAGACAGAGATGTGAAGTTTATGGGACATTTTTGGAAAACTCTTTAGAGGAGGTTAGGAACCAACTTGTCTCATAGTTCAACATATCATCCTCAAACAGATGGACAGACAGAGGTGATAAATAGGGTACTTGGTAACTTGTTGAGGTGTCTAACTAAGGAGTATGGACAAGGATGGGAACAAGTCATTTCACAGGCAGAATTTTCCTATAATGATAGCACAAACAGGTCTACTAGTAAGAGTCCATTTGAAATTGTATATGGGTTACATCCAAGAGGTGTAATTGAGCTAAGAGACCTAAAAGGTTATGAAGGAATCAGTGGACATGGTGATGATTTTGCTCAGTCAATGAGAGAGGTTCATGAGCAGGTAAAGAAGACATTAATGGAGGCTAACCAGAAGTTGAAGGCTAAAAGAGATGAAGGGAAGAGAGATCTACAATTTGAAATAGGTGATTTGATGATGGTATACTTGAACAAGGCAAGACTACAAAAAGGCATACCAAGTAAGCTGCAGATGAAAAGGATAGGGCCATGTAAAGTGTTGGCTAAGTATGGATCAAATGCATACAAGGTGGAGTTACCCAAGGAGATGTCCATTTCGCCTATCTTCAATGTGAAGGACTTGGTGAAGTATAAAGGACCAGAAATGGATGAGGAACAATATAGTGCTGAGGTGAGTAAGGATGTGGAAGGACTCAAGGTACCTAATCCGATCAGACCACAGGTTGACAAGATTCTGGATTCAAGGGTGAAGAAGAAGACTAGGCACAAGACATACATGGAGCACCTAGTGAAGTGGAGACACCAACCAGAGTCAGAGGCTACTTGGATAGAAAAGAGTGGTTTCAAGAAGCATGGTATCAGTGAGAAGTTCTTAACACCACAGGTTCCTTAACTTCTTTGTTGCAGGGGAGAATGGTGTGGGAGCACCTTAAGGTCTTTTGGAGAGATCTTTGCAAATTTTGGCTTGTAGGTGGTTCTAGCCAACCACCAAGGTAATAAGTAATAAATTATAAAGTACCAAGGTTGAATTGATGTGTGTGTTGTGGAAAAGTTAGGTTAGTTTAGAGCCTTGAGGTTTGGGGAAGTCTTAATGAGGAGATTAGGCAAAACTTGACAATGTTGTCTTGGCAATTTGTCCTAAAAGTTTGAAAATGGCATTAATGATGTTCTAAGCCCAACCTAAGGGTCCTAACATGTGGGAATAAGGTATATAAGGTTAGAAAAACCCTAATATGACAGGTGAGAAAGCAATTATATGGATTGAGATTTGGGAAGAAGAGATTGTGACTTGGAAAAGAGCAAGTTTTTTTTGTTTTTCTGTGACAGAGCCTTCAACAAGTCAATTAATGGATTGAAAGGACTGAAATTATGCTTTGAGTCTTTCATTTGTGACCTTTTCCTATCTTGTGAAGCATTGGTTTAGTCATTTAGTTCGACTGGTTAAGGTTTTATAAGTTCTTTTGGTTCTTGATTTCACTGTCCGATTCAGGGACAATTTTGTAAATAATGATCCCCACTTGACTTCCCATGGAAAAGCTTCCATGGCCACTTGGAATCAAGTAGGGGACTGTGTACATAGTGTAAATATATCTTTTGGAGTCTTTGTGTGCAGGGGAGTTGATGTAACCATCAAGCTAGAAGCGAGTGCAAAGGCATTCTGGCTAGTTGCTTGGATAGAACAAGAAGAAGAAGACTTGCTAAATGGATTGGTTTGTACCAATCTGTGGTGTAGGGGTATAGGGGTATGTTTCTTGGACATGTGTATGCAAGGTGAAGTGCAGAGGAGGCCATTAGAGCATTCAATTAGGTGTAAGAAAGTAGACTGTGTTACATACCCTAGAAACCCTTGAAAATAGGGGTTTGGTGATAGGCCTATGTACGGACGCTAAGGAGGTCTAAAACCTAAGGAATATTGGAGCCTAGGAGGTCTACAGAGAGAATCCATGAAAATTTTGGGGTTTGTTTAGGTAGTTTTGGATTTATGCCAAGAACACTGGTTTTAGGAGGCCTAATTGACCAGAAAGGCTACAAGGCCTAAAAACTAGGTTTAAGAGAATTCGATGGATAGATGAAGAAAGAATCCTACAAGATGGTTCAGAGTGGAGTAAGATCACCCAAGGAATAGTTGGAAGACCTATTCCTAGTCTCAAGAATGGCTTGGGGAATGTTGAGGCAAAGTTGAGCCCAAAGGTGCTTAGTAGGGGTGTGAGAGTAAAGGTGAGAATTTGAAATTGGTGGAGAGTTCTATAAGGAGATAGGGGTCTTAGGAGTGACCTCTGCGTAGGGTAGAGAAGAATACCCTGGTAAGACCAAAGAGTAGGTCTTAGGAAGAGAAAATGTGCTCTTGAGAGATAGCACTCCCCACCAGAGAAGAACCAGGAGCCAAGGAAAAGGTAAGGAATCTAAGAGGCAACCTATTTCCAAAGTGAGGAAACCTTCAAGAGAGATTGTTGAAGAAGCACAACCTTCTAATAAGAGAAGACTTGTCACTGAAGGCCAAAAGATAACTAAATCCATATCTAAAAAGGCCAAGGTAAATCAAGAAGACACCACTCAAGCCAAAGTGGTTGATATAGAAATTTCAAGAGAGAAGCCCCAAGTATATTTGAGAAGAAATTTTCCAAATTAGAAAACTCTCCCAGTAGAGGAGGTCAGTAAGACAATGAGTGAGCATGAGAAGGACAGTGAATAGGCACCTACTGATGATGTTCCAAAAGAAACAAAGATAACAACTACAGGAAATAACACTCCTCCCACTTCTCCTTTTCAAAATATGACAACAAATGAAGAGGTTTTTCATGAGGAAGAGAATGTTTCAATAAATCCATAAGAAGGACAAGAAGATGAAGATGTGATCACACCCAAAAGTGGGGAGTTGAATGATTTTAGGAAACAATTGGATCAAACAAATTTTGAGGCACAAAGAAAGAATGTAGAATCAGAAGTGACAAAGGAGGTTCCTTTTGATTCTCCAATGAAAAATCATGTAAATGTATCAGATGAAGAGAATAAAAATGAGGAGAAACATAATACAGATGAAACTGACAAAGGCCAAGAAGATATTGAAAAAGATCCCTCCAAAAATCAACAAGAGTAGGATGTTTCTCAAGGGAATGAAGAGTCTAATGTTCCTAATTGGTTAAAGGAAAGATTGAAGCCAAAACCAATCATTTTAGAAGAAGAAAATCCTGATTGGGATAAGTTTCTAACCATCTGGGGCCGACCCAAAGAAAGAAAGAAGGTTAAAATAGTTTTTAAATTTGCAAGGGATGAATTCAATAACAAGGTTGTTCACATTGCTACCCCTTGTTGATAATAAATACAAAGATGAGGCAAGGCCCTCATATTATAAGGTGGAAACTATTAACTTAGGTCCAACCACCAAGGAGCAAGAAAAGGAAGACCTTCAAGAGTCAGTAAAAACAATATTGAAGAGATTAGATAATGATACAAAGGCTAAGGAAGAACCGCAAAGACAATTGAGAGATGTACAAAGATATGTTCAGCATTTGGTCAAACTCTTGCACACATAGAATAGTGAAAAGGGTTTATTTTCAGAAGGGTTATTGTCCAAAGATGTAGTCTCAGAGATTGAAAAGATGAGAACATCCCTACAAGTTACTCAAGGATGGATAGATACTGTAAGCATGAGAGGGGATGAAAGGATTGAAAAGATATTACAGACTTATGAGAAGTTTGCATCATCTCTGGAGCACACATCTCAATTTGCAACAAATTTCCAAAAGGTGGCTGATGCCACCATTATTGAGTTGAAGAAAATTATAGAGACTCCCAAGGAAGAGCTGATCAAAAAGAATATCTTTACATCTGATGATATAGGAAAGTCAATAGAATGGATGGAGGTATGGAATTATAGAAAGGATCTTATGATGAAAGCACTAAGAAGATATCAGAGATCCAAAGAAAATTAAAGTAAATATTTGATAGCCATGTTGCATTTTTGGAGATTTTCACTGGAAGAAGAAAGTTTGGATTGAATAATTTAAATGTTAATCAATTGCAGAAATGGTGGTATGAGGTATATTCTCCAACTGAGAATGGTCCAATCATTAAAGATCAACTTGAGGATGTAGCTATATACATCTCTAATCTGGATAAATTTCAAGGGTTACAAGCAAAATGGGAAAAGGATTTGACTAAATATGAAGAAGAGTTAAAAGCAATTAAGTTGAGAATAAACTTCATCCTAGTTCTAGATCCAACCAACCTTGATGATGTGCTTTCCAAGGTCAAGGAAATTTCTAGAAATGAAGAAGATAAGGACAAGGAGGATGAACCATCCTAACTTCCTTGGAGAATGTGCTTTCCACATTGAGTTTGTCAAAGATACAAGTCGGCCATGCTTAGATTTTTTTTGCCAAGAATTTATTTAATTGTAAAATAGCCTTTGAGGATGACTTATGTATTATTTTATTGTAAGATTAAATTAGGGAGTTTTAGAATGTCAAGGATGACCTGTCTGGCCAACCTAATGTAAAAGCCTAATTTAATTTCCTTTTAGGCCGACATGTCTTGAGGAATTCTATAAATTATGGTCTTCTCCTCATTTGGAAGGTTAATAGTGAATAGTGGATAGTTGCTAGTTGCTAGTTGTTGATGCTATTGAGCTGGAGATACTTGAATTGTTGCAAAATTTTGGTGAAGTGAATACAAGTGAAGACATTGTCCTTGGTGATCTTCTTTGTGTTATTTCATATGTGCATGGTTGTTGTGTTTCTCATCCATTTTAAGTTGTTGAGTAAGTCTTTTATGGTTAATCTTAGAAATAGTTGCAGTTATTTTGTGTTTATGCTAAAGTGTTTGAGGTGTTGAAGAATCTTCGTTCCATACTTTTAGTGATCTGCTGATTGTGGATTACTATGTAAAGTTAGTTTGGTCCTACTCTATATTGCACTCAATTTCAATTGTTAATGTTTGAATGCATGTTTGAATATGAAAATATTTAATTACTTTGGATATTGCACTATCTTTGTGATACTATAGATTTGATCTTGGTTAAGAAAGGATTGGTTTCGGAAGATTGGTCCATCTTGAACACTCTATTGTTTGCACAATTGACCTTAGGTTTTAGATTAGATATCTCTTTTAAACCAGGTGCATAATTTTCTATTTCTTTAAAATTATTGTTAGAGAAAGATTCACAAAGAATCACCATTATTGTCACATTTGATGAATTTGAAGTTTCCAACATTTGATTTGTAAGGTCCCTTGTGATTACCAACATTTCACATTTTCACTGAGTTGTTTATTGCATTGTCAAGACTTGACATTAGAGACCTTGGGGTTATTTCTTAAGGCTTATTGATAGAAATTCACCTTTCAAGATTGATCGGATACTTGTATTCTATCTGCGTTGTTGTAGTGTTAAAAATACCATCAACAACACTGTTCACATAAGGCCTTGAAATCATAGAACAAACTCTCAAGATCAACAATTCTATCAATCAGAATATCTGAGGCAGAGCCTTTTGTAATATTCTACACATTCTCTTAGAAACCCCTAATTTTTATGTTAAACCTGTTGAATTCCTATAGTCAATTGTTTATTCATAATTCATTTGTCATTTAGCCTCTATCCCTCAAAAGGATAAGCTTTTATCAAATTTCCATTGTGGAGGTGCAAACACCAACACATGGTTTGATTGAGGTAAGCCCCTATATGACACAACCCTTCCTCTCTCTTTGAGTGTGATGGCACTCTCAAATTTTGAAAATTTGAAGTGCCCTTTTCGAAAATTTTGCCTCTACACTTTCAAAAGTGCACTTGAAGAATCAGTCTGAGTGACCTACTTTGGAGGGTTGTAATTTGAAGCCTGTTGATTTTCTTGCAAAACCCATTTGCAGACATATTCAATTGACATATGTGAATGCGCATGTCAATTTTAAGCTTCCCACAATCAGTTTTTTTTAGGGTTTCAAAAAGCGAAGCTGGAGGGTTTTTGCACTTTTCTATTGTTTGCAAACATTCAGTTTCATAAAGTGGCCTCTCGTTTGAGCTTGAATTTTGAAATTGGATGATTTTCATGCCATAATGAAAGTTGTTTTGTATTATCCCCACTTAAATGAGCTCATATGTCATTTTTCAAAGTCTCATGATCTAATTTTCTATTTTTAACAGATTGAAACCAAATGCAATTTCTCCTGTTTTGCACTTGCATTTTCAAAAATCGTTCAGGGTGGTCAACTTTGAAATTTAATATCTTTTGATGGGAGATGATTCAAGTTAATTCCTCTTGCACACGTGCTCCCTGTACCAAAATGTGCTTATGTTTCTAGTAGCATCCTCCCAAGAGTTGATTTGCTAGTTTTGCAAATTGGCAATCGGGTGAGTTTTAATTGATTCTAAACAGGCTGTTGTTGTAGAAAGTCTGATTGAGAAAATTTGATGATTAATATCTTTCACCCCATGACATGTTTTTTCAATCCATCTTTTGCACTCAATTCTTGGGTCTGATGTCTACAAGCTTGCACGTTTTCATGACTCCACGAGGTCGTTTGCCTAGTTTTCCTAGCCAATTTCGGAGTCTACTTGGCCAATTTTTCTCAGTGTTCAAATGAGCTAGAAAATAGATTCTAATTGCAACCCAGTTCGTTTTTCAACTTCAAAAGCATTCAAAAGCTGTGTCAAGTCATTTCAAGGGAAAAGTTTGAAAATGATTTTTTTTTTTAGTTGGGCCCACATGGGGCCCGACATGCTTTACACAGTTATGAGCTTGTAAGAGCATTTTTACCATTGTTGTAGGAAAATTAAGAGTCAAGATAGTAGGAGTTCATGTTGAAATACAATCTCTCAAGGTCACAAGAATGAACTCATGGGTAACCATATCATAAAGAGGACAGTCAAAATGGAGGTTGAGCAAGTAAAAGAAAAGCCTTCTGCAGTTCCACATGTGGATGAAATAGTTGAGTGTGCATTCAATGTTGTATTCATACATGGAGAAAATATTTGAGTTGTGAATGCCTTGGGTTCCACCTTGTTGAGGGATCTAATACTTATACACATGATAAAATTTTTAGATGTGTCTTTATATTATAATGATTTTCTATGCATATGTGGATATGCTCATTTAGCAGTTCCCGATGCTTCCTCATCGAACCATATGTAAAGATGACAGAACCAAGGGACAAAGTTGCTTACATATGTCTCAAAAGTATTTTCAACAATGATAATGGTAGATTTTCTAATAAATATTACAGCCGATACACCAACTAGATTTGCTGAGAAGTGCTTAAATGTTGCTATATCGAAAATGTGGTAGACGTCTAGAATGGGGTTTTAATCTTTGTGAGCAAGATCAATTCATGCTACACTTTAAATCATAATGGGACAATGTCACAACACTATTCATTCTTTCTCAATTGTTTAAATAGTCACATGATGCTGAAAAAGAAAATCTTTTCTCTAATTGATATTGTTCGAATTTTCTTGACAGCAAGGTTTGTATATTTCAAAATGGATTATGGAGAAGGGATTTGAAAATTTCAAGCGAATGTAGTTGGAAGAGGCACGGTTTAAGGAAAAAGATCAAACCATGCTTAAACTGTGGTAGGCAAACTAGAGAGGGTTTGTGAGTGAAGGATGGAGCTGGCGTGCCTTAGAGGGAATGATCAGTATAATGATGTGAATGGAGGAGTTTCTACTACAAGAGGTCGATTCATGTTGCAAGTAAATCATTGTCACAATTGCTAAGGGGGGCACGTCGAGTGAGGATGAAGGTCCCATTATGATGTTTGCCACAATTCTAATTTTAGTAAGATGAATGGGGGCGACCATCAAGCTAGGTTGAGAGAGCCTTAGAATGGCTATATACATCCATCAAAGTATAGAAGGTGGAAATGCGTCAGGCAAATGGGAAGTGGCGCTAGCAACTAGGCATGTAGATTTGTCTAGAAAAGACCCCAAGTAAATGTGGTCTCATGGCTCGCCAGGATTGCAACATATGTGCAAAATCAATCTATTGAAAATGCTTTAGAAACATTCAAGCAGATGCAACTCCATGGAAATACCATGCTAGATTTGCAGGATATGCACAAAGTGAAGCTGTTGCCATGAAAATGTATAGTCTGTGAAATGCACAACTAGGAAATTATGACAAATAAAACAAAGTGAAAGTTACAGAGGGAAACCAAAGGTGGAGATCAAAGGTGCGACTCTAGCCACATCTTGGCCCTTCCCCGCCATATCGTGATCCCAAGGTATGCACGAGTTTGTGATTGCGGGATAGCGGGGTAGACGTGGTGGTGGGCCCCGAAAAAATTAAAGGACATGAGTATAGTTTTAGAAGACCCCAACCTTCTCCGCTATCTCGCGGGTTTGAAGTAAATGCTTACTGTTTCTAGTGGGGTAAATGTGGAGAGTGGGCCCGACTGAAATTTCAAAGGGTAAAGTGCTATTTTGGTGGTAAATGAAAGGTGAGCGCCTGATAAGAGTATTTAGTGTTTTGACAGAATTAAATATTTTATGGTTCAACATATTTTTTAAATGTGAGAATGGTGGGCCCGAGAGGAGTTAGATGGTAAACATTTAAAATATCAAAAAAAATTCATATTCAAAATGGGAAATTTATCTAAAATTTAAAGTGAAATAAGGGGCACGTGAAAAGGTTGTAAAATTTTCACCTTTACAAGTCTAACATTTTAAATATGAGAGAAAGTAAAAGCACGGGAAAGGGGTCGTTTATTTCAAGTAAAAAATAAGATGAGACAAATATTTTAAATGGCACAAGGAGAAAGTGAATTAAATATTCACTTTATTTTTTATTTGTCGAGGGAAGAATATTTTATGTGGCTGGAAAAGTGAAAATATAATGTGCTGGTGAAGTAAAGAGCTGAAAAACAGAGATAAAATGTTTTCACGGGAAAACAAGGCAGAGTTATTTTCTTTCAGCTGCAAGTAAATGGAGGAATTTATCATATGGGCATATTTTCTATTGGAGAGCAACTTGGGCAAAGGCAGTTTTGGGGGCAGAATAAGTTTTTTGCAAAGAGAGGAGAGAGGCTTTGCAAATTGCTGATCAATGAGAGATAATTTTCTAGATGTCATCAACATATCAGTTTTAGGGCTTCTTCTGGAACATTGCATTCTTCTATATCTTTTCTTCTTCTCTCATTGTAAAAGGGTTAGCAAGCTAGAAAGTTTTGGTTGAGCCTAGGTGAAGTTGCAAAGAAAAATATAAAATCTGGCAATTACAGAGGAAATGAAAATTAGGTTCTGAGTCATTTTATTGTAGGTTTTGAAGTCATGGAGATATAATGTTTTATAACAGTACTAGCATTTGAGTTAGAATGATAAATTCGAGCTTATGTCTCTCCTGTGTACAAGCATATTTGAATTTTGAATAAAGTGATCAAGGGTTATTTTGTTCATCTCATTGTTGTGGTGTGTGCAATTCTTATTTTAGCTTTAATTCAAGGAATTAATTAAAATGCTTAAATGAGATTGTAGGTTGATATGTTCTGTACAAGCATCTGATAAGTAGTATTGAGTTAGGGTTACATATTGGTGATATTGTAAGGCAATATTATCAAAGATCTTATATGCTATGTGTTGAATCTTTTATAAACCCTTAGGTATTTGTGAATTTGAATCCTCCAATGGAAGTAAGGCACTAATCTAAGTTGCATTTGTTCTTTGTGGTTCAATATTTGTTTGTGTTCACCTGGAGCTTGCTACAAATTGAAAATTAATGAATATCTTTTGCTTTGAAGTATTGTTGTGACTATCTCATGCTCCAAATGGTTGATATTATTGATGAACAACCAATTCTATTTAGTTTTATCCCATTTTGTTGAACTATTGTGTGAGATTATCTATTATTGTTAATGTTGTTTATAATTATGGTGTAGAGGTTATAAACACATTAAGGGATCACCCTCCCGGGTCTTGCAGAGCCAAAAGTGTAGGAGGTCTTTAAAATCCTCGTCAGTTGGTCCAGGTCCTTTGAGCTGCCCTTGATTGGAATTGGAAATTCCATAGGTAGATTAGAAGATCAACCTAGTTACAGTAAAAACAACCAACAAAATGTGTAGGTTTCAAATCTAAAGAAGTTTTAAAGAGGAAGATTGAAGACCATTTATTCATTGTTGCATTTAAAACATACAACTTGACAACATATGGAAACTCAATTATCTTAGAGCCTGATGAAGATCCTATAGTGAGACCTAGAAGGAAGAAGGCTCTAATCAGACTCCAAAGGACTATGAAATTAGATTCTATATTCGGTCACTAGGATGGTGACTTGGTCCTCCAAATTCATCTCTAGATTTATATGCTAGGTGCACATAACCCTGCTCAGTCTTTTTCTAAACATCAAATTTGTCTATGACTTTCCAAATTTATTTTTTTTGTATCCAAATAGGTTATTGGCATCATTTGTTAGTCATATCATTGCATTTCATATAAAATCCATTTCTAAGTCCCTAAATTCAGATCTTAGGATTGGTTGGCTCACCTTTTAGGTTGCAAGTCAATCTCATATCCTAGATAATCTTGAATTTAATGATAAGATTCCCCCACCCATCATGGAAAAGAGAGTGCTTGTGAAATCACAAGGTGGAGTCCTAGGGTTTCACTTTTCCACCTTATCATAATCCACACTCAACAATCCATATTTCAAAAGGTTGTTTCTTTTTCAACATCAAATGTACTCTAGAAGATGCGGTTTGTATTTATTAATTGCTATATGGATAAAGTATATAAGGTGATTGGGTTCATGTGCGAAAAAAAAAATGATAAATTTTTTTTTGAAGGTGTGAGGGTGCAATAATATGTGTTGGAATTCATTTGGAATTTTTTTATTTTGATGAGTATTCCTAATTTACTCTATATTAATATAAAAATAATACAATATTCACAAAAATGATAGGTGGTAGAGGAAAAACCTACAAAGTCTAACAAGACCAATTCCATAACAAAGATGAGAAAAAAATATAATTAAGTATATTATTTAATGCCATCTTTAAGTAGATCTTTATTATCAGGATTTCAAGTCCAAATACTAGTGAGGGTTGTTTCATAAATGGAATCCCATCTAGTGAGTGTGTCTTCCTCCTCAAGAGTGTCTTCTAAAAGTTCCTAGTAGAGAAGTGAAAAGGTTCAGATAAGGGAACTTGTCATCCAACCAGGCAAAATGAAATCCCCATGCCTCTAAAAAGAGGTAGTAGGTTGCTCAAAGGGCTTCCTCAAGGGTTGGGACCAACCACAAGTAACATAGCCATAATAATTATGAGGTTGATCCCCATAGGATTGAGATCTTCGGTATCTCCTAACATACTAAATGCAACCACACCAATGACCCCTCAAAGGAGAGGAAGTGTTTGGAGGCACCCTAACAATAGTACATGGGGCGTTTCCCTAGTGGTACAATAAATATTGAAGATTTGGGAAACCTCGAAGGTAACTATGCTAGCTTTCACTTGAATCTACATGAAAATATTAAAGAGAAAATCACAACCTTAGTGTAGAGAGGAAAATGAATGTCTACATTGTAATTGGAAAAAGAAGTACAATTCCAATATTTCCAAATAGAAAAGAGGATCTCCACCTTGAAAGCAAGCTAGAGCCAAGTGTAATTTTGTGGGAGACAAGGCCAATCCCTCAACAAAACCATATGATAGGAGAATGGAGAAGGACAAAATGACCTGAAAAGGTCATGGATCCAACTCTAGGCTTCTTGTGCTTGGGGTAGAACCAAAATAGATGCTTGAGGCTCCATAAATTTCCATAGAAAAGACAATGAGGGAAAGGGATGCTCATATGCAGGAGCTAACTTCCCATCAAAAGACCTTGATAAAAATGCACTAGGAAAAATGAGGCAATTTAGGTTCTAACACAATATCTTCAACCAAATACATTGAAATCCACGATGCCAAGTCCTAAGAGAAGATTGAAGTTGCCAATGATGGTTAAGTTGTTCAACCATAGGAAAGTGTGGAGAAAGCCACAAATAGCCTTTATAAGGCTTATAACTCTAAAAAGGGGTATATGGGTGCCATTTACAATATTTCCACTAGGGTTCGGGAGATTGAACACCAATTTTGTGTAACATCTATGGGGAATACAAGTAATAACTACTTGAAAATTATCTTGGTCTTGATTTGAAAGATTGAAATTAAGCCTAAACTCAAGCCACATTAGAAAATTCTTGGTGGTTATATGGATAAGGTTTAGAAGAGTCTGAACTTAGTGCTTAAAAAGGTGAAGAGCATGGATCTAAGGCAGCTTGGCCAAAGGCCAACCTTAATACCTAAGCATGGGATACCACCAAATAGACTACTAGTTGATGGATAACCCATTATGAAAATAATCTCCTACCCATCTAAGCTAGGGTTTGACAACTTTTCAAGATTTCCAAATACTTTTGATAAAAAAAGGGTTCCTTGGATAATAATAGGCTCCTACACAGCAAGAAGGGTACCTAGATCCAAGCCTTTCCAATTAGGGTGCCCAAAAGGAATGCCAATGTTAATGCAACATCAAACAAGAATTTTTCAAGCTTCATTACCTTCAAGTGCTCTAATAATCCATTTTTCACAAAGGACAATACACTATTGGTGGATAGAAACTATACCAAGACCCCCAACATCACGAGGAAGCCAACATAAATACTAAGCAACATGATGGAAGCCTTGATTACCATCACTAGAAGCCCAAATAAAGTCACAGAGGAGCTTCTCAAACTTTAAGTAAGAAGCCAACTAGAAGGAACTCAACATGAGGAATAGTAAACATGCATGGTAGCAATAATTTTAGTACAAATATGAATCTTTTTGGTTAATGAGAGAGGTTTGGTAATCCAATATTGGATATTTTTCTCAATTCTAGAATCAACTTGCTAGTTCTTTTGTCACTGAATGTTGGAGCTTGAAGCATGGAAAAAATATCCAAAATCAATGTAGAGATTGAATGACATTATTCTCCTCTTCAAGGAGAGTGAGAAAAGATTCATTAACAAAGTGACCATTAACTAGATGTTGTGAATCTAATTGGGAAGAGACTTTCCTTTGAGATGGGATTGATAGATTTCCCAAGCAAGAAAATAGCCAAAACCTTCAACAACCAAAACTAAGGAGTTGAGGGATCCATGATGGATGAACCTGTGAATCCCAAATAAGATAGATTGTTGTTCAACAATGAGGATGAAGGTAGAAGCACCAACAAATAAAATTTGAACCATTTAATTGAAGTGCAGGCTAAAACCTAGAGCTTGCAACAAGGGCACTTGATATGATCATATTCTTTGGAAAAATAAATTTTAATGAAAAGGGTAGGCTACTAAGAGTGGCAAGCCCATTCCATCCTTTTCTAAACAACAATAATATTATTTAGGATGAACCTAGATTTTATGAATATTGTTTATTCAGGACAAACAATTAGAGGGAGCATGGAGTAGAATTTCATGGCCAAGACTTTGGTAATGATATAATAGGAGACATTGAGTAGCGTGATAGGATTCTAGTTATAAATTTCTTTAGGATAACCAAACATAGGTATGAATTTGATGTTTCCCTTATTAATTGTGTTTCCTAGTGATTCAATTTGCATGGATTCAAGATAAAATAGAAGTAGGTCATGACCCATTGTATCCCAATTTTTTTATAAAACTCACAAGGAAATCCATCCAAGCCAAGTGCTTTGTCATTGGCCATAGAAAAAATAGCCTCCTTGAGATCATCTTAAGAGAGATGGTGATTGGACAAAGTGCATTACACATTGAAAACTTGACGAGGGATAAAATCGATACATTGTTGTAAAAAAAATTCTCTAGCTAGAGAAGATTTTTGAGTTGAGAAGACTTGTTCATAGTGTTAAAGAAAGGCTTGCAAAATGCTTTGTAATTTTTACAAGATTTGGTGTCCCCCGTGAATTTATTGGATGGAGTGGGAAGCATGGTGGGCATACAAGGCTTGAAAAACTCTTTTGTCACTTTATCAACAATCTTACGATAGTTGAATCAAACCTTGATTTGAGTTCCATGAGTTGTATGGGCATCAACAATGTAATTTTGTTATCAGAGTTGAGCCACATAGAAATGGGTGATTGGGTAAAATGGCCATGCTTCGAAAGTGGTTGTGGTGAGTCAAAGCTCTAGGTGATGGACTCATAAGAGCGGTGGCAAAAGTGGGCAATTTGTAACTCATAAATTCAAAGGAACTGCAAAGTGTGGGTAATGATGGCATTCCATTAGGCTATCTAACTACCCCATGCATGTGACATAGCTCAAGATTCTAGACATGTTGGGTGTGAGATGTCGTGATCTTGTGGTGGAGAAGTGAAGTGTAAAGGAAGAACCGAGTCTTGATAGCTTTGGGCTCATAAGTAGTGTAGAGCTCCCTCTATGTTCAATCCCTCTATGTTCAATCAATTGATGTAGATAATGCATACATACAATTTATGGACTAACAATTCTCTTATTAAGCAATTCATTGTCTTAAATGTGCTTTATTTAAATTGTCAATCAGAGAATCATAATCTTAAGACAATGTTGACACTATATATGCAACTAAGAATCCTAAAACCTCATTATCAATTATGTATAAAAAAGTAACAGAAAAAAATCTAATTAAAAGCAACTTAACTGAAATAACTTAATCTAGAAAATAAATTTAGCTAAATAGATTGAGGTAAATAACAATTTCCATGAATTATAATAACTGCTACTAGGAGTAACTATTTTTGTGAAGACAATAACAAAATGACTCAACTATGCTGCAACTTACTGTATTAACAATTAATAAAGCGAATTTAGACATGGTTAAAAAGTCATTAAAATACCCACGTTTTAAGATATTTTCTTTCTGATTTTCCTCCTCTGTCCTCCCCAGTTTCTGGCCCCCTTCCATATTTATGGCCTTCTCTCTCCACAATTCAATCACGGAACACCTCATCATCTCAGGTACATGTTCCTCGAAAATGCTCCTAACTTGTTCTCTACTTTCTTAGTTTCTAGATAAACAGTTCTTTCTCAATATAATCTGGGTCATAGCCATTGAGGGGAGCCCAGAGAAAGTATGATGGCAAACCAGGCTTCTTTAGGATCCAGAAAATCCAAATCCTTGAGGAGCAAAGAGGTTAGGGTTGTTCATATAGGAAACCCAACAATGGTTAAAGCAAGCCCATCAGAATTCCGTGCTGTTGTGCAGTCCCTCACTGGCCTGAAGAGACAGTCATCTCCCTGCAACTTTTGATTCTAAGGAAGTGGATTGGGATTGTGGGGAGAGCCCTCAATCAAAGATGCCCAAGCATGAAGGTGAGTTTCAGTTCTGCTCAATTCTGGGCATCCCTGAGATTGCAGTTGTTCCCCAGATGGCCGAGGAAAGCAATTCCACAGATGGTAGTCTTGATCAGCAGGAGATTTGTGATATATTCACCAACCACAAGATCAACACACTGGATCGTTTTGATGGTAAATTATTTTCGGACATTCTCTCCTTTGATTTCATGACCAGTACATCTGATGTAGTGTGCAAGAACCAAGCAAGTTCAGCTTCTGTTATTACTTATAACAGCTCTTTTATGGCTGAAGATAGCACTGTAAAATGTCTCTTATTTGTATTGTGTATGATAGTTGTCAGATAATTTTAGAGCAAAAAACTTTTGGATTTGACTGCGAGTTTTTTTCTCTCTCAACATTTGGGATAAAACTTCAAGATCCATCGTCAGGAGAGCAAGATAAGAGAAGAGAATTAGTTTTCTGATGATGGATCATGAAGTGTGATCCGACGTTGAGAGAGAAAAAAACTCACACAATCAAATGTAAAAGTTTCTTGCTCTAACATTATGTGGAAATCATATGTCTACATATAATTAGTAGTTAGGTGTGTGGTATTTTTGTTTTGTAATTTGATGATGGATTGTGAGTGTGATTAGAATGTTGATGGCAAAAGTTATCCCACAGTTGATGGTAAATGTTCATATTTAACATCGACATTTGGATCATAATCTATTCTTTTTGGCATCATATTCCATTATTCATTTTCTTCTCTAGCTCTATCTTACATTGCTGATGGATCATGGAATGTGATCTGAAATATTGATGTGACAAAATGTAACACAATCAAACCCAAAAATTTATACATATTGATATCTTAGACTTGGAAATTCATTCTTAAATACTCATATTAATATTATGGACTGTAAAAATTTAATAGATTATAATTATTATTATTATTTGTGACAAATAAAATTACTCTTTAACAATTTTAATTTATAATTTATAAAAAATGTTTATTTTTCAAATCTAATATATTAAAGAATTGTACGTTTTAAAATAGTAAAAAGTTATTAATTATTTAAGGAATGATAATTACTTGTAAATATTTTTCAGAAATATTTCTCACATATAAAATAGAAAAAAAATTCTGATTTTTAAAATACATGATATTTTAATGTACAATAAACAAAATTAAGCCAGAAAAAAAGGGACGCCCAACAAGCATAAATTGCAGGAGTGCAAAAAAACAGAGACAAAGGAATGGTTAATAAGCCATTCTTCCACATAATTCATTTGTTTCCTTAAGTGTGGAATGTGATCTTTCATCGTTTCAGCCCTACCTACCTAATTTAGGAATTTCAATCATTGTTTATGTCAATATCCATTTGTCAGCAGGGAATATAAATTTCATCAAATTTGGATAAAATAGTGACGAATCTAGCATTTAAAGTGTAAATTGTTGGAGTAAATAAATATATTTCATTTATATCAAATAATAGTATGATAATTTGTATTTAAGTTCATTTTGTAATACAATTTCATTATATTCAGTTATTTTATTAATATAAAATTATGATGTAGGGTGAAATTTAATAGTTCAATCAAGGATTGCTGAATTAAGCAACTTAACAATAGATTCACAAGTAAGGATAAAAATACAAAAAGGTAATTGCAACAATAAAGATATTTAATATCAAAGTTATAATGCTTACAACATGACGTATGGACTCGTCAACATATCAGTTTAAACATTGAGTCTCTAAAAATATTATAAATTGCAATGCTCGTACAATTTTTATAAGATATTACAATTCTAAGAGTAAGAGATCATTACAATGAATCTAAAGATTCCTAATTTTTGATTAAGTGGTAAGTAAAGGGGTTTTAAAAGGTCTTGAAAACTTAAACAAAGTCACAATCTATATAAAAGCATTAAAATTCCATTATATAGAAAAGAAAGATGAGACTAGTCCTTAACCATCACCAGCCTAAACACGCACAAGACTAGGACATCTCTACAACAACTTACAACAAATAAAAAACAAAGTGACAACAACAATCCAAGTTAGGAATAGCCCAATATACTCATGTCTTTGATCGCCTCCTATTTTTTTCTTTTCCATAAAGTTGATATAATCCTCTATTGTTTCATGCCTTGTAGACCAAAAATGACTTCACAAACACATTGAGGTGGGTGGATAAATGCTAGGGAAGGCCTTTGTTCATTCCCCAAATCACCTGATCATTATAGGGTGTTGTATTCTAGTGTAGTCTCTTAAGAGTCTTATGAGAAAAAAACTGCCAAACTATGATGGGGTAGTTCCTAGAGCATGTGTGATGTACGAGCATCTAGGGGTACTAGCAATCCTCTATCACCAAAAGTATTGTTATTTTATTTTGTTCATTTTTAATAAGTGCTTAGGGGTTAGGAGAATAATATTTTAATTTGCAACAATGTAAATTTCCCTAAGTGTGAAAATGTAAATGTAATTTTGATGGAAAAGACCTCAGTAATATGGTAAAAGCATCTTGTGAAAGAATATTCTCTTTAGGTGTCCACTTTTGGATGAGGAAAAATTGTCAAGTCTTCTAGAGGTTTTGTCAAGATTAGCATGTACATGTGTCATAAAATGCCATAAAGTGGGCTACAAAGAATCTTGCATGTTGTTTGCATACAAACTTGTAACCGACAAGCTATAAGGAATCTGTAAGAGGTTGTAAGATGTCATAACCAACAAAGCCTAATTGGTCAATGTTTAGGTGCACACGAGGAGGTTGACATGCATTGTACCTCATTTCTATTTTGCAGATTTGTAATTCCCCAAGTTGGGCGTGGGATTTTCAAGATGGTTCTAGATAGTTGTTTTGTTAAACCATGAGTGGTTTTCTCACAAAAAATTCTCTATTTATTGATGCCATTTCATTTGGAGAAGGGGGGGCTTGGAGAAGTTAAGTTTGCATACCTAGATGCTGCCAAAATTATGTCAGATTGTTGAAGACACATTTGTTACAGGTGTTGCATGTAGGATTGAAGGGGATCCCATGAATTTCAGTTTGATGTAATCTTTTGCATGTTTGAATATAATATAAGTTGTAGATTTCTCTTCCATATTATGTAATTTTTATCTATTTGCAACCTTCTTGCACTGTGTTTAGTATGGATTTGAAATCAACATTGAAAGGGAGAGTCTCCTTTTTCATCATTATGGTACTTAGGAATATTTCATTTGTACTTGCAAGTGGATATGGAAACCTTCCACATTAACCTCTTTGTGTTTTTGGCAACTCAACACCATTTGACCATGTCAACAATAAATGCATTCTTGTAAAAGGTGTTAGTGGAGAGTAGCACAAATATGAAAATAAGAATATTTTTGATTTCATGTATGTTGGCTAACAAATTGGGCACCTTGAGATTTTACTCTAATGATGTTGACTCTTTTCCTGAAAGGTGCGGCTATTCCCAACAACTCTGGATAACCACTCTCTTTGAGAAAGCAATCACCCTTTGAATTGAAGAGGTACAACTCCCTCTTATGATATTCAATGAATTTGAAAGAACTAAAAATAAAAAATAAATTGTTGTGTGCTTTTGACCAGAAAGCAGTAAAGGCTGAAACCCAACACTAGAAAAAATTGTAGTATTAGATGCACAATAAAGAAATATTATAAACACTAGCATAAAGACTAGCTCGCATAAGACAATATAATTATCATATATCAACCCAATATCATCTGAAAATAAAATTGATTACAAAGATAAATGCATACACATTCACACAAGAATAAGCATAGACATATGAGAAACTTAAATTCAAAGATCCAAGAATCTCATATTATCTCCATAAACTAGATGCACACAAACAACTACTGATTTCAATTTGTAGAAAATGACATAATTATATTCAAAGTATATGATATCAGGTTTGTTTTGAAACTAACAAGAGAGAGATTTTTTTGTTCCAAATAGAAATATAAATAAGTGGATGAGTAACTGCTTATTTCAGCCATAACTATCCAAAAATCAAGAGTTTTTCAGAATAAGATGAAAAACTAAAATAACAATTGAAAAAGTCACAATGGTGGAACTTTATATTTGGATTCCATTGATGTGGTGAGCCTTTTCCACAAAGCTTGGAAAGCCTTAGCAACATGTGGCAATTCCTTGTGTTGAGGAATAGTAATGTTTCCCTTTCGTAACTTCCAGGCCATTTGATTATCATGAGTCGCTTCGATTCTCTGGTCATATGTCCTTGCCAATCTAGTTGTTTGAAATAGGGCCAAGTCTATCCCATTTAAATTTCTCAAACTCTGAGCATCCAAATATTGGGAGTTGAATATCCCATCAATCATCTTCTTAAAGTCTTCCCTTAATATTCCAACATCTTCATTACTACCACCTCCTTCTAAGTTAGGTTGCAAACTGAACTTGCAACAAGATTCTTATGAACGTCTCCCATGATTGCATTACTTTCAGCCATTATCTTGTTAAATTCTTATAAACCCTACTTGGAAACTTAGAGTTTCCATTCCAAACTTTTATTCCAAATCACACATCAACCATCAACAACATTGGGAATGATCTGCTCATTAGCTAGTCTCTATATTCCCATATTCAACATTCCTTTGATTTCATTTAAGTATTGAGTCCATAATGCTTCTTCTTTCTCAGCAGTATTAATATCTTTTTGCATTTTAGTTTTCAAAGCATATGCTTTCTGATGAACCTTCAACGATTCCAAAATGATCTTATTGCCTTTGTTTATTATGTCATTGCTCCAATCTTCAATAGCCTTTCCAAACACTTTAAAACTTTTTCATTTTTCTTAGTTCCTCCTTTCCTATCATTGGCATTGGATCAAAGGATGATTCATCTTGCGAGATTGGTTGGGGAGAAAAGTCAAAGATTGATTTTAAGCATTCAATTAGAACCTTGACCCAATTTTTCAACTCATCTTTACTCTTCTTGTCTTTATTAGTCCACTCAACCAACCTTGATGCTGACACCAATAAATTATGCACATCTCCATCTCTTGCAAAGGGTCCCTAGTTTAACCTAGCAACATCAAAATGACTGGTAGTTGCTTGGGTGACCTCCTTTTTTGTAGTGGGGTAGGCAACTTCTAGACACAAATTCCCTGTACTATCATCTTCCATCAATCTAGTGCTAGTCTTCAATATTTTGGACTTAGGAGTCCTCTTGAGAATCTAACCCACCATATCTTGCTTTGGGAGATCTAATTCTATTGCCTTTCTTTTCTTTGACAATGTATTTTTCAACCAAGACGGAGTGGTAGGAATAGTGGCAGTCTTGGAATTGGAAGAATCAAACAAAGTCCTCTTTGTTGGAGGGGTGATCATTTTCACATCCTCTGGTGATGAAGGTGGAGTGGGCCCAATCCTCGAAGACTCATTCACTTCTTTTTTAGGTGATGAGTGGTGAGATGAGGAAGAGGTATTGATTGCAATGTTACTTGAATCTTCTTCCCCCTCAAAAACCTCTCTATCTTTATCCAATTGGGGAAGATCAGTAATATCTTCTCCACAAGTCTATTTAAACAAATTCTTCTCAGGAGGCTCATCATCACGATCACCTTGAGCTCTTGACGAAATCTAGTGTGAAGCTGACCCTAAAGTCCCCAAAATTATAGGGGTTTGGTTAATTCCCCCTGTAGGTTGAGTATCATGTGACCTAGTTTAAGGATGTGACTTCTCAGTTTTCTTTTTAGAAACCCATTCCTCTGTCCTTTGTAAAACATTGACAATTCTATCCTCAATTGTTTCAATTTATTTGTTACTCCAGTCTGTGGCAACAATGGGTTGAGGAGATATATGGTCTGTGAATATTGGATCCAACAAATCTGATTTACTGTCTTCAATGTCTTAAACATCCCATTCCAAACCAAATGTGATTATGTGTCTTAAGGATAATCTCATCCAACTTCTTCTCACCTCAAATTCATCAAAACAATTGAATCAGTAATCTTTTAGGTTAGGTAGATGATAGAAACTAGGACTAGTTTTAAGTTGTTTTTCACATAATCTTTACTATCAAAGGGAAATTATTCATTATGTAGAGTATATTTATACAATTCCCTTTCGATATTCAAAGCATTCGACATGGAGCTAAAGGTGAAAGGGATAAATCCTACAAGAAATTGAACATTCACCCTCTTGCATTCTTGGCATCTTTTGTTCACATCAACAAGTTGTTTGCAAAGTTTGAAAATTACAAACTTATCCTCTACATACTAGAGAGTTTTAGAGGAAATCCACTGAATCTACCAACTCCAATGTAAGAGAACATCTAAAATTGAATGAAGTGGATTTTGTATGTACCAAAAAATTACATGGCTTTTGGAGTAAGCCTCATTTCAACCTTCCCTTGTAATTCCCAAGTCATTCTCATGGTAAAGGCATCATAAATCCTTCTGTGATGAAGGTGACTCTTACCTGACTACAACTTGTCATAATATCTAAAAATTGGCACCTCATCATGGGGAAGGGAAGCTGACCTCAAACCTGGCCAAGGCCTAGTACTAGAAATGGCATAAAAAAACTACGATGACATATGAAAGGACCTATTAACTATAAAGAAAACAATCAAGTTATGCATCTGATCATTGATAAGTTGTTCCCAATCCAAAAATTGGTTCCCCTCGAGTAAATTTTGGATAAAGAAATACATCCAATCTTGAAATACATGTGCATCGTCATTCCCTCTCATCATGTGCAACATTCTCTTTGAATTCATCCAAATTCACCTACCCTAACTTGGTATCGCCTATTTTTGGTATGGTGTAGGTTAGACCAGAAATGTATTCATAACTCTAATATTTGCACCTCATTACAATTGAAACCCTAGGGTTTGTGTATAATTGAACTGAGATAGATTGTAATGCTGAAAATATTTTAAATACAAACTACAATTAGAAATAGCTAATAAAACAAGCAGGGAAAGGAATACCTCAGAAAACTGTGAAACTTGAGAAAAATGTATGTGCTAGTATGCTCTCCTTCCTTCGTATCTTCTAGTGTCATATCTAAATAATGTTATTCTTACTAGCTCAAATTTCCTTTTAATCCTCCACAATAAATGCGTAAGTAGATGAGTAATTAATGATAACCCCTTGTCAAGTTGGTGCATGTAACCTTTCACATCACCACTTCACTATAACCACCTTTGAAAAATTTGAAAGCAAACGACTACATTGTTAGCAGAATGGGAAGTTCATATAACTCTAGTAGAGACCGTTGTGAGTTCTATAACCAATATGAAATACTACTAGCTCTTTAAAAGCCGCTTTATAATATCTTTGAATCTTTCATTACCTCTATGGAGAAAAAAGAGAGAGTTTTGCTAACTTGATCAAAGACCGACAAAGTTACATAAACTCAAAGAAATGTGGAAATGACTTAGACACCAACCAAAGCAAGACTTACAAAAGTTTAGATAACTTTAATAAACACTACCACACAAAAAGATAATACAATGCTTGAAATTAGCATTGTGGCAAAGAATGGAGAGGTTAGAAAAACTTGGGCAGTGACAGACATGGTTATGATAATTGACTGAAATGCCACCAATACAAAAATTAGCCAAAATTTGGGCAGTTGACAAGTTTTTTCAGGAATGACTAAAACTATTGTAACAATTGGATTTGGCTAGGGAAAAAGACTACTTAAGATGAGGCAAGGAACCTACAAGTTGAATACACATGACCAATTCTTTATCCATTGTGCAAACGAGTCAATATTAATATTTGAACCAAAAATAAACAAACCAAAAATGAGATGAAAGCCCCAATGGGATCTCACATCTATTAGATCACTTGAGGTACTTCCCATTGGGCAGAGGGGTATTATCAAGGTAATCTAGGCAGAAAGTGTTAGGACCACATTCCTGAGTCACTCTAAATGGACCCTTTGAGAGCGCATCAAAAAATTTATGTGCACCCTTCAGCTCTCTGCATTTATCCCACAAAAGTACCAAGCCTCCAATCATAAATATTCTCAATCTATCCTTTTTCTCAAAAAATACTCTTAACCTTATATTGATGCAAGGTAATCCTATCCACCATTTCATTTTGTTGCTCTTCAATTTTGGCTAGGTATAGAATTTTTTTTCTAAAGAATCTTGGAGCTCATGGTATTCTATTGTGCTCTATAGTTTGCATATTGATAGTTCTAGTGGAAGAGGCAAGAAAATTCCTATTCCATATACTAACTTGAAAGGAGTCATTCATATGGCCTTCTTTGGGGTTTTTCTATCTACCCATAATACCTCGAAAAGCTTCTTGTGCTAGTCCTTTTGGTTCTCATCCACTAACTTCTTGATGATGGTGACCATATTTTTATTACTGGATTCAGCTTGACTAATCCCTTGAGGGTAGTAATCAGATAAATGAGACAAATAAATTTCATAATCATAGAAAAAAAGGGAAATTTCACTATAGGAGAAATTAGTAGCATTATTAGTAACTAGCTTATGAGGTACCCCAAACTTGATTAAGATATTCTCCTTGATGAAGTCACAAACCACTTTTGAAGTTGTTCTTTTGATAAGAATCACCTCTACCCATTTAGTAAATTAGTCTATTTTTGTAAGGATATGAGTGTTCCCACCACTTGATCAAGGGATGTTAGGCCCTATGAAAACCAAAACCCACTATTGGAAAGTTATGTCAATCATGACAAGCCTAAGTGGAAGTGCGGCCAATTGAAGTCTATTTGCAAACCGTTTACACTTCTCACATCTTGCTACCCAATATTATACATCCTTGAACATACCTAGCCAATACTAACCACATCTTAGAATCTTGAAAACAATTACAATAGAGGATACATTCCCTCCACATTCTTCATTATGAAAAATCCCCAAAAACCTCTCATGCTAGCTCTTATCAATGTGTTTTAGGAATGCACCATCCAACCCCTTTTTGTATAAATTGTCCTCCCAAAATACATACGTTGCCACCTTTAGTTTAAGATTCCTCCTTTTCTTTCCTGATAGGTTCTTTTGACACTCTCCATATGTGAGATAATAAGCTATGTCTGAGAATTGTTCATCTTGAAGGCTAACTATTAACACCAAAGGGATATCTTCTTCATCACATCTTATAGTTTGATCTTTTTCTATCAATTTACATAATACTCTACCTAGGACTAACTTCATGGGATTAACATATAGATAATATTCTTGCACCTTTGCAATCCATCCTCCTCTTTTGTTACAATTGACATCTTGTTGAGTAAGGATGCTCTTAATAATAGGGTTTGGCAAATAAATAATTGAATGGGAGTGTAATATATAAAATTAAAATTGTTTAACAACTTTAACCATTGTGAATGCATGCTTCTAATATTAAGAATAATTGAGCTCATGATTCTTTAATGGTACAATCATAAAGGCAATAGGTGATTGTGCATTTTTCTCATTAGCCTAGAGTAAGATTTTTAAATGGTATGCTTTGAGGCATAACAATAGATGATGAAATCCTTATTGAAATTTGGGTAGACTAGAATATGGGATTGAGCAATAAATTCTTTGATATCATTGAAAGCTTTCTTATTGACTTCATTCCACTTGAAAACCTATTTCTCCTTTGAATCATTTCCACCATATGTTTAGTAATCTCCAAAAAGTTTGGAACAAACTTTCTTAGAAAATTAACTTGATCGAAGAAAGATTTAACTCCAGTTTTGCTAGAAGGAATCTTACTCAATTGAAGGATAGCTTTAACTCTTTTTGGGTCTATTCTAATTACCTCCTTAGATACTATGTGACCGAGCAACTTACCTTTAGTGACTCCAAACACCGACTTCTTGGGGTTTAGAGAAATACCATGATCCTTGCACCTTTGAAGCACCTATTGCAAGTTTCTCAGATTATTTTCCCTCCTTTTATAAAATACAATTAAATCATCAAAATAAATAACAATAATTTTGTTCCTAAGATATCCAAAAAACAAGTCCATGGCTCTTTAAAAATTATCCCCAATGTTAATGAGTCCAAAGGGCATCCTATTCTAGGAAAAAGTTCCCCAAGATGTGGTAAATGCCCTTTTATGCTGATATTCCCCTACCATGCTGATCATATTATAGCTAGAGAAGCCATCTAGCATGGACATCATCTTTGAACCAGTAACTATCTAAAGAATGTGGCCCATAATGGGAAGCGGGTAGTTGTCCTTCAATGATGATTGATTAAGATTCAAGATTCCCAAAGTCTACACAAATCTTCATCTCTCCATTTTTATTACAAAATGGGACAATAGTGGCTACCCAAGTTGAGTGATGAATTGGATATATTATTCTGGCCTTAAAAATCTTATCAATCTCCCTGAAAATTGTGTGAGTGACCTTAGGATTATAGTTGCTTTGCTTTTGTTTGAAATCAGTCATACCTTCTTTCAAGGGTATGTGATGCTGAAACTTTCCACCCATAAATTTTTTAAGGTCATCATAACACCAATCAAATAACTCCTTATATTTAATCAATAATGCTATCAATTTATCCTTTTCCTTAGGAGAACAAAATTTCCCAATATAAACCAACTTAGGAGACTCAAAATCCCCAATGTTCACTAGACTTCATATTCCCCCGAGTTATTGATAGATTCACTCCTCCTTTTTATAGTTCGGTCATGTCGATCAAATAGGTCGTCCAAGGAGACCAAAACCTTAATAATTTTATCACCCTTCAATTAAATAAATCCATATTCCAAGTCACAAGTATCATCAAGACAAAATTATTTTGGAAAAAACAACAACATTTTCAAAAAAGACCTAAATTTGTTTATCATTTTTGAACACTTTCTGTGTACGTTAGAATGTGTCAATTAAATTGCATATAAACTAGTACACCAATGAAACATTAGATTGAAGAAAACTAAAGAAATAAAGTAAATGGAAACTCTAAACAACAACTTCTTCAAATTTGTTCCATTGTCCTCTATCTCCAAGGATTCGCTTCAAGATGTTTGCTCTCAGTTGTGCAAACAACAGCTTATGGAATGGCACTTGAGAGAATGAGATTATCAAAAATGCATAAGCATGTAAATGATTGAGCTTATTGAATTAAAATGCTATGAAATGCTTAAGATGTGACTATAATAACTACGCATGAAAATATGAGATTCGAGGTTCTTTTTAGCTCATGAAAGGGCTGTATTTATAGATTTTTGAAGGTAGGAATTTGATTTGCCAAGATCGACGGTCGAGTACAAACTTGTTGAAATGAACGGTGAGAGATCGAGAATTCGAAAAGAAGATGGAATTCTGAGAGACAGAAAATGAAGAGACAAATTGAAAAGTGTCTCTCATAATTAAATAAATAAATATTTAATTATGTGTGAGAGAAATATGAAAAGGCTTTAATTAAATATTGCAAATATTTAATTATGTGAGAAAATAAAAAGTCTTTTAATTAAATATTAAGAATATTTAATTTTGTGAGAGAAGTGGGAATTTGGGAAATGATTTAATTAAATATTGAAAGTATTTAATTAAATGTGGAGGGAAGAATATCATTTAAATTTAGAATTTAAACTTTGATAATTAATGTAAATAGATTGTAAAATCTATTTAATTAATTAAGAGGAAGATAGCATTAATTAAATAAACTTTATTTATTTAATTAAATTAGAAGAATTAGAAAATGAACAATATAAATAAATAATTAAATTTATTTATATGTAGAAGACTTAAGAAACATTAATTAAATAATTCATATTTAATTAATTAACAGGTTCGATCGACCGTAACCATTTTTAGATGTGTACATTTTGCCCCTCTTTGAAGTGATGTGTTTCACGCATTGCTTCAAAGAATTTGCCCCTAACTTTGAAAAATTGTTGATGATGCTATATGCCCCCTCGGGTGATGAATCAGATAAAGATGATTTTTGGAAATTTTTACCGATGTCGATGATTTGATGAAAACCCCTATTGAAAGATTGATATGAAGATGAAGAACTTTGATTTTGCCCTGATTGATGATGTTTTTTTTGATTGATAAATTTGCTTCCATGTGATATGAAAAACAAATTGTAGATGAAATCGATTGATAAATTTGCTTCCATACGATATGAAAAACAAATAATAGTTTTGATTTGATTGATAAATTTGCTTCCATGTGATATGAAAAACAAATAGTAGATTTGATTGATAAATTTGCTTCCATGCGATATGAAAAACAAATAGAAATGATAGATTTGCTTTCCTGATTGAAAGTCAAATAGATTGAGTCACGATGACTATTCAATTTGTTTCCATGCGATATGAAAAATAAATAGTATTTGATAGATTTGCTTTCTTGATTGAAAGTCAAATAGATTGAGTCGCGATGACTGTTAAATTTGTTTCCATGCAATATGAAAAATAAATAGTATTTGATACATTTGCTTTCCTGATTGAAAGTCAAATAGATTGAGTCGCGATGACTGTTAAATTTGTTTCCATGCAATATGAAAAACAAATAGTATTGATAGATTTGCTTTCCTGATTGAAAGTCAAATAGATTGAGTCACGATGACTGTTAAATTTGTTTCCATGCGATATGAAAAACAAATAGAAATTGATTTGAACTTGCTTGATGTATTGATTGATTGATGATATCCATTTCTGATTGATTTGCATGATTGCTTAATGATATTGATAGTGTTGTTGATTAGGGAAGGATACATCCCAGAACAACACAAGGATAGGGAAGAATACATCCCGATGATTATGATGATGATCGAGGCTTGCAGTAAGGCTAGGAACAAGACCAAAGGTATGATTAAATGATTTGTGCTAGATTGAATTGATTGATAAGATGAGATTGGAAGAAATGATTGAGATGATGCAGATGAGATGTGATGGATATGATAATGAAATGAAATGATGATGTAAATATGTAAGTGCAATGATAATGATAATGGAAAATGATGTGAATGATAATGATAATGGAAAATGATGTGAATGATAATGAAAATGAGATGTACCAAATATCCAGTCATACTCAACCATTGTCTGAAAAAGATATTCAAGAATGTGATCAACCCTCAAAAATCTATTGAAAAGACCCTCGAAATGCAAATGTATTATGCAATCCTAATAATGAATTATGCAACCCTAAATGAAATAATGAATCATTCTCCTTGTTGCCATTTCCTGCTGTGTTTTGTTGTCATCATTGAGCCTTTTTTTATGTTGAAAGTTAGTACAAGCATCAGAGGGTATGTTAGCACCAATGATGACCTGAGTACTGTTTTCATAATGTTTGATGTAGCAAGTTAATACAAGCATTGAGGTATAATTGAACCAAGATGACCTGAGTATTGCTTGCATAAATAGACAAAAGTTAACCATTTTCCTATGCAAATTCCGAAATGTCATCAATGATCCATTGTAGAGCATGTCTCGTGACCAATTTGCATCATACTAATGATTAACTTACAGATAGCAAGCAAAGAAAAATCATACTTTTTCCTTGTGATTCTAGTTCAGTACATCATTGAACCACTCCAAAGACATGATGTCATCAAATATCAAAACAACAATTGCAACTTATTGCTTTAAGTTTTCTATTCATTAAATTCAGATTAAGATCATCCGATTTATTTAAGTTTCAATGTATGACATGTCCCAAAGATGTTTTGACCAGGCTTGATTGGATATTCATTTGTTGATCTAATACTTGATAATTGACACATCTCGCTTGTTTGCTCAAAAAAAGTTGATTTCCCCCAATGAGTTCAAGATTTTTCCCCTAGTCTAGGGTGAGACACAACCATTTTATTGATGAAAGCATATGATTTATTGATTTTGCTTTGAATTTTAGGAATACTTTGATTTTTTTTGAATTTTGATGTTTTTTTTTTGTTTTGGATTTTGATGATTTGGATATGGACATGCATAGCGATATCAGTGATTTGTTTTGAGATCTTGTTGAAAACCAAGCTAAGGTTGATTGATCAGATTGATGGATTGATAGTTTGACTAAGTGTGTTAAGTCAAACAAGGTGATAATGGATTTGTTAATTTGGCTAAGTGTGTTAAACCAAACAAAGATGATAATGAATTTGTAAACCCAAGGAAGTTGTGTTATCCTAGAGTAAACTCGTTCACAAGATGATAGTTTGACTAAGTGTGTTAAATCAAACAAGGTGATAATTGATTGGATTCAATTGATCAAGATTGATGAAGCTTGATTTGGAACAAAATTATTTTGATGATTTGATGTGACACTGACACGCAAGTTAGATGTGACTGATATGAATTGTTTAGATTGATGTTCAACAAAAGATAAAGCCTAATAAGGAGTGTCTTCCTATCAAAATATGCCATGGGCTAGTGATTTGGATCTTTTGGCTTGCAAATGCTTGACCAATTTGATTTTACGTCTACCAATGTTCAAATCACCACATAAGTTAGAGGATATATATCAAGATTCATTCCTGAAGTAAGATTTAAACATTTGCCCCCAATTTCTAGCAATGTATGGAATGCCATGGTTGGATGCTTGGATAGATGTATCGATGGATGGATAGATATGGTAAGCATGCAAAGGATGCCAAGGATTATCTTGCAATAAGATAAGGTGTTTGAACAAAGGATGCTCACTCGGATAGTGCTTCAAGGCTCAGATAACGTTTGGATTAGATAGGATCAATGAAAATGACCCATGTCAAGATGTTTACCATAAACAAGTGTAGAGTGTTTACCAAACTTTGTCGAGATCAAGATAATGTAAATAGATGGTAATGAGCTAGATAAACGGTTCATGGATGAACGGATGATATGGCTAGAATGTTGGATTTATTATGGATGCGATAAGATGCTTTCTCTTGAAATGGCCCACATAGATGCTCGATTCTACACATGATGCTTGTTTGCTAGGTTTTCATCATGGTACCTATCCAAAGCGCCATCGAAATGGTTTTCACTAGAGGACAATTTTTTCTTTACTGTTTTTCAATCATTTTTCTATTTTTTTTGGACTTTTTTGTATTTTTGATTTTTTTGTTGTCACCAAGACACCTGTTTGCTAGGTTTTCATCAAGGTAACCATTTTTTCAGGACCATTTTCTAATTTTTTTGTATTTTCTGAGAGATTTTAAGCTGATGTTGAACCACCTGGTGGTGCTGATGTTGATGCTTTTGTCATAATGTGCCATCAACATCCTACTTGAAGAAGTTGTTTTGCCAAGACACGTGCACTTGAAAGCAACTTTTGAAATCTCTGATCTGCTTTGCTGATACCGGAGTTATCCTCATCTTTGTGCACACATCGCGATAGAGTGCCTTCTGAATCCTTATGATGAAGGGTCGCTACCAATACATGGTCAATGTGAGAATTGGATATCATGTGTGGAGGTGTGGATGGAGTGTGTTTAGGAGTAAAAGATGGATTGGTCGATAGTTTGGAACCTTTGACTCTCCAAACTTGGGAAGATGAGCAATAATGGGTGGATATGGAAGTGTGCATGGAATTTGGACCAACTGCTTGATACACTTTGTACATTGCTTGAGAAGCCTGATTTTTCCTTTGTGGACATCTTTGATGGATACTTGCCCCTTTTTTATTTTTCCCTATAGTTTCTTTGACTGATGGAGTTTGATAGGGATAATCTTTCTTTGTATTTTTTGGTATCCAAGTGTATTTGATTTGCCTGATATGATTCTTAGCTTCTTTTTCTTTGATAACATTCTCCATTTTTTGATTCAAGTATTTCTTTTGACATTGGTCTCAATTTTTTGATGGGGTGATGGGTGGATGAAGATTCATGACATGGTTGGTTGTAGTATTGACATCGGTTTCATCATAAGGATTCTTCGTGCTCCCTATGTTGACATTTGCTTGAGACGAAGTTGCCCCCAATTTTGTGGAAGTATCACTGATATGTTCATATCCCTTGATTGTCGAGTAACCAAGGCCTTGATTCTTAGGATTTTCAAAAATCTGTACTGGTTCCAGGATACCCTGTTCATGTAGGCCTAATCCTTTGCCTTGATAATTCATTTGTTGAAACATTTTATTTGCAAAAGGATATGATTTCCCTTGGAAACAAGGTGTTGCTCCTTCTCTACTCTATGGTGGATCTTCAAAGGTGATAGCTCCTTTATTGATAAGATGATTTTCCCCTACAAAGGTGAGTGATCCCAATTTATAAGTGATAGGATCCTTTATCTGAGGGATAAATGCATGATTGATATCCTTAGCTTGATCTTGTGAAATATCAGATTGTACTATTTCTTCAAAAAGTGTTGATGATTCATTGTCCTTGTGAAAGTGTTCCTCATGATTCATTCTTGATATACTTTCACTTGATGTTTCTGATTCACAACTTTTGTAGAAGCCTTCTTCATGACCCATTTCTGACATGTCTCTGGATTTCTCTATATGTTGACCATGTGTATAAATGTTAAGAGTCCTCTTATTCCTTGGTAAGAGTATGAGAATCTTGTTTTGAATGACGATCATTTATGTGTCCATCCAAAGAAAGCATATTATGGGTAGATGGAGGAGTATGTGATATATGGATATGATCATCATTTGCAATATCTTGTATAGATAGGAAAGTGCCCATTAGATCATTATAGTATCTGGGAGATACGAATCTTTGATCTTGACTAATTCTGGAATTACTTTTGACATGTTTTGGATCAAGTTCTTGACATGGGTCAATTTTAAAGGATGGATTTCTTTCAAAGGGTTTTTGGACATCGTCATAAGGTATGGGAAGTGGCTCAATATCCTCTTGATCTTTGAGTGGACTTGGATCAAATTGTGAGTTGAGTATTCTTTCACTGTTCACAACTGTGAGGTCAAAGGATGTCAATATGCCTTGGGAGAGACCATTGCTAGACCTTGGTGATAGCTGTTGATCATGCTTTGAAATATGTTCTTGAGATATTTCCTCTAACTCATTAGGCATTGTAGAGACATTTTCAATACGATCATTGGTTAATGGATCATGGATTATGTCAATAGGATCAAATATCGTCAACACTCCTTGAAATAGATCTTTGTAGGAGGGGACTTGATCACAACTAAAAAATGGCTCTTGATGAATGTTGATTTGATCACTAGATGGGGTAGACATATCTTCATAGTGCTCATTGATGGATTGATTTTGATCATTGTCTTCAACAGTTATGGTGGAGAAATTTCCAATGTTTTCAACCATATGATCAAATGATGTTGGCATTTCTTGAAGAGGTGTGATGGGCCCTTGACATGAGGATGATGGGATACTTTGATCTTGTCTTGGAAAAGAATCATTAGATGAAGGAGATGGAGTAACTTGATCATTAGATGGAAATGAATCTTTGGATAGGATGGAACAATTGTCATGCTCTTGGGATGCGATTGAATCATGAGAGGGTATGGATTCATAAGATAGGGTGGAGGGAGGACTTGGAAGAATATTTTGTTCTTGAGATGGGAGAGGATTATCATGGGTGAATAATGAAAGGAGGGGATCATCATATGATTCTTGAGATATGGGATCTTGATCAAAGATTGGAAGGGTTTGTAAAATTTTGGTATCATGGGATGGAGTGGAGAGAATTTTTTGATCGAGATGTGTAGATTGAAATGAATCATTGGATGTAGAGAATATGATAGAAGAAGGAAATTGAATGGGATCATTCAATTGGGTGGAAGAACCATGAGTTTCATTTTGAATTATGGGAGATGAAGATAAATGCATGGCATGACAAGATTGGTCAATTTTATTTGATGGCTTAGATTTGGGATTCCCCTTTAACCTTTGCAAAAAATCAGAAACATTGAATTTGGTTGATGTTGTTTTTGGAGGAGAAAAGGTCACATTCATATTCTTGTCAAAGGACTTTTTAGTTGTGCCCCCTTTTATTTCCTTGACTTGCCTCTAGAGTGCTCTTACTTGCTGGGTAAGAGTACTAAGATCATTTAAGGGAGTTTCCTTCTTTTCAGGAATCTCTTTAATTTTCTCCATATTGTAGTTAGAGGGCAATTTGGCACCTTGGTTTGTCAATAAAAGAAAGTATCCTTCTTTATTTTTCTCTAAGTTCTTTTCCATAGTTAAGAGAAAATGTGGATCTTGTTTAGCTTCTAGAAGCATTTCTTCTGTTATCTCTTGATTTGAACTATTTCCACAAAGCCTATGAACAAGATTTTCTTCACTATGACCCATGTTTTAAAGTTTTTGGATGATCTTATCTGAATTAATGTTTTGAAAACACAAAATGCAATAGGAAGACAATTGTTTTTAAAGACACATAATCTAAAACATTGAGTGTATGTTCTTGAGATTTTCACAAGTTTTGAACAAAATAAGCATTCCAAGCAGACTCACTCTTAGTTGTCAAATAGGTCATCATAGTAATCACAGCGCACAACTTAAAATCACGTCGAATCATACAGCCTTGTCGCCCCCTAGAGGGCACCAGTGTTTTTGTCTTTTCCAGGTGCGTACTCAAGGTGACGGAAGTGGATACCGAATCCCCTAAGCAAACAATCCATGGCGATTATATGGTGAGTGTCTTGGGGGAAAATTCTTCCCTCCCCTTGCACCTGATTAAGATGATGTTTGGATACTGACACGGTTGGCTTTCTACACTATGGTTCTTAGTAAGTATTTTCGTTCAGTGTGGCAATAGATATACTCCCTCGAGAGACCTCCCAACCTTTAGAACAAAGGCTTTGGGGATGGTTATCCTGCCTACTACTGTCAAGTTGGATTTTCATCAACAACTTGCTTTTGATTAAAGTGGATTGGAAACCTTGGCTTTAGGTGTTCCCACTTAGGTCGTTCTTCTTGGGTGAGTACTTTTTCCCACAAGAGCAGGCCTTCTAAAGGATGTAATAAAACATTAAATTGCATAAAATAAAAGGTAAGTCTGGTATTTGATCACCCAGTTAAGGGAAGAGCATAAACCTATTACCCACAATCACAACAAACAATAATGGTTCAATTTTAAATCCCCAAATTGACAAATTCTCTATTCTAAGTGAAGATGTTGCTTCACTAAAAAACATGGAGTTTATTTTAACCAATAGAAAATTTATGTTTGGTGACTATCCTAGGATTGGTTAATTCATATTTAAATGTCTATCCTAGGTTTGTTTCATTTTATTCCTCATACATCAATAAAACCTCTGGTCGCGGTCGCGTCGGATCCAGACAACAATTTAAGAATGAGATTATAATTGCTCCCAAAGTGTTTAAAAACACTTGATACAATAGAAAGATGATTTCATAAGAAGCTTTTCCTTTGTTTCCTCTTCCCTTTTTGATTCTCTAACTTGCAAAAATTCTCCAAATGTTAGATTAAACCAAGAAACAAGAAGGTATAAGGGTTACATGAATCATTCAACATAAAAATCCTAAAAATTAGACCAAGTTATAGTGTGATTTGACTTTAGATTTAAAATTTATAATTTTAACCCAAATAAAACTGATAAAAACCTACACCATTGGATAGCTTGTGAAATTCTACCCCATTTCAAAAAACAAAATCGTCAAAAAAGACCTTCGTATGACCAAGATATTGCTATTTTAAAAACTAACTATAAAAATGCAAAACATAGGTCTATGCGCTAAAACAAAACCCAAATGCGCTAAAAGAAGGCTCATATGTGCTAAAACAGGCGCCAAATGCGCTAAAACAGTCTTTATATGCGCTAAAACAGTCTTTGGATGTGCGAAAACAGTCTCTGGATGCACAAAAACAGTCTGTGGATCCGCCGAAACAGTCTGTGGATGCGCCGAAATAGTTTGTGGATGCGCTAAACTGAGGATCGTATGCGCCAAAGTGAATTTTTTAGTCCGTCACCTGTAAAAACATAAGATTTTCTGCAAGAAAAAGATTAATACGGGGGGCGCCAGAAATGTGTACGTTAGAATGTGTCAATTAAATTGCATATAAACTAAACTAGTACACCAATGAAACATTAGATTGAAGAAAACTAAAGAAATAAAGTTAATGCAAACTCTAAACAACAACTTCTTCAAATTCGTTCCATTGTCCTCTATCTCCAAGGATTCACTTCAAGATGTTTGCTCTCAATTGTGCAAACAACAACTTATGGAATGGCACTTGAGAGAATGAGATTATCAAAAATGCATAAACATGTAAATGATTGAGCTTATTGAATTAAAATGCTATGAAATGCTTAAGATGTGACTATAATAACTACGCATGAAAATATGAGATTCGAGGTTCTTTTTAGCTCATGAAAGGGCTATATTTATAGATTTTTGAAGGTAGGAATTCGATTGGCCAAGATCGATGGTTGAGTTCAAATCTATTGTAATGAACGGTGAGAGATCAAGAATTCGAAAAGAAGATGGAATTATGAGAGACAGAAAATGAAGAGACAAATTGAAAGGTGTCTCTCATAATTAAATAAATAAATATTTAATTATGTGTAAGAGAAATATGAAAAGGCTTTAATTAAATATTGCAAATATTTAATTATGTGAGAAAAGAAAAAGTCTTTTAATTAAATATTAAGAATATTTAATTTTGTGAGAGAAGTGGGAATTTGGAAAATGATTTATTTAAATATTGAAAGTATTTAATTAAATGTGGAGGGAAGAATATCGTTTAAATTTAGAATTTAAACTTTGATAATTAATGTAAATAGATTGTAAAATCTATTTAATTAATTAAGAGGAAGATAGCATTAATTAAATAAACTTTATTTATTTAATTAAATTAGAAGAATTAGAAAATGAACAGTATAAATAAATAATTAAATTTATTTATATGTAGAATACTTAAGAAACATTAATTAAATAATTCATATTTAATTAATTAACAGGTTCAATCGACCGTGACCATTTTTAGATGTGTACACTTTCCAATGGTTAACATTGTCAAGAACACTAGATCAATAAATCATGTCAATCTTGTAAGACATGTTCTTGAAATCAAGGTGTGGTAGTAATAAGAAAGAAGACACTACTAATGAATCAACCCTAGAATTTAATTCTTTGGGAACCGCTTCTATCGAAAAGGCATTGAAACACTCAACAGAATCCCATACTTTTTTTTATAGTGCCTTAGCCTTTCATTCTTCACAATGAAAACTTTATGTACCTATTTAACAATAAGCTTCACATCTCCAAAAACCTTAAGCATCTTAATGCCCATATTTATCGCTTCAGACAACCCCAGTAACAAAGATTCATATTCTACTGTATTGTTAAGTGTTTGCAAATTCTAACTTATAAGAAAAAGGACAATTTTCACTTGAAGGAGAAATGAGCACCACAACTACTCTTGACCCGGAATTGGAACAACTTCCATTGAATTCCATCATCTAGAGTTCTGATGATGAGTTCAGACTAGTAGTGTTAGTATCTCTATCACCATCAGAGAAAAACATGTACATTTCCCAAATTTTGACTCCTCGAACAAGATTTGTGATTGTGGTCTTCTGATTTTGGCACCATAATTTTGACGTTAGGTTCAGGTTCCTAGTGCACTTTCTTTCTTCCAATAGAGATTGTAGCATAAGACCAATCCAACTAAATTTATCCTCCCAAATATTTATTGAAACTTCTACTCATGAGCATACTGTAGCTAGTAGGAATATCATCCACCAAAATGGTGATTTTGAGTCTCTTATTTGGATGAGCCGCAAGAGAAACTTGAGTATCCTTGATTTTTCCAATCAAGGGAACCTGCTTAGATTTTATTGAGTAAATTTTTCCAAATGTCTTATTTAAATTCAACCCCAAAGCTTGAGAAATTTGTGCAAGCATGACATTATCTGAGGCACCAAAATGAATGATGCAATTTCTCAACCTAAACCCATTAAAAAACAATGAAACATAGAAAAGATTTGGTTTATCTTCTATAGAGCATGATGAGGGTGTTCTACTACTAGATACTACAATAGTCGTTGCACCTTGAGAACCAATCATTTGTTCATCCAAACCCGCATGAGACTCATAGTGGCCTGGCCTAACATATTCAATTAACCTATCCAACTCCTTAGGGTTCATTCTCAGGTATTCTACTTGTAAGATATGCACTTTCAAATTTTTACATAATTCAACAATATCAAAGGGTCCTACACATTTCTCCATATAAAAAAAACTTGATGACTTGGAAGAATCTTCTACAATTATGTGTGATCCATTTTCACCTTTAGAAGTAGCACTAGCTCTAGTAAGCAAAAAAATTGGTGAATTTTTAGTACCCTTTTTATTACTATTTTTCTTACCTCATGCAACAATGGCACTGGTAGGCTCATCCAAAGTGATGTATACATCTCCTCCTCTATCATATTTAGGTTCATATTCAAGATACCCATTTTCAATGTCTCCATACTGATTAGAAGATTTTTCTTCCTCAGTAACATCTACGATGACTTCTTTCATGGTAGTCATTTGCATAAATTTATTCATTTCATGGCACTTTGACCCATCACGGTTATAGGTGAGGTGAAAAGAACACATATTCTTCTTATTGTCTCTAGGAGGAGCTTCTATTTCCAGCATTTTCTAAGTCAGAGTAAAAGGAAGAATTTTTATTAGTAGGTGGGAAATTTGTCTTCCTTGAGATATCTTGATAAGGCTGGGTATTTTTAGGCAACTGTCTTTTGAGAGAAATGGTATAATTTTCCAACCTCTGGATCATGGGATCTGAAGAATTAGACATCTATGGTTTGTTTGAGTGCATTTATCTCTTCCATTTACCAACCATAATAAAGTCATCTTCTAGCTCAATGGCCAATGTTTGTGCAACTTCTAAAGTATTCACATGCCCTCTCTTTAGGAGTATACCGATATCTAGGTGTTGTGCATTAATGAAGAAGCATTTTTTCATCTCTTTTGAAGGTCTTTTTGCAATATCAATCCAATTCACTAGTCAATTAAATTTGGATACAAATTCCCTCATGGGTTCAGTCGCTTCCTATAGTTTTGTAACTTGTGCTATCAAGGATAGGTCATCATCAACACTTTTAATTTTTCCTTCAATTTTACTTCTCATAGTAGCCCAATTATCAATAGAACCTCAGAGTAATTGATATAACCATTATGTTGTAGCATCCACTAGAGATTCTATAAATAACCTAACTGCACTACATCTTCCTCTTGTACTCCAAGTACACCACACAGGGCAAAGAAAGTGTCAATATATTCTTCTAGTGATATATTTCCATCACCCCTAAACTTAGGTAAATTTTAATAGGAACCCTTAGGTAAAACATGTAAATTATTCCCTAGACTCAACAGAATAATAGCAACTCCCCAAGGAATAGGCAGTTGATTAGCCATATTACGAGAAAAATTTACAACTATAGGAATGATAGTTTCGTGCAATACCAAAGCTTGGCAAGTAAAGTAATTTGGGGGTTCTCTAGTTGGAGAAGCAAGTTTACTTCTGGCTCCAACTCTTCTTCTAGAAGGGATAATATAGGAAAAATTGTTTCTTTGTAAGGACTCAAAGATTGGGTCTAAAATACCCCTATTTCTTTCTCCTTTAGTAAACCTTCAGGAATCTAGCATGAACTTAAAATTGTTTGATATAACCCAGATAAAGAAACCCAAATGCATTTTTTGTTAGTTTTCCCCAATGGAGTCACCAAAAATCTATTGGCTAACAAATTGGGCACCTTGAGGTTTTACTCTAATGATGTTGACTCTTTGCTTGAAAGGTGCGATTGTTCCCAACAACTCTTGATAATTGCTCTCTTTGGGAGATAAATCATCCTCTGAATTGAAGAGGTACAAATTCCTCTTATGATATTCAATTAATTTGAAAGAAATAAAATAAAACATAAAATTATTGTGTGGTTTTGACCAAAAAGCAGTAAAGGCTGAAACCCGACACCAGAAAAACTATCATATATCAGCCCAATATCATCTGAAAAATTAAATTGATTACAAAGATAAATGCATACATAGAATAAGAATAGACATATGAGAAACTTAAACACACAGATCCAAGAATCTCAGATTATCTCCACAAACTAGATGCACATAGATGACTAGTGATTCCAATTTGCCAAAAAATGGAAGAATTATATTCAAACTATATGGTATCAGGTCATTTTTGAAACTAACTAGAGAGAGATTTTTTTGTTCTAAATACAAATATAAATAAGTGGATGATTAATTTCTTCTTTCACCCATAACTACCCAAAAATTAATATTTTTTCAAAATAAGATGAAAAATTAAAATGGCAACTGAAAAGTCACGAGAGTGGTTCTTCATTTCTAGATTTCGCTGATGTGGTGAGACTTTTTTGCAAAGATTGGAAATCCTTAGAAACATGTGGAAATTCCTTTTGTTGAGTAATAGTAATGTTCCCCATTCATAACTTCTAGGCCATTTGATTACCATGAGCCACTTTGATTCTGTAGTCATATGTCCCTACCAATCTAGTTGTTTGAAATAAGACCAAGTCTATCCAACTGAAATTTCTCAAACTCTCAACATCGAAAGATTGGGAGTTGAAGATCCCATCAATCATCTTGTTAAAGTCTCCCCTTAAGATTCCAACATCTTCATTACTACCACCTCCTTCCAAGTTAGTTTGTGACCTGAGTGCAATAAGATTATTATGAACCTATCCCATGGTTGCATTGCTTTCAACCACTATCTTGTTAAATTCCTATAAACATTGCTTGGCAACCTAGATTTTCCATTCTATGTGCTTTTATTCCAAATCATGCATCAACCATCAACAACATTGGGAATGATATGCACATTAGGTAATCTCTCCATTCCCATATTCAATATTCCTTTGATTTAATTTAAATATTGAGTCCATAATGCTTCTTCTTTTTCAACGACAGTAATATATTTTTCCATTTCAGTTTTTAGGGCATATGATTTCTGATGAATCTTTAGTGATTCCAAAATGATCTTATTTCCTTTGTTTATTATGAAATTTCTTTAATCTTTAATAGACTTTCCAATCACTTAATTTTTTTCATTTTGATCACTACCTCCTTTCCTATCATTGACATTGGATAAAAGGATAATTCGGCTTGCAAGATTGGTTGGGGAGTGTTAGAGCTTTCATAATTTTCCCTACTTGCTCATTCTGGTCTTAGGGTTTTGTGTTTTGAGCCAAATGTGGTCTTGGGTTTTCTGATTGCCTTGAACATTTTAATTGTGCGTTGACTGGTTATCCCTATTTCCTATCTTATTAGTTGCCTTTTGAGCCATCGAGATACATTCACTACCGGCCCCGAGACCTTGTGATCTCTAGTCACTTTAATTTTGCCTCACGCCCAATTTTAATGTTTGGTTATAAATGAATTAAGCTTAAGTTACTGACCCTTGAGGGTGTCATCCCGTCAGCCTAGTCAACCCCCCCTTTTTGATTAATATTTACCACATGTGTAGGCTTTCTAGCCATCAGATGAATATGAAATAATCAAATTTAGATCATTCTGGGCTGACCTCGTGAGGTTTTCACAAAATGGTTGAGTGGTGTACGGAATACTGATGCGTGGATGCCAATGCCGAGGGAGGGCCCACCTAATCTGTCTCATCCCAATGCTTGGAGCCTAAAGATCAACGGTGCCGATCAAAGCATGGGGAATGATCACCACTGTTCCCCTCCATATCGTGAATGAAAGATGAGCACACTTTATGGATCACGACATCGTGAGAAGCTTCCACGTACAATCTATAGCTATAGATGAGTGGAGTTCACAATTACATGGAGAAGCCCCTCATTAGAATGTGCAAATCAATGTCATTCTCCATGGGAATATAAATAAAAATATGTAGCAAAATGTATATCAGAATCAAGAGTTTGAGGAAGAAGATGAGACATGTGCAAGGGAAAGTGATTGTTATGATAGCCTGCATGAGGAGGATGAAGATCCAAAAGATCTCTCCTGCATAACAAATTATGACAGTACATGTTATGAGGGATCCATTGAATATTCAGATTGTGGAGGTAGTCTTGTGGATTTTGATTTTCAACAAAAGGATTCCTACAACTCTTATGAAGATCGGGAAGAGGGGGAATTAGTAGAAGATATGGAAGAAGAAAAATGTTCACTCAGCAGTGAGAAAATTTCAGATTTGATGACTCTTGAATACCAGAAATGTGCATAGAAGGATGATTCTAAAGTTTTGTGTCCAAGCTACATTTTCTTTGATAATGAAAGTACTATGTGTAATAATTTATATGACTCCATGTGCATTTCTCAAAGTGGTGAAGACACATTTGAAGCTGATCAAGAATTTGTATCTGTCTAAGAAGAGGTATGTGATTTAGAATTTTTGGGCTCACATAGAGATGACATCTATTTGCATGCCATGGACGATAGAAATTCAACATTGATTGGTTCAGATATGCATGATAATGAAAATTTGAATCAGAACTTGGTGTCATCTCCAAATGATGATATGGAAGAGATGCAAGATGTTTCAGATCTGATTGCCTTAGAAGATGTGGATATGAAAAATTTCTTAAACCCATGTGAGAAATACTTGGATGAAGTAATGAGTAGCATGAAGAAGCATAACTATTCTTCCATATTGCATCAAGGGCCATATGATAGTTATGGATTTTCTATGCAACTTTATAATGAGGGGAATAATGAATATTCTCATTTTTCAGATAAGCCAAGAGGTCAACTTACAATACATGACAATGAGAAGGGTGTTGAAAAGTGTTGCATTAAAAATGAGTACCATTTATATGGAAATAATGTATCATATGATGATGTAATGTTCCAGATAGTGATTAATTATGAATTGTAGAAGGGTAAAAGCAACATGAGTTTAAGTTGAACACAATAATTTTCTGAAGGTTTTTAATGACAGTACATGTAGCAGGGCAGATGGAATGAAAATTTGCAAGAGGAACCCGATGAACTCAAATAAGAGTAAAGTTTATGATATAGGAAAGTATAGGCCCTTCTTTTGGGTGGCCTTGGGCCATCATTTATGGTTTGAATTTTAGACCATAATAGTTCAAGACAAAGATGAAGTTTTATTTTGTTTCCAAAGAGGATTAAGGATTTCCAGTGCATGGACAATTCATAACAAACCTCTTGAAACATTCTTTTTCATGCACAGTAGTCTAGGAATTCAAAAGGTGTTGGGACTTGTTAGTACATGGACAATCCCAAAATTCCCTCATCATAAAGAAAAAATTTCTTTCCATGTATAGTAGTATAGGATCATTTCCATCTCCTCCATCTTCTACCTCCTTTCATTTATCAAATCCTTGATGTCTTGATTTTTTCTCCCAGAGATCTGGATTGTTTCTATGCCCATGGGGGGCATACATCCCCAGTCAAAGCCACTATTGGAGCTTTCAAAATTTTCCCTATTTTCTCATTCTAGTATTGGGGTTTTGGGTTTTGAGCCAAATATGGTCTTGGGTTTTTCGATTGCCTTGAACATTCTAATTGTGCATTGACTAGTTATCCTGATTGCCTGTCTTATTAGTTGCCTTTTGAGCCATCAAGATACATTCACTACCAGCCCCAAGACCTTGTGATCGCTGGTCACTTTAATTTACCTTCATGCCTGATTTTAATGTTTGGTTATAAATGACTTAAACTTAAGTCATTGACCCTTGAGGGTGTCATCCCATCAGCCTAGTCAGTCCCTCTTTTTTGATTAAAATTTACCGCATGTAAATGATTTCTATCCATTAGATGAATATGAAATAATCAAATCTAGATCATTCTAGGCTAACCTTGCGAGGTTTTCACAAAATGGCTGAGCCGTGTGTGAAATAATGATGCATGGACATCGATGCCAAGGGAGGGCCCACCTACTCTATCCCATCCCATCGCTTGGAGCCTAAAGTTCAACGGTGCCGATCAGAGCATGGGGAATGATCACCACCGTTCCCCTCCATATTGTGAATGAAAGATGAGCACACTTTATGGATCACAACATCATGAGAAGCTTCCATGTACACTCTGCAGCTACAGACAAGTGGAGCCCACAGGTTCATGGAGAATCCCCACACGAAAGTAATACTAAAGGAGATAGGATAGGATCAACAAATCATAAGTAAAGATGAAGATTTAGCTCGATCCCCACTCTTGCTCACTGGTTCACACCCCCAAAGTGCTCACCAGTCAAAACTCATGAGATGTACGATATAGCACCAGGTGACAAGCAGCTAAAGCCAGATAGGATAGAAAGAAGAGCAATCAAAAGAAAGTCCTGATGGGACGCCACATGGAAAGCTCTCGGAAAGTTGCTAGCAGCAAAGATTAATCTATTAATTATTGTTTCCACCTTTCAGTTGCATTTAAATATGTAATCTCTTGCATTGTTATGAAATGACATGATTGTTGATCAGAGGTTGGCAACCTTTGATGAGGATGCAAAGGGACACAGATAAAAAGGTGCGGGATATTTTTCAAGAGAGGTGATTAAAGGAGGAGATAGATTGAGAATAGGGGGAGATAGAGATTTTTTAGAATGTTCTACACAGTGAAGACCATGATGCATGGATAGATTCTTAAGAATTCAATGAAGATATCTAATTTTGTGGCCTAGTTTTGGTATCAATTGTTTGTTTGAATTATTCAATTATTTGGTTGTCTCCACTTTAATGCTTCTTTGTTATTTAAATTGATATATCAAGTATATATTCAGTTTATCAATGCACATTTGTTGTACTTGTGTGGTATGATTAATTGGTTCTTTCAAGTAAATATTAAATCCTTCTGGTCAATCATAGTAATTTGGAAGTGTTAATTGGATCAATTAGAAGAGCCATATAATTAGGGTTGTCAATCTATCTCAAGTAGAGTTCGTCAACTATTTACTTGCATGTTTATACAAGTTATAAACCCATGTCAATGTGCCAAAAAACTTGAGTTATTTCCATTATAGGTCACATTTTTTAGGTCTTCATTGGACTCTGTTTTACTGAACAAGGCACTGGTCTCACCCTTTTTTATTCATTTATTTTCATTAATTTTTTTTTGAGAATTTTGCATCTGTTAACTGAACATATTGAACTTCACCTTGATATTGCTTATACGATTTATACCAAATTAGGATTATATCTTTCCACCTCCAAATTTCCATTGTGGATAGATTGCTTAAGGGAGAAACACACGGTTCAAATCTACTTCATTAGTATAGGTTCACCTGCCTATGTTTAGTAGAGCCTAAAGAGTAGCAGGTTCGATCACATTGATTGGCCTTGTACACTAGCTGCCAAAAATGTTGTGAGAGCTTGGCAACCTCTCGTGATTCAAACCTACGTTTTTGAGACCTAACAGTTTGGTGACTCTGCTGGGGACCAAACTGAACCCAAGCCTTCATCATAGAGTCAATACCTTGCAGAAGATTCTATTGGGAATGAGGAACTACATAATTTTCTCACCTTTTTAGAAAGTGAGTGGTGACTCTGTTTGAAAATTGATAGATAATGCATAGACATTGTGGAACAAGTAATACTTTTCCAATTTTCTTGTCAAGATGTCAGAAGAAGTGAAAAGGCAGCAGTCAAAAAGAGTTGAAATAATTGAAACAAAAAACGCTACAATGGGAACAAAAAATACTACAATTGAACCAACAACTATTACAATTGGGAGTCAAATGTGTTCCAAATGCATCACAAAATAGGCCATTCTACAATAAGAATGAATACACAAATGCCAGTAGACCTTGGACACCACAAGTACCACATGATGAAATTAGGAATTTTGGCAATGGAGGTAATGTATATCATGCACAACATTCACTACAACCATCAAAACAAATGAATGCTTATCCTGTCCCTCTTAGACAAAGATTAGAAAGTTACCGAGATTGTCAATACAATCCATATCCTGAGCATTATACATATCAATACCAAGCCCCTCATTAGAATGTGCAAAGCAATGTCATTCTCCATGGGAGTGTACATCAAAATCTGTAGAAAAATGTATATCAGAATCAAGAGTTTGAGGAAGAAGATGAGACATGTGCAAGGGAAAGTGATTGTTATGATAGCCTACATGAAGAGGATGAAGATCCAAAAGATCTCTCATGCATAAAAAATTGTGGCAATGATGCTCATCATGACCAAATATATTGCAATATGAACAAGGTTGTCTCTCCTTCTTGCTTGAATTTCCCTTCTTGGGGGAAGATGAAGAATTCCCTTGTTGTGGAGAGGATGATTGTGCTTTAGATCTTGTTGTGTGTTTGGCTTAGATTGCTTCTGCTTCTTGTCAGAACCCTTTCCTTGAGTCCCTTGATTATCCACCAAAGCTTTGGACTTTAAATACTTGAGAAACCCCATGCTTATCAACTTTTCTTTCTCTAGCATCAACATTTCTATAAATGTATCAAATGATGGCATAGTGAAATAACTACCCACTATCGAGCGATGGGTTTGGAAGCTAGAAACAAATGCTGCATATTTTGATGGAATCTTTCCCAACAAATTGTAGACCAATTGTGCATCCTTTTTGTTGATGCCACAATCCTTAAGTTGTGCTTTTAGCTCATTTTCCTTAGTGTCATATTCTTGGGTTGTATCAAAATTCTTGGGATCTAACATTGTGAGATCATTGTCAAGTTGATAACCTCTAATCTCATCAACTTGGCCATACAATTGACCAAACTTTTCCCAAGCTTCTTTAATTGTTTTACACTTTTCAATTTGAAATATTAGATCTTTTGATACATATTTCCTTAAAGTTCCAAGATCCATAGTATTTTTATTGATCCAATCCATATGAGCATTAGGATCAGTTTTAGGATCATATGGTGCAACAATAGTTCCATCAATATAATGAGTTAATCCTTTTTCCATTAACTTACTCCAAGCATCAATTTTACAAGAAGCATAGTTATGTGGAATTAACAAAGGAAACTTAGGATAACCCATAGCAGCAAAGAGAACAAGATAGAGAGAGGCACAATCACACAAGACACCCCTCAAATTCACTCAATCAAAGAACCCCCCCAAAAAAGATGATTTGGAACTTTATACTTAGTGCATATACAATGGCCACTTACAAGCGAAGAAAAGTGAGCTTCTGATTTTCAATGTTTTACAACAGTCTTTAGTAGGATACAACAGACTCAAATGACTGATACAAAAGACCAAATTGAGATCTTAACTTTACAAATGCCAAACTAGGCCAAAAAAAACCATATGTTGAAAGTACAATTTCTGATCACAATCACTACAAAATGATAGCACCATAGTGAAGTTTAGAAAAACAATTGCACTTTAAAAAAAAATGGCTCCTAGAAAGAAGTTTGTATAAGCCTGAATGGAGCCCTGGAAGTTGCAGAAACAAGGATTGGATAGGTACAGTTTGAATAAACTAAAATTTCTAGAAAATATGTCCTCCAAAATTAGAAAATAATTGCACCACTATGAAGTACATGAAAAATTATCCCAAATAAAAAACAATTGCTCAGAAAAAGGAGCTGAAATGAGCAAGATATCTACATTTGAAGTTGAACTGCAAATTCAAAAGCTTCAACCGTGAGGGGGTCTGATTTTTCAAAAAGGGTTGATGGAGTGCTGACGTCAGAAAACTATAAGATTAAATTTGACGTCTTTATGGTCGTTGTCCAAAACACTGAGTTAAAATTGACGATCGTTTGACCATCATCGTCACCATCAGTCTACTTACCAGAATATTCTTTCCAATGTCAGAATATTCATTTTTATGGTCATCGATAGAATATTCTGATCACCGAAATCTTCATACTACTGCCAAAATCTTTAGAAGGTCTACCGATGGATATTATCACTAGATTTTGTTGATTGGTTTTGCCGACAATGTGAATAGGGAGGCGGGTCTGGCTAAGGGTTGCGTGGGCCAAAGTGGTGGTACCAAGTGGTGCGTACTGTAGTGGCAGGTACCCTACCATGGGTACGCAGTACCCTATGTGGAGGGTACAACTTGCAAAAAGACTTTAATGCAAAAATTTCCACATAATACAATTTTTTTTGCTTTTGATTATAAATACAATTTTTGTACAATGAATAAGAAACTGCATAAATATTTAAATTGATATTTTTTATAAAAAAATTTCAAAAAATTTATACCGATTTAAATAATATGATTTTTTTTCAAATCATACCGGTGTAATAATGGTTGGGCCATACGGCTCAGCGAACATTTTTTTTTCCTCAACGGACAACTTTGTCCAAATTTGATGAGTTGGCAGTCGATTTAGGGGTTTTTGGTCCTTTTGAATAGGATGGCGATGTCCTTTTTGGTTGAAAATTCTCTGAAATGGTAGCTAGCTTTTGGATATGGCAACCACCTCCAATCTTCAAATCTTTATAGATTTTGCCTCGAATGTCCAACTAGGATGAAACAAAAGGAAAATCTAACTATCTGGGACACTCCAGACACAATGGTGAGCTCAGATCTAATGCAACAAGCTCCCAAAATGCACTTGCAATACAAGGCCAAAAAAATGGAACCCCCCCAGAATCTAGTATTTCTATCAAGAAAATACAAGATTACACTCAAGATCTCCCCAAAATGATAATCCAAAGGCACTCCAATTGCTTTGATACCATGTAAGAATTGGCTATGAAGGTAGCCACCCAAGTTCAAGAGGCCTAATAGAAAGCACAAGCATAAGAGAGATAGAAACAATATGACAAGAATAAGATGTATTCTACCAATGATGCAAAAATAGAATGTGCTCAAGTACATAGGAGACCCCTTGGTTATATAGCCAAGGTGATTACATAGAAGGGCATAAGATTATGACAAGTGTCATAATCTTATGACATGAGACAACTCTGAAAAGCTATCACTTCGCCTAAAGTGGAAAAGTGATAATGTGATAATCACCACAAATGGTGGATCACCCACAAAAGGTGGAGAGGTAATCACATGATATGTCCATAAAAGGTGGATGTGATAAAGTAATAATATGATAAGTCCACCAAAAGTGGAAATATTCTAACTACCTCCTATGTGGTCCCTAAGTAAACTTAACTAAGGTGTAATAATGACCTAGGACAAGGTACAACACTTTTAATTACACCAATAAGAAATGAAGTCATTGTTGATAAAATATGCCTAATTAAGTTTAGCATAGGGAAGATCTATGAGGATGAGATACGGTGTGATGTTGTCCCAATGGATGCCTGTCATGTGTTATTGGGAAGGCCATGGCAATATGATAGAAAATTTATGCATGATGGAGAGGAAAACACATACACCTTTTGGAAAGATGGCTCTAAGGTGATTTTGTTGCCTCTCAAGGATGGAGGAAAAGGTGAGACCATGTTATCTGAAAGAGATCTTGTTAAATAAATGAAGGTGATAGAGTGTTGTTATGCATTAGAAGTGAAAAAAGACAAAGAGGAAGACATTTCAGTACCCCCAGAAGTAGCAAAGCTATTGGAAGAATTTTTTGATGTTGTGCCTGATGAATTACCTGATGGTCTATTGCCAAAGAGAGATATTCAACATCATATTGATTTGATTCTAGGAGCAACTCTACCCAACCAAGTAGCTTATAGGATGAATCCAACACAACATGTAGAGTTGAATAAGCAAGTAACATAACTCATAAGTAAAGGTGTGGTGAGAGAGAGCATGAGCCCATGTGTTGTACCTGCATTGTTAACCCCAAAAAATATGGAACATGGAGGATGTGCACTGATAGTAGAGAAATTAATAAGATTACCATCAAGTATCAGTTTCCTATACCTCATATCAAGGACATGATGGATGTCCTCGCAAGGGCCAAATATTTCAGCAAGATTGACCTATGAAGTGGCTACCACCAAATCCGAATCTGAGAAGGGGATGAGTGAAGACAACCTTTAAGATTAGAGATGTATTATATGAGTGGATGGTTATTCCATTTGGGTTATCAAATGCACCTAGCACATTTATGAGACTAATGAACATTGTACTACGACCTTACATTGGTAAGTTTATGGTAGTTTATTTTGATGATATTTTAGTATTTAGTAATAGCAAAGAAGAGCACTTACAAAACTTGAGGACAATCTTTGGTGTGTTAAGGAAGGAGAAGCTCTATGAAAATTTGAAGAAGTGTAGGTTCATGTAGGATAGTTTGGTCTTTTTAGGCTTCGTCATTTCTAAAGATGGTGTCAAAATGGATCTAGAAAAGGTTAGGGCAGTTCTAGAATGGCCTAGTTCAAGCAACATAACAAAGGTAAGAAGTTTTCATGGCTTGGCCACTTTCTATTGAAATTTCATTCAAAATTTCAATAATATTGTAGCTCCTATAACAAATTGCACCAAAGGAAGGGAATTTGTATGCACCAAGAATGTTGAGGAGAGTTTTAAGTGATTGAAGTAAAAGGTAACAAAAGCACCTATACATGCATTTCCAAATTTTTATAAGGTGTTTGAAGTAGAATGTGATGCCTCCCATGTGGGAATAGGTGTTGAACTTAGCCAAATAGGAAAACCTATAGATTTCTTTAGTGAAAAGATGAATGAAGTGAGAAATAATTATTCTACTTATGATTTGGAATTTTATGCAATTGTTCACGTATTGAGACATTGGAGACATTATCCAGTTCCCTAGGGATTTTTATTGTTTACAAATCATATTGCATTGAGATACATGAACACACAGAAAAAAAATGAATAGTAGGCATGCTAAGTGGGTCTCTTTCTTGCAGGGTTACAATTTTGTGTTGAAGCATAAGTCTGGAAAACAAAATTAGGTTGCAGATGCATTAAGTAGGCATGTTGCAGTTTTGAACACAATGGAAATTGAGGTGATTGGTTTTGATGCCATCAAAAATTTGTATGATTCTGATGAATATTTTTGGGAGATTGTGGACAATTGAAGGCACCAGTATCTGGTAACTTGGATCAGTTTAGGAGTGAATATTTTATGCAAGATTGGTGTCTATTTAAAGGAAAACAATTATGCATACTAGCGGGCTTTATGAGGGAAAACATTATTAGAGAATTTCATAGTAGTGGGTTGGTTGGACATTTTGGAAACGACAAGACAATAGAATTGATAGAAGATAAATATTACCAGCCAAAGATGAAACAAGATATAACTAGGTATGTAACAAGGTGTAGGATCTACCAAGTGGATAAGGGACATTCACAAAATATAGGGTTGTATATGCCATTACCAGTACCAACTAAACCATGGAAAAATTGGAGCATGGACTTTGTGTTGGGACTTTCACACACACAATGAGGTAATGACTCCATTTTTATAGTTGTTGATATCTTCTCTAAGATGGTTCATTTTATTGCCTGTAAGAAAACTAATGATGCAATGAGGGTAGCAAAGTTTTTTTTTTTGAAAGTTGTTCAAGTACATGGTGTTCCAAAGACTATTACCTCTGATAGGGATACCAAATTCCTTCGTCATTTCTGGAGGACTGTATGGAAGAAGATGGGGACCAAGTTACAGTTTACTAGTGCCTATCATCCTCAAATGAATGGACACACAAAGGTAGTCAATTGGAGTCTAGGAAATTTGTTGAGGTGTATTGTTGGAGAAAAGCCAAAACAATGGGACATGGCATTACCTCAAGCCGAATTTTCCTATAATAGTTCTATTAATAGATAAATAGGAAATTCACCTTTCCAAATTGTGTATGGCAAGAATCCTAAGGGTGTTCTAGATTTGGTACAACTACTGATGAAAGATAGAGTCAGTGATGATGGGGAAGCATTTGCAGAACACCTTCAATAGTTGCAAAAATATGTGAGACAAAAGTTGCAGGACAGTAATGAGAGGTACAAGAATACAGTGGATGCTAGTAGGCAACATCATACATTCAATGAAGGTGACTTAGTGATGGAATATTTGAGAAAAGAGAGGTTTCTTGCTGGAACATACCACAAATTGAAGTACAAGAAAATTGGTCCTTGCAAAATTACAAAGAAGATCAATGATAATGCATATGAAGTTAGTTTACCAGATGATCTAGATATTTCTCCTGTGTCTAATATTTCTGATTTATATGAATTCCATGGTGAGGATGGTGTTTAAGATAGTGAACTAGAAGTGTCATGGCACCACCACATTCCCCATAAGAAGAAGGAAAATATTGCACAGATTCTTGATAAGAAAACTATCAACACTCGGCAAGGGAATTACAACAGGTATTTAGTACAGTGGGAAGGATTGCCACTGACAAATAGCACATGGATTACAGAGTGGTGAGTGTAGAGGTTGGATCCAAACAAGTAGCAATAGTTTGAAGACACCCACTTGTAGGAGCCGTGTTCTTTTCAACCAGAGAGAATGATGTAGGGACTTCCAAAGGTCACAACTTTTCACTCAAATGTTCGTTTGGGCTGAATTTTACAAGTGGATGCATTATGAGGTGGCGTGTGGATTCCCAACCGACCTTAAGTGCGTGGCCCCCATTTTGGAACTTTTTTAGGGCTTGAAACTTTCATCTTGGCCCTCAAAATGGCAATTTACTAATTTTTTCTAGTTTTTTAAAAGTTGTTTTTGTTAATAACTCGAAACGCATGTTTCAAATTTAGGATGTTAGTTGGAAATTAATCCTACCTTAGTTTTAGGAAGTTTTTGGGAAAAAAATGGACTCCCAAAGTTATGCATGCGAAATTCCAAAAATGGCAAAATTTAACAATTGTTGAAATATGCCAAAAAAGGTATTTTTTTTGTTTTTTGTTTTGTTTTTTCATTTTTTTTTGGATATAAGAGAGTTTTATCTCATTGTAGAAGTAGAGTTGGTGAATAGAAAAATTTCGTTTTCCATCTATTTTGAATCTTTGGCTCTCACACATGATTAATGGAACAATTCTATTCAATGTATGTTGTTGGCTACATCATAGAACATCTATAGTTCTCACCTCAATTGTTTCAATTTGTTTGCTACTCCAATCCATGAAAACAATGGGTTGAGGAGACATATGTTTTGTGAATATTGGATTCAACAAATCTAATCCATCATCTTCAATGTCTTGAACATCCCATTCCAAACCAAATGTGATTATTTGTCTTAAAGGAAAATCTCATCTAGCTTCTTCTTCTCACCTCAAATTCATCAAAACAATTAGCCTAGTAATCTTCTAAGTCAGGAAGATAGAAACCAAGACCCAATTTGAAGCAATTTTCACATAACATTTAGTATCAAAGGGAAAATGTTCATTATAAAATTATAGAGTATTTTTAGACAATTCCCTTTTGATATTCAAAGAATCTGACATGGAGCTATAGGTGAAAGGGACGAATCATATAGGAAATTGAATATACACCATCTTTCATTCTTGGCATCTTTTTTCACATTAGCAAGTTTCCTACAAACCTCGATCATTACAAACTTATCCTCTGCATACCTAGGGATTTTTAGAGGAAATCCACTAAAGCTTCCAACTCGGATATAAGAGAACCTTTGAAATTGAATTAAGTGGCTTATGTGTGTATCAAAATATTGCATGGATTTTGGGGTAAGCCTCATTTCAATATTCCCCTTTTACTTCCTAAGTCATTCTCATGGTGAAGGCATCATAAATCCTTATGTGATGAAGGAGACTCTTGTTGCAAGAATGATGGTGTTTTCATTGTTGTCAACAAGAAGTCTACTGACTGGTGTTGTCATTAATGTCAAGAGGAATTCTACTAAATGGTGTTGTCATTGATGTCAACTATGGGATGAAGATGTTGAGGATATTGATAAAATTATGGAAAAGAGGAAAATAGGTTGTGTATGTGTAGTTGAGATCTTGAGGAAGTGTTGTGAGTACATGGAGCTATTCTTTATTACAAAGTCTGAAGATGGGTTGGAATGAAGTAATGAGATGAGATGATTTTTTTGATACTTGGTTTCCAATTGCTTTTGAGAAAATGTAATAAACAAAGTAAATTGTCTTGTGCAAATGTTTATAATGAGCTCTAGTATTGTGCTCCGCATTCTTTGTGTTGATGTTATTCCTATGTGGATCTTATAGGTTATTCAAGGTTGACATAGGTTTTTGTATTCAAAATTTAGGTTTTTAGATTGTTGTATAGTGTGAGATACTTTCACTAGTGTGTGAACTAGTTGTTCGGTGATGTTTTCTGTGGTCTAGGAGAAATGTATTTTCTCCGTGTTTCTCTGCTGATTGGATTCAGGTTGTGCAGTTTTGGGAAGTTTCTTATAATGCTTTTATATTTTTGTATTCAATTTTTTACTTGATTTCGTGTAGTGCAGTAAGAGTTTCATTTATCAGTATGCAAATAAGGGTTATCAATTATCCCAAGTTAAATTATTTATTGATGTGAATCTTGGATGAAGTGTTTGATGAATCTTAAGTAGTTCATGTATTGTTCTGGATTGAGTTCAAGTAAATTATGTTGTTTAGAAGTTTCAACTTGATTTAAGGAAGTGTGTACTTAATGTCTATGGTTTTTCACATGGGTGTTGGCCGATGTGTTTATCACTACATGTGAGGCTTTTGGAAGTGTGTTGAAGTGTTTTGGGATCTATTTGGGTCAAGGAGATATATGGTCTGTGAAGATCAAATCCAAAAAATCTTATCCACTGTCTTCAATGTCCTAAACATCCCATTCCAAACCAAATGTGATTATGTGTCTTAAGGACAGTCTCATCCAAATTCTTCTCACCTCAAATTCATCAAAACATTCAGCTCTATTAATCTTCTAGGTTAGGTAGATGATAGAAACCAAGACCTAGTTTTAAGATCTTTTTCACATAATCTTTACTATGAAAGGGAAATTATTCATTATGCAGAGTATATTTAGACAATTCCCTTTTCATATTCAAAGCATCTGACATGGAGCTATAGGTGAAAGGGCTAAATCTTAAAGGAAATTGAACATTCACCCTCTTGCATTCTTGGCATCTTTTTTTCACATCAACAAGTTGTTTGCAAAGTTTGATCATTACAAACTTATCCTCTACATACCTAGGGAGTTTTAGAGGAAAGCCACTGAAGTTTCCAACTTAAATGTAAGAGAACCTCTAAAATTCAATGAAGTCGATTTTATATGTACCAAAAACTTACATGGCTTTTGGAGTAAGCCTCATTTAAATCTTCCCTTATAATTCATGAGTCACTCTCATGGTAAAGGCATCATAAATCCTTTTGTGATGAAGGAGACTCTTACCTAACTACAACTTGTCATAATATCTGAAAATTGGCACCTCATCATGGGGAAGGGAAGTTGACCTCAAACCTGGCCAGGGCCTAGTACTGACAATGGCATAAATAAAACATGATGACATACGAATGACCTGCTAACTATAAAGAAAACAAGAAAGTTATGCATCCAATCACTGATAATGTGTGCCTAATCCAAAAATTGGTTCCCCTTGAGTACATTTTGGATGAAGAAATACATCCAATCTTGAAATCCATGTGCATCCTCATTCCCTCTCAGCATGTGCAACATTCTCTCTGAATTCATCCAAATTCACCTGCCCTAACTTGGTATCCCTATTTTTGGCATGGTGTAGATTAGACCAAAAATGTATTCATAACTCTAATATTTGCACCTCATTATGACTAGAACCCTAGGGTTTGTGTATAATTGCACTTGGATAGATTGTAATGTTGAAAATATTTTGAATCCAAATTGTAATTAGAAATAGCTACTAAAACAAGGGAGAAAGGAATACCTCAAATAACTATGAAAATTGAGAAACAATGTATATGCTAGTATGCTCCACTTCCCCCATATCTTCTAGTGTTGTAGCTAAATAGTGCTCTTCTTACTAGCTTAAATTAACTTTTAATCGTGCATAATAAATGTGTAAGTAGATGAGAAATTAGTGATAGCCCCTTGTCAAGTTGGTGCATGTAACCTTTCACATTACCACTTCACTATAACCACCTTTTAATATTTTTAAAGGAAACAACTACATTGTCTGTAGAATGGGCAGTTCATATAACTCTGGTAGAGACCGTCATGAGTTCTATAACCAATATGAAATACTACTAGATCTTTAAAAGCCATTTTGTAATATCTTTGAAACTATCATTATCTTTGTGATAAAAAAGAGACAGTTTTGCTAACTTGATCAAAGACCCACAAAGTTACATAAACTCAAAAAAATGTCAAAATGACCTAGACACCAACCAAAGCGGGACTTACAAAAGTTTAGATAACTTTATAAACACTGCCACACAAAAAGACAATACAATGCTTGAAATTGAGCATTGTGGTAGAGAATGGATAGGTTAGAAAAAATTGGGCAGTGACCGACATGGTTACAAGAACTGATCGAAATTTTGCCAATACATAAATTAGCCAAAACTTGGGTAATTGAAAAGTTTTTTGAGGAATGACTAAAACTGTGGTAAAAATTGGATTTGGCTAGGGACAAAGAATACTCAAGATGAAGAAAGGAACCTAGAAGCTGAATACACATGATCAATTCTTTATCCATTGTGCAAACGAGTCAATATTAATATTTCAAGCAAAAACTCTCAAAGACACCAAAAAGGAGATGAAAACCTAAAATAACTATGTACAAAGAAAGCCTCGATGGGAACTCACATCTGGTAGCTCGCTTGAGGTACTACCTATTGTATGGAATGGGTAGAGGGGTATTATCAAGGTGAGATAGGCAAAAAGTGTTAGGACCACATTCTTGAGTCAATATGAATGGGGCCTTCTAGAGAGCATCAAAAAAATTATGTGCACCCTTCGGCTCTCTGCATTTATCCCACAACAATACAAAGTCTCCAATTGTAAATATTCCCAGTCTAGAATTTTTATCAAAAATATTCTTAACCCTATCCACCATTTTGTTCTATTGCTCTCTGATTTTGGCTAGGTACAAAATCTTTTTTTCTAAAGCATCCTGGAACTCATGGTCTTCTATGGCAATCTGAAGCTTGCATACTGATAGTTCTAGTGGAAGAGGCAAGAAATTTCCTATTCCATATACTAAGTTGAAAGGATTAATTCCTATTGCCTTCATTGGGGTTGTTCTATCTACCCATAATTCCTCGAAAAGCTTCTTGTTTTAGTCATTTTGGTTCTCATCCACTAACTTCTTGATGATGCTGATTTTTTTTTTATTACTAGATTCAGCCTGACCAATCCCATGACAGTAGTAATCAACTGAATAAGACAAATAAATTCAATAATCATAAAAAAAGGGGAAACTTCACTATAGGAGAAACTGGTAGCATTATTAGTAACTAGCTTATGAGGTACCCCAAACCTGATTAAGATATTCTCCTTGATGAAGTCACAAGCCACTTATGAAGTTGTTCTTTTGACGAGAATCACCTCTACCCATTTAGTAAATTAGTTTGTTTTTGTAAGGATATGAGTGTTCCCACCACTTGACTGAGGGATAATAGGCCCTATGAAATCCAAACTCCACTGTTGGAAAGTTTTTTTAATCACCACAAGCCTAAGTGGAAGTGCAGCCAATTGAAGTCTATCTGCAGATTATTTACACCTCTCACATATTTCTACCCAATAGTATGCATCCTTGAACATACCTAGCCAATAGTAACCACATCTTAATCTTGAACACAATTACAATAGAGGAGAAATTCCCTCCACATAATTTATTATGAAAATTACCCAACAACCTCTCCTCTTGGCTATTATCAATGCGTTTTAGGAATGCACCATCCAACCCCTTTTTGTATAAAGTGTCCTCCCAAAAGACATACTTGGCCGACTTTAGCTTAAGATTCCTCCTTTTCTTTCCCAATAGGTTCTTTGGACACTCTCATATGTGAGATAATAAGCTATGTCTGAGAACCATTCATCTTGAAGGCTAACTGTTAACACCAAAGGGAGTTCTTCTTCATCTTCTCTTTTAGTTTGAACTTTTTCTATCAATTTACATAATTCTCTACCCATGACTCACTTCATGGGCTTAATATCTAGATCATATTCCTGCATCTTTTCAATCCATCCTCCTCTTTTGTTACAATAGACTTCTTGTTGAGTAAGGATGCTCTTAATAATAGGGTCTAGAAAATAAATAATTGAATGTGTGTAATATATAAAATGAAATTGTTTAACAACTGTAACCACTGTGAATGCATGTTGATCATCTTAAGAATAATTGAGCTCATGCTTCTTTAATGGTACAATCATAAAGTAAATAGGAAATTATACATTCTGCTCATCGACCTAGAGTGAGATGGCATAAATGGTATGCTCTAAGGTGTAACAATAGATGATGAAATCCTTATTGAAATTTGGGTAGACTAGAATAGGTGCTTGAGAAATAGATTCTTTGATATCCTTGAAATATTTCTTATCGACTTCATTCCACTTGAAAACCTGTTTCTCCTTTGAATCATTTCCACCATATGTTTAGTAATCTCCAAAAATTTTGGAACAAATTTCCTTAGAAAATTAACTGATCGAAGAAAGATTTAACTCCAATTTTGCTAGAAGGATGACTTAATTGAAGGATAAATTTAACTCTTTCTGGGTCTATTCTAATTCCCTCGAATACTATGTGACTGAGCAACTTATCTTTAGTGACTCCAAACACTAACTTCTCAGGGTTTAGAGAACTATCATGTTCCTTGCACCTTTGAAGCACCTATTCCAAGTCTCACATATTATTTCCCTAATTTTATAAAATACAATTAAATCATTGAGATAAATAACAATAATTTTGTTCCTAAGATTTCCAAAAAACAAGTCCATGGCTCTTTAAAAATTAGTCCCAATGTTAATGAGTCCAAACAACATCCTATTCTAGGCAAAATTTCCCCAAGGTGTGGTAAATTCCCTTTTATGTTGATCTTCCCCTACCATGTTGATCTGATTATAGCCAAAGAAGCCATCTAGCATGGACATCATCTCTGAACCAACAAATATCTAAAGAATGTTTCCCATAATGGGAAGCAGGTAGTTGTCCTTTAAGGATGCTTGATTAAGATTCTTGAAGTCTACACAAATACTTATCTCTCTAATTTTATTACAAAATGGGACAATATTGGCTACCCAAGTTGAGTGATGAATTCGATATATTATTCTATCCTTAAAAAATCTTATCAATCTCCCTGAAAATTATGTCAGTGACCTTAGGATTATAGTTCCTTTGCTTTTGTTTGAAAGAATTCATACCTTCTTTCAAGGGTATGTGATGCTGAAACTTTCCACCCATAAATTTTTTAGGGTCATCATAACACTAGGCAAAGAACTCCTTATATTTAATCAATAATTCTATCAATTTATCCTTTTCCTACACTTCTCAATATAAACCAACTTAGGAGACTCAGAATCCCCAATGTTCATTGCTTCATATTTCCCTGAGTTATTGATAGATTCACTCCTTTTTATAGCTTGGTCATGTCAATCGAACAGGTCATCCAAGGAGACCAAAACCTTGGGAATTTTATCACCCTTCAATTGAATAACTCCATCTTCTAGGTCACAGGTATCATCAGGACAAAATTATTTACATTCACTAGCGCTTCCTTCAAAAAATGTTTTTGGCAAAAAACTTAGCATTTTCCAAAAAGGCCTAAATTCTTTTATCATTTTTGAACACTTACCAATGGTTAACATTGTTAGGAACACTAGGTCAATAAATCATCTCAATCTTGTATGACTTGTTCTTGAAATCAGGGTGTGCCAGTAATAAGAAAGCAGACACTACTAATGAATCATCCCTAGAATTTAATTCTTTGGGAACTACTTCTATCGAAAAGGAATTGAAACACTCAACAAAATCCCATACTTTATTTCTATAGTGTCTTAGCCTTTCATTCTTAACAGTGAAAAATTTACGTACCTATTTAACAATAAGCTTTGTATCCCCAAAAACCTTAAGCATCTTAATGCCCATATTTATCACTTCAAACAACCCTAGTAACAAAGGTTCATACTCTACTATATTTTTAGTGTTTACAAATTATAACATATAATAAAAAGGGAAATTTTCACTTAAAGGAGAAATGAGCACCACACCTACTCCTGACCCAGAATTGGAACAAATTCCATCAAATTCCATCATCCAGAGCTATGATGATGAGTCCAGACCAATAGTGTTAGTATCTCTATCACCATCATAGAAAAAAATGTACATTTCCCAAATTTAGACTCCTCAAACAAGATTTGTGATTTGGGGTCTTCTAATTTTAGCACCATAATTTTGGCCTTAGGTTCAGGTTCCTAGCGCACTTTCTTTCTTCTAATAGGGATTGTAGCATAAGACCAATCCAACTGAGTTTCTCCTCCCAAATATTTATAGAAACTTCTACTCGGGAGAATATCATAGCTAGTAGGAATATCATCCACCAAAATGGTGAGTTTGAGTCTCTTATTTGGATGAGCCACAAGAGAAATTGGAGTATCCTTGATTTGTCGAATCAAGGGAACCTGCTTAGATTCCATTAAGTAACATTTTCCAAATGTCTTAGTTAAATTTAGCCCCAGAGCTTGAGAAATTTGTGCAGGAATGACATTATCTGAGGCACCAAAATGAATGGTGCAATTTCTGAACCTAAACCCATTCAAAAACAATGAATATAGAAAGGGTTTCGTTTATCTTCTATAAATAATGATGAGGGTGTTCTACTACTAGATGTTGCATTAAGTGTTGCACCTTGAGAACCAATCAGTTTTTCATCCAAACCCGCATGGGACTCACAGTGGCTTGGCCTAACATATTTAATTAATCTATCTAGCTCCTTAGGGTTCATTATCAGGTATTCTACTTGTGATATCTACACTTTCAATTTTTTACAGAATTTAACAATATCAAAGGGTCCTACATATTTTCAACAGACAAAACACTTGATGATGGAAGAATCTTCTGCAATTGTGTGTGATGCATTTTCACCTTTAGAAGTAGTGCTAGCTCTAGTAAGCAAAAACTTTGGGTAATTTTTGGTACCTTTTCTATTGCTATTTTTCTTACCTCATGTAACAATGGCATAGGTAGGCTCATCTAGAGTGATGTAGACATCTCCTCCTCTATCATCATTTTCTTGATATTCGAGGTACACATTTTCAGAGTTTCCATACTAATTAGAATAATTTCCTTCTCATTAACATCTACGATGACTTCTTTCATGGTAGTCATCTACATAAATCTATTCATTTCAAGGCACTTCGACCCATCATGGTCAGAGGTGAGGTTAAAAGAACACATATTCCTCTTATTGTCTCTAGGAGGAGCTTCTATTACCAACCTTTGCTAAGTCAGAGGAAGAGGAAGAATTTTTTTACTAGGTGGGAAATTTTTATTCCTTGAGATATCTTGTTAAGGCTGGGTATTTTTAGGCAACTATCTTTTGAGAGAAATGATATAATTTTCCAACCTCTGGATCATGGGATCTAAAAAAGTATACATCTATGGTTTGTTCGAGTGCATTTCTCTCTTCCATTTACCAACCGTAATAAAATCATCTTCTAGCTCAATGGAAAATGTTTGTGTAGCTTCTAAAGTATTCACATCCCCTCCCTTTAGGAGTAGATCGATATCTGGGTGTTGTGCATTAATGAAGAAACATTTTTGCATCTCTTCTGATGGTTTTTTGCAGCATCAATCTGATTCACTAGTCAATTAAATTTGGCTACAAATTACCTCATGGGTTCAGTCGCTTCCTTCAATTGTGTAACCTATGCTATCAAGGAGAGGTCATCATACAAATTTTAAAATTTCCTTCAATTTTACTTCTCATAGTAGCCCAATTATCAATAGAACCTCACGGTAATTGATAGAACCATTACACTGTAACATCCACTAGAGATTCTATAAATAAGATGACTACTACATCTTCCTCTTGTACTCGAAGTACACCACAAGGGGAAAAGAAAGTGATTATGTTATTCTAGTGAGGTCTTTCCATCACCCCTAAGCTTAGGTAAATTTTTACAGGAACCCTTAGATAAATCATGTAAATTATTCCCTAGACTCAATGAAATAATAGCAACTCCCCAGGGAATGGGCGGTTGATTGGCCATATTATGAGGAAAATTTACAACTATAGGAATGAAAGTTTTGTGCAATACTAAAGCTTGGAAAGTAAAGTATTTTAGGGGTGCTCTAGTTGGAGATGAACTTCTACTTCTGGCTCCAACTCTTCTTCTAGAAGGGATAATATAGGAAAAAATATTTCTTTGTAAGGACTCAAGGATTGGGCCTAAAATACCCCTACTTCTTTCTCCTCTAGTAAACCTTGGGGAATCTATGATGGACTTAAAATTGTTTGATATAACCCGGATAAAGCAACCCAAATACAATTTTTGTTAGTTTTCCTCAACAGAGTCACCAAAAATCTATTGTCTAATAGATTGGGCACCTTGAGGTTTTACTTTAATGATGTTGACTCTTTGCTTGACAGGTGTGACTATTCCCAACAACTCTAGATAATTTCTCTCTTTCGGAAAGAAATCACCCTTTGAACTAAAGAGGTAAAACTTCCTCTTATGATATTCACTGAATTTGAAAGAACTAAAAATAAAAAATAAAATTATTGTGTGCTTTTGACCAGAAGTAGTAAAGGTTGAAACATGACACCAAAAAACATTTTCATATATCGACCCAATATCATCTGACAATTAAATAAATTATAGAGAGAAATGCATACATGTTCAAACAAGACTAAGCATAGACATATGAGAAACTTAAACGCACATATCCAGGAATGTTAGATTATCTCCACAAACTAGATGCACATAGACGACTAGTGATTTCAATTTATAGAAAATGGAAGAATTATATTCAAAGTATATGATATCAGGTCCTTTTTGAAACTAAATAGAGAGATATTTTTTTGTTCCAAATATAAATATAAATAAGTGGACGATTAATTTATTATTTCACCCATAACTACCCAAAAATGAAGAGTTTTTCAAACTAAGATGAAAAATTAAAATAGCAACTGAAAAGTCACGACAGTGGCACTTCATTTTCGGATTCCTTTGATGTGGTGAGCCTTTTTCACAAAAAATGGAAAGCCTTAGCAACATGTGGAAATTCCTTGTGTTGAGTAATAGTAATGTTCCCCATTCATAACTTCTAGTCCATTTGATTATCAGGAGCTGCTTTGATTCTCTAGTCATATGTCCCTACGAATCTAGTTTTTTGAAGCAAGACCAAGTCTATCTAGCTAAAATTTCTCGAACTCTCAGTATCAAAAGATTGGGATTTGAAGATCCCATCAATAATCTTCTTAAATTATTCCCTTAATATTAAAAAATCTTTATTACTACCAACTCCTTCCAAGTTAGGTTGCAAATCGAGTGTAGAAAGATTCTTATGAACCTCTCCCATGATTGCATTGCTTTCAGACACTATCTTGTTAAATTCCTATAAACAATGCTTGGCAACCTAGATTTTCCATTCCATTCTTTTATTATAAATCACACATCAACCATCAATTTTTTTGAGAATGATCTGCTCATTATCTATTATCTCCATTCCCATATTCAAAATTCCTTCGATTTCATTTAAGTATTGAGTCCATAATGCTTCTTCCTTTTCAATAACAGTAATATCTTTTTTCATTTCAGTTTTTAGGGCATATGCTTTCTGATGAATCTTTAGTGATTCCAAAATGATCTTATTTCCTTTGTTTATTATTTCATTTCTCTAATCTTTAATAGCCTTTCCAAAAACTTTAAAACTTTTCATTTTGCTTACTGCCTCCTTTCCTATCATTGACATTGGATAAAAGGATAGTTCGACCTGTGAGATTGGTTGGGGAGTAAGGTCAAAGAATGATTATAAGAATTTAGTTAGAACCTTGACCTAATTTTTCAACTCATTTTTATTCTTCTTGTCTTTATTAGTCCACTCAACCAACCTTGTTGTTGATACCTAGACTTTATGCACATCTCCACCTCTCATAGAGGGTCCCAAGTTTATCCTAGCAACATCAAAATAACTGGAAGTTGCTTGAGTGACCTCATTTTGTGTAGTGGGGAAGGAAACTTCAAGAAAAAAATTCCTTATCATCTTCCATCAATCAGGTAGTAGTTTTCTATGTTTTTCACTTAGGAGTCCTCTGGAGTAGTTGACCCACCATATCTTGCTTTCGAAGGTCTAATTTTATTTCCTTTATTTTCTTTGATAGTGTATTTTTTCAGCCAAGCTAGAGTGTAGGAATAGTGGTGTCCTTAGAACTGGAAGAATCAAACAAAGTCCTATTTGTTGGAGGGGTGATAGTTTGCATGTCCTCTGGTGATGAAGGTGGAGTGGGCCCAATCCTCAAGGACTCATTCAATTCTTTGATAGGTGATGAGTGGAGAGATGAGGAAGATGTATTGATTGCAATGTTACCTAAATCTTCTTCCCCCTCAATAACCTCTTTATCTTTATCCAATTGGGGTAGATCAAGAATATCTTCTCGACAAATTTTTTTAAACATTTTTTTTACAGGAGGCTCATCATCACCATCAACTTGAGCTCTTGACGACATTTGGTGTGAAGCTAACCCTGAAATCCCTAAAATTATAGGGGGTTGGTTACTTCCCCCTACATGTTGAGTATCTTGTGACCTAGTTTGACAGTGTGACTGCTCTATTTTATTTTTAGCAACCCATTCCTCTATTGTCTATAGAAAATCTATAATTCTCACCTCAATTGTTTCAATTTCTTTGTTACTCCAATCCATGGCAGAAATGGGTTAAGGAGATATATGTTCCGTGAAGATTGGATCCAACAATTCTGATCCATCATCTTCAATGTCTTGAACATCCCATTCCAAACCAAGTGTGATTATTTTTACTAAGGACAATCTCATCTAAATTATTCTTCTCACCTCAAGTTCATCAAAACAATTAGCCTAGTAATTTCCTAAGTTAGGAAGATAGAAACCAGGACCCAATTTGAAGAAATTTTCACATAATCTTTACTACCAAAGAGAAAGTGTTGATTATAAAATTGTAGAGTATTTTTAGAAAATTCCCTTTTGATATTCAAAGAATTTGACATGGAGCTATAGGTGAAAGGGCCAAATCCTATAAGAAATTGAACATTCACCCTCTTGCATTCTTGGATTCTTTTTTCACATTAGCAAGTTGCTTGCAAGCCTCAATCATTACAAACTTATCCTCTACATACGTAGGGAGTTTTAGAGGAAATCCACTGAAGTTGCCAACTCGGATGTAAGAGAACCTTTGAAATTGAATGAAGCGGCTTCCATGTGTACCTAAAAATTGCATGGATTCTTGGGTAAGCCTCATTTCAATCTTCTCCTATACTTCCCGATTCATTCTCATGGTAAAGGCATCATAAATCCTTTTGTGATGAAGGAGACTCTTTTTGAAAGAATGATGGTGTTGTCATTGATGTCAATAGGAATTCTACTAGCTGGTGTTGTCATTGGTGTCAATAGGAAGTCTACTAACTGGTGTGGTAATTGATGTCAACTATGGGATGAAGATGTTGAAGATATTGAGAAAATTGTGGAAAAGAGGAAAATAAGTTGTGCAAGTGTAGTTGAGACCTTGAGGAAGTGTTGTGAGTACATGGAGCTATTATTTATTGCAAAGTCTGAAGATGGGTTGGAATGAAGTGATGGGATGAGATGATTTTTTTGATAGTTGGTTTCCAATTGCTTTTGAAAAAATGTAATAAATAGAGTAAAATGTGTTGTACAAATGTTCATAATGAGCTATGGTATTGTGCTCCGCATTCTTTGTGTTGATGCTATTCCTATGTGGATCTTATAAGTTATTCAAGGTTGAAAAAGGCTTTTGTATTCAAAATTTAGGTTTTTGGATTATTGTCTAGTGCGAGATACTTTCACTAGTGTGTGAACCAGTTGTTCAGTGATATTTTTTGTGGTCTAGGAGAAACGTATTTTCTCTGCTAATTGGATTCAGGTTGTGCAGTTTTGGGAAGTTTCTTATAATGATTTTATATTTGTGTATTCAAATTTTTACTTGATTTGGTGTAGTATAGTAAGAGTTACATTTATCAGTATGCAAATAAGGGTTATCAATTATCCTAAGTTAAATTATTTATTGATGTGAAGCTTGGATGAAGTGTCTAATGAATCTTAAGTAGTTCATGTATTGTTCTAGATTGAGTTCAAGTAAATTATGTTGTCTGAAACTTTCAACTTGATTTAAGGAAGCATATACTTAATGTCTATGGTGTTTTTCATGGGTGTTGGTCAACCTTGTGTTTATCACTACATGCAAGGCTTGTGGAAGTGTGTTGAAGTGTGTTGGGATCTATTTGGGTCATAATTAAGGATTTATGTAGGTTTCCTTTCATTCCTATCCATTGCAAGATTTTTAGGTGCCAACCTATTCTGAATTTGAATGTATAACGACTAAATGGTTGACATTGGAGAATTTTTTTGAGGTAGAACTTGATATAAATGTATGGTGTTGATGAATGAGGGTGTACGAAAGAGTAAGAAGCAAGATATATGTGGATATTGATGTAAGTGATGTATGTGATGTCAATTTGAGTAGAGCAATGCAAAATTCAAAGTTAGGGTTCTTGAAGGTAGTGAGCTAAAGGAATTTGAAATATTTCATGTGAGATTGCAAAAGTGTATGAGAAAGTGTGGTGGAATCCTTGTTGCATTGAGAAGTGTTTTCTATGTGTAACATTCTTATTATATCTTCTTGTATTCTTTTTGTGGTAGTGAGCCCTGGTTGTGAGCCTTTTTGGACAGTGTGTCCTATTTTGGTAGTGATCCCCTTTGTACTGGTTTTGCTATTACTTATATTATGAGCTAATAATCACCACAGTTTTTTCCTAATTCAATTTTCTATGTAAATATAGTATTCTCATGTGTATGGTGTTATGATTTTAGTTTCTATTATTTTCATTTCATGTTTAATCAATGTAACAAAATAAGGATTTAATGAATGCTTGTGGATCTAATTACTATTGAGGGTTTTGAAGGTTTAATTTTCTACAATTAATTCACCCCCCCTCTTAGTTGTCTTGTTCATTTCAAAAATTGGTATCATAGAAAGGTTCCTTTAATAATATCTTAACCACTTGAGGTAGATCTGGGATGCCAAACAAGATTCCTTTGGAATATCCTAGATTCAATGGCTTAGATTATGCGTTCTGGAAGACAAAGATGGAAGGATAATGAGCATGAGATTGAGAAGGCTTATCAGAATACATATACTCCACCTAAAAATGGTTGAAGTACAAGTGCATAAATCAAGGTGCATGAGATCAATGCTAAGGTACGATTTATTATTGTGAATAATCTTTCAAATACTAAATTAGTTAAAGTTATGAGTTTGAAGGGGTGGGGGGCCTAGCTCGATTGGCTAAAAACATCCTGTTGCAGGAAAGAGGTCACGAGGTCTAGTCTCCCCCCAAACCTGTGGTACCAGAGGGCGTGTCGTGCCAGCGCCACCGGTCACGTGAAAAAGTTTATCAGGCACACTGCAGTTTATAGGGGGACAGATAACCGACCGATTCCTGCAGTCTAATAAAAAAAAAAAAAAAAAGTTATGAGTTTGAAGACTGCTAAAGAAGTTTGGGATAAGTTATAGAGCATTTATGAAGGAGATCCAAAGGTCAAGCAAGAAAAGTTGTAGAACTTTAAGGAACAATTTTAAATGATGTGTATGTCTGAAGATGAAAAATTTAAGGCTACATTCAAAGAGTTGATGAATTGGTTAGTAATATGAGAGGTATTGGTGCAACCATTAAATAATCTAAAGTGGTGAATAAATTTATTGTATCTCTTTTGGATTGTTACAGTGAAAAGGTATCTTCTATTGAAGAAATAGTTTAATTTGATAATTATTCTAGAGATCGGATGATTGGTACTTTGATTACATTTGAAATGAGAAAAATGAAGAAAGGTACAAAAGTAGAGACTACTTTCAAGGTTGGTAAATCATAGAAGGTTGAATATTTAGGTGATGAAGATCTTGATAATTTGGAAGCTAACTTCATGAGGAAAATGAAAAAGGGCACCAATAAGTATAAAGGTAAATTACCTTTCAAATGTTTTCGCTGTGGTGAAATAGGTCATTATGCTTCTAGATGTCCAAAAAAAGATTTAAATAATAAGAAAAAGGAAAATAAAAGAAAGATGATTAAGAAAGCCTACTGTGTGAAATAAGATGGTATTTCTGATGATGAATCTAATTATGGAGATTTTGATGATAATGGACGTATGTTTTTAGCTATAAAAGAAAAATTTGGTCCTACTAACCTTGAAAGTTGTGTGAAGGAATGTTTTTCAAAGATGAAGGACAAGGTTGGAGGTACTTTGGTATCTGTTTTCACGTCAAAGAGGATAAGAATTATTTGGTTGTTGATAGTGGTTTCTCTAATCATATGACCAGAGACAAAAGTAAGTTTTTTAAATTTGAAAAGTATGATGGAGGATTAATTAAATATGGAGATGATTCAAGAGCTAAGATTTGTAGAATAGGTTCAATTAGTTTTGATGGCAAGCATAATACTAACAATGTTTACTATGTTAAGGTCTTAAGACATAATCTATTGAGTATTGGATAAATGTGTAGCAATAGGTACAATCTTATATTTAAGGATGAGACATGTGAGATCCAAAAAGGGTCTAGAACTATGATTGTTGTAGGTAAGATAACAAATGGAAATATTTATTACCGTAAGGATGCTGATGGTCATTGATTTATGTCATAGATTAATGATAGTTGGCTATGGCATCATAGGATGTGTCACATGAATTTTCATAATTTGGCAAGAATTAGTTTGATTCATGATGTGAGGGGTTTACCTTGAATCACAAAAACTATCAATATTGTTTGTGAGAGTTATCAATTTGGAAAAAAAACAAGGAGTAGCTTTAGGGGAAAGGAACAATCTACTACCGAATTACTAGAATTAGTGCATACAAATATTTGTGATCCTACAAGGGTGAGAAGTCTACAAGGTGACAGGTACTTTATGCTTTTGATTGATGATTACTCTAGAATGACATGGGTTACTTTTCTTAGAGAGAAATCTGATTACATTAGAATGATATGGGTATCACTAGTATCTTCTCACTACCCTCGATTCCCTCCTATTTTTGGTATTGGATACTCCTCATCACCATCATCATCATCTTTGTTGGTTTTTTTTAGTGAACCAAACTTATTCCCATCAATTATCTATGAATTTGACAAATTCAATGTTTGATAATTACGAGGATTGGAAAATAAATAGCTTCAAAAGCTTTCTAGGATTTCCCTCTGCACTTCGAGATTTGCAAGACCTAAGAGGGTGATCCCTACAATGTATCTCATGATACTTGTTCCAATTATCAAATACATTGTTACAACAAATATATTCTCATATAATTGCAAATTAGATGAAATCCTTCAAAAATTTGACAAATTATTTAACAAATAATCACCTAAAGTAGATAATGGACAACCTCATATGCAACCTTAAACAATTTTGAGTGGATTAATGATATTCTTTATGATTTTTTTCTTTGAATGGTAAGGTTGACTCAAAGACTTCACAATTAACCAAAGTAATGGAATATTGCCTTATCCAAGGGCGATGAACTCAAATTTGAAATAGACCATAATATAAAAATAACCAAGCTTAGCATTCCAAACTATTGTACTGCTGCATTATAGTAAAACAACTCAAATATTCCAAAACATAAACTACTTATCAAGTCCTTATATTTAACCACATGAATCCATGATTTTACCAAAGAAAATTAATTAATTCCCTTAATTAGTTCAAAGACAAAATCATACATTCAATCGAAACACAAATTAAGACCAATCAAAATATCCTTGATCATTTCATTGATAATTCATGTGACAAATACATAAGGAGAGTAATTGCTTCAAAATCTGCACCTTCTCATTCAAATACTAGTACTATTATACAACATTATGCCTATTACAAGATTCAAATTCAAACCTAGGACTCAACTCTAATTCCATTTCTTTGTGCTTGTATTAGAAAATTATTTACATGAGATCAAAAACTCTATCAACCAAAGACTTGGAAAATTTTCACTAAATTCCCTTTTATAAGAATAAGGAAGCAAACAAGCTTCGGGCCAAATTGTACATTTGTGACATTTACATTTGACATTCATTTCATTTACATTTCAAAACATTCCCAAAAATAGTTATACTTGTAATTCAAAAGGGGGAAATTCATATGAGACAAACCCCTTTGCATTTTTGCTGAAGAAGATAACTCCCACCTTCCAAAAGGCATACTTTATCGTTGCAACAACACCGATGACCTCTTCCACTAATTTTACCATCTCAATCTTCCCTATGTTTTGTGACATTGATCAAATTGCAAGGGTGTGCAACTTGGGACTGAAACAAGATCTAAAAACTTGATTTTAAAAGTGTTCCTTAGACATAGAAGCTCTTGGATCCTTCCTAATTGCATCTAGTGCAATGGCAGAAGTGAGATTCCACCCTAGCAACAACATTATACCACTATCCTTGAAAATATTATTGGCTTCAACATGAGTAATTTTTGTTATTTCAATCATTATTTTCTCCTCCTCTACCTTCTCTGCCTCCTCTTGCAATGAAGGATCTATGCTAGCCTTTGCATCCTCAATTCTATTCTTAATTTCTTGACTCTTAAATTGAATAAAAAAATATTTAAATTCCTTAGTTTGGATAAAGGAATCATCAATAGCATTTAAAATCTTCACAAGCCTTCAACCTAACATCATTACTAGCCCCTTCATCATACTCCCATTTTACACTGGTAGATTTTGATCCAATTTCCGACGAATGATCGTCGAAAATTTTTCGTCGAAAAATTGATGAAATTTTAAACGTCGATTTTCTGACCCTGCGGACGACCCTGGGTTGGAAAATTGACGTTTCAAATGTCATCGATTTTTCAACGAAAAATTTCTGACGAATGGCCATCGAAATTTCGACAAACTTTTGTCGGAAATTGGGTCAAAATGTATCAGTGTTACAATTCTATCCTCTGGGATGTAGGGGTCAAGAGAATCTCTTATAGGAGGGGAAGGAAACCTTTTTTCCAACCTCTTGGTCACTTGGTACATGCTCAAAAAATTTCTCTTCTCCAATCAGTTATGTCACTAAGTACTCAAATAATGGGCTAGTTACTGGCCCTTCCCCAATTTCTAAGGGTTGTTTTTAAGTACCTTGAGTCTCTTGTTGCTCCTTGACCACTTGAGCTTTCTCCACGACCTCCTTGACCTTCATAGTAAGCTCACCATTTTGAAATTCCTTCAATTTGGTCATTGCCAGCTCATATGGATTCTCAACCTCTGCATAAGGACTTACATAGAATGGATTTTTCTTCATTATGTCCTCCTTAATGTTACAAATAGCAATCCAATATTTGTCTCTTGAGGTCACAGTAGCATCAGTCGATAGGTTTCTAATTATATCATTAGTATATACAAATTGAAGTGAAAACCTAGATAAATCTTTTCTTCTCCTTTCTACATCTAAAAACCCCTCGGGGTCATAGTTCCTCACCTCATCAACAAGAATTCTAGGGTTACTTAGAATTATCCAAAAAAATTCATAATCCTCCTTGGAAGTGACAATAAAGTAACCAAAGGAACATTGTGGAGTTATCAAAGAAGCCTTTTTGTTATTCCTGAAATACTCTTTATCCATGCTATCCAATTATCACATGATTTCCATGAAAGCCAATCTTCCAAAAACATACAAAGGTAGAAAATTTGGTGCAAACTTGGCTCCATAAACTCTAATCATAGTGTAATGTGAATGCATAAACCAATCACCCCAATTATGACCAAATTTGGATCCTTCGCTAAGCTCATGTGGTCAAAAAATCTCCTTGATGAACCTTGAGATTTTGTATAAAGGATCTAATCCCAAGATCTCCATGATACCAACCTTCAAAAAATTATAAAAAGCAATATAATTGGAATATGGGAAGTTTTGGTCCTAAATGAATTTCCACATCTACATTGGAAAATCATTAACATCCTCATCTTTCTACCTCAGCTTCATAAGCATCTTCCACTTCTCTTTCCCCATCCATAGAATCATATGCATCAACAAAGAATAATGGTGGAAATACAAAGGGGCTTTCCCATCCTTTAATGCAACTAGTTCTTTATGCATCTGATCTACAATATAGGCTACATAATCAAGTCCTCTATTTGAATTCCATTTCTGGATGTCTATGGCCATTACCATCAATACAATGGGTATTTCTCTCATCGAACCTTTGATCTAACACTTGATCCAAGAAATAGTATGTATTCTTGAAATAGTTCTCAAACTCATCACAGTCAAAAGGTTCAAAATCCTTAGGGCCAAAAGATATGTCTCTCAACCCTTTTTCTCTTCTCCTATGTCCGGGAAGCACATTATTTTTGTATCCATATTTATTTTGATCATACGCATAGAAATATTCAAAAAAACTAATGTTAACAATGGAATTAGGGTTCAACTTAAAAATCTCCACTATTCTAATTTTGTATATGTCAAGAAATGGGGTTCCATTAACACTCTTGATTATTTTGTAGTTGGCATCATAATGTTGTGCTAACTCTAGAATCAAATCAACCTCAACAAATACATTGGGCACTACCAGCTCTTCAAGGTTAAACCCCACAAATGACGAGATGGGCGTTTTGCAAAACACTTGTTAAAAGAATACACTAATAGTTCCTAGCTACTCCGAGGCACTAGAACTTCTCCAATTTAGGCTATTGTATCTATTAATTTTCTTGTCATAACCCCTTCTCTAGTGGGCCATTTGCCTATTTTCTTACCTCCTTCAGAAATCTCTTGAGACTCACCCTCCATGAATCTAGTGTAGTCTCTCTTTTTTCCTTTCCTTAAATTGTAACTCCTTTTGAGACTTTTGGTTTTGGTTTTACAACCCTAGGATTTTTCTATTTGGGTTTATCCCCTACTCTTGAGGATTCACTAGGTTGACTCGTGATTCACAACTAGGGTTTATGGATTCAAATTTTGAACCAGGGCTTTCTGGTTTTATGTTCACAGGAACCTCAATTTGCAAAATACTGATAGAATCCCTCTTATACCTTACCAAATGAAACTAGATTCTATGAACTCCCACAATATCAAAACTTTGAAGACCCCAAGCCTCAATAATTCACTAAACTAGCCACTAATTTCCTCAACTAGTTTAATTCAGCCAAAATTCATATAAATATACATATTACTTACCCGAGAGAAAATTCATCTTCAATTCTTTGTAACTCCTTTGCTTTGATCTCTCACATCTTCCTCTACTTAAAATTCTTGCAATTGTGAAGAAAAATGGACCAACTACCTTATTTATGGTTAAGGAGTGGAGCGGTTTCACCATTAATGTCTAAAAGAAAGCTCGTGCAAGCGAATTAACACTTTAGTCATTCATGTTTGAATTCCAGTCATTCATCATTCTGATTTAAAACTTCATCAATGAATCATCTTCATCCTCGCACTTTACCCTTTTTTCTTTTAGCGATCTCCTTTGATGTTGCCACATTTCCCTTTTTATTTTATCACTTCTTGCTTCAAGACCATCACCCATCACCAGCTCATCCTTAATTTACTTGAATGGATCAGTGATGCAAAAGGGTAAACCCACAAAAGTGGTTTACAACTCGAGTAAGGAAGGAAAACTTGCAAAAAATGACCCCATGCAAAAAAAAATGGTGTTTGGGGTTTGAATGAACCCATAGGTTTGAGCAAATCAAAAAAGGGTTTGAATGAAACCTGGTTTGAGCGAACCAGTTAAATACAAGGTCCCCCCATTCTTGCCAAAAAAAACAAAGAAAAAATGATTTAAAAGGGGGGTTCGAGCAAACCCCCCTTTTCCCTCCTTCTCCCCCTTAGGCACCAAAACAATCCATAATTTTATGATTCGAAGCTCGGGTTGAGGATGAAAATGGAGGAGACTTCACAAACCCAATTCATTGATGGTAGTCCTTGGAACGAGCTATCCAATAAATATAATTTTAATATGTTTTGGTTTTATCATGTATTTGTTTTTTTAGTTTTATTAAACATAGGTTTTTCACCGAAAATCAAGCTCTTTCTTCTGCACATGTGGAAAAATAGTATATTATCAAAAAAAATTAAAGCGTGCACCAGATATTGAAATCCTTGATCTAAAAAAAAAAATTAATTTAAATACATAAAAAAAATTTATGTTGTATATAGTCCGCCTATGTCTGAATTATAATTGGTTTGACTTCAAAACTTGATTAAGGAAAAAATATACAATAAAAAACTATGAGACTAATTAGAAGCACTAGATATCAAAGTTACAAGTCTAAATTTGAAAGAATTAGAATTTTATCCTTCATGGAAAAAAAGTTATGTTGTATACGGTGAGCATCACTCCTTAAAATGTTGTTTGTTGAAAAAACTAGTTTTCGAAGGAGATGGAAAAAGAGGTGCAATCTGATTCCAATTTTTTTGAAAAAAAAAAATTTAGAATCTACAGACAAAATGTCACAAATCACTAGTTTTCATCGTCTTCAAATTCCTCATGGTTTAGTCGCTATAGGTGCCCGAAAGTGAAGATTTAGTTAGAAACAATTATTTTAGTGTACAGTTTGGCCAAAAATTGTAAACCACTATTGTGGGATCACCCAAAATAATCCGATGATGGTAGGAATATTCCATCAAATATTCCTTAACTCCTCCATCTATCATCACCAATGTGCTTTCCATGCCTCTAACTGCAACCATGATACTTTGAGGTGAAGCAATGGACATAAGACTTAACCTTCATAACTCATCGTAGATACTCCTTTTCCTTTCTACATGCTATCAATGATGTGAATAACACATGCAATGAAATATTGGCCATTGGATCAAAAAATCTTTGGTTGAATCTATGCTTCCTCCATCGCTCATTGCTAATAGGAAAGCCCTTCAGAAAGAGCTTCTAGTGATGCCTTGGACTCAAACGATGAGGACATGTATTAACATCTTAAATCGCTCATCGCTGATTCATTTTACTATAGTTAAATCATATTAACAATGAGAAAATTTAGTGATTGTTCAAGATTTGGCCATGTGTCCTAGCAACAAGATCAATGGTTATGGTGGGAATTTCTCCCAATAGTATCTTGGGCGGAAATGGATTAGCGATATAATTCTCTAAAACAATAAAGCTACAAGTTTCATCGCTCATCGCTAATTTGAAAATGGAAAATAGGAAGTCATATGCGATGGACGATGCACCAGGAAAATGAAAGGTTGTAGAGTTATCGCTTATCACTAATTTGTAAACTATTGGAAATTGATAGGTTGTCATTGATGTCAATAGATAATGGAATTTTATTGATTCCCAGTATTTTGCTGCTCCGGTTATGAATTGTTATTGATCTGGTATTTTGGTTTGGATTCTATCTCAGTAAAAGATATCATTATAGGAATTTATATATAGGTTTGAGCCAACAAGATGTATTCTACCTTGGAGTTCATGATGAAATGTGAAGGAATTTGGGAGATATGAATGAAAATATTATTTTTTGTAGACCTCGGTAAGTTTTCATCCTACACTTTGTTGTGGGAGATTCTACATTTCCTCATAATTAATTATCGTATTGTGCAGGGTCAAAAATAAATAGTTTGATGTTGTCCAATGGAAAACTCAATGGGTTAACAAGTTTTTGTCTTGCACATTTGATGGAGTGTACATATATTTGTAGTTTTGGTTTAACTCTGGCTGACCAAACTACATATTGATATTAAAGGGATCTATCTTAGGTCCATGCTGACAAAGTTAGTTTTTGAATCAAGGTTTCTCTAATTAGGCCGACCTAATTAAGAAACATAGATACACATGTATATATGTAAGACATTCTTTGGTGTTGAAGTGTGTGGTGAGAAAGAGAGGAAGATCGCATGCAAAAAGTTGAAAATGAATATGTGTGAATTGTATAGATGAGTAGCTAAGTGAATTACTCATGCATTGTGCTTCACCAAAATTGAACTCCAGCACAGGAAAGGTGCATTCTTCATCAATTCACCTTTTTGGTAGTGAGCCATACCCTTTTGTATCTTGGCGATTAGCCATCCATTTGTATTCAGGCTATGAGCCTTTCAAAGATAGTGAGTCATGGAAGTGAGCCCTGCAATATTCTATATCTAGATATATTATATTGTGAGCTAATCCTCACTATGGTTTTTCCCATTTTGGGTTTTCCATGTAAAAATTCTAGTGTTCATGTGTCTTAATGCTTTGTTTTAATTTCATGTATTCCTCTAGTAATTTGGTCAGATTTGTGATAATTCTTAAATGGATTTTATGTGAATGGTTTTATGGAATACTGATTCACCCCCTTCTCAGTAATTTGGATGTTCAACAATTGGTATCAGATCTTGGTTCCTCTGAAGAAGCCTAACATCTTGAGAATAGTCCCAAAATTTGATTATAAGAAATTTTTTCCTCCAAAAGTAGTCTCTATTGGACACTCAGAAGAAAATGAAGATCTTAAGAATAGGCTGAGGGAAGTGAATGATTGTATCAAGGATCTTAGGAGAATATATGAAGATTCTTGTATTCAACTAAAAGGAGAGCATGATGATATCTCCGGACTACTTCATCAATTGGAAGAAAATAAAAGAAATGAATACTGTCAGAAAGTTGAAATTTAAAGGAAGATAGAGGAATGTATAAAGCTCAAGAAAGAAATGGAAATTTTGAGATTAAATCTAGAAAAGGAAAAAATATTTAAGGATAAATTAAAGACAAGCACTGCAAATATTAATGAGTTGATTGATTCTCAAAGACCTGCAATGGATAAAAGAGGCTTAGGATTTGAAGAAGAACAAACTTTAGAGATAAAGCAACCTCTAGATAATAAGACTATATGCAAAGATGAATAAATCAAGGACTTAAGAAACTATATCATAAGGACTCCCATCAAAAAACCTAATGTTCAAAGGTATTTATCTTTTAATGATGTCTGTTATTATTAGAATAAATTTGGACATGGGAAAAATATTGCAAAATTAAAGCGAAGAAAAATGATGGAATCAAGAGAAATGAGAACTCAGATAAGATGATTTTTTCATTTAAAGGTCACTATTATCTTTGCAACTCAATTGGGCATAAATCTAACTAGTACAAGTATGGATTGAATAAGAGAAAGATTGGATGGAAGAATTCCATTTTCTTTAATTGCAACAATTCAGAACTTATTGGAAGCAAAAAATTGAGAGGTAACAATCTAGAAAAAGGATATGAATCGGTGATCAAGGTTGACCAAACAAAAGTTAAGAAAGAGATGGAGAGAATCTGGAGAAAGGAAGGAGAATTTGAAAAGAAACCAAAACCAGAAGAATTTGTTTTTGTGTTGTCTTTCGGTGCAGATATATCGCTCAAAAACTAATTTAGAACATGGCTAAGGTGGAGCATTAATCACTATATTTAACAACCCCTCCTTTGATGTCATATCATGAAAAAAGTATATTTATTAAGGTTATGAACTCAAAAATTCATGCGGAAGGAATTTGTAGTCACACATGTGTGAAGAATGTATTTAGCATAATTTGAAAGGATGAAAGCTTTCATGAATTTCAAGGTTATCTTTCCATTTGAAGCATTAATTGTAGAACAAATTGGGATGAAAAGAAGAAATTTAGATATGTTTAGGAAAATGCATTTGATGAAAAGAATTTATGCAAGAAGAAGCATGAAGAGGAAGCTTGAAGAAACCAGAGCAATTTTACCCTGTGGAAATTCTAAATTCAGCTTTGGTAGAAAAGGGAAATGTACAAGTTGATTCCACTACTCCTTCTGAATTACTTGTGGTTTCTTTTATGCAATAGATTTTCTCCGACTTATGAATAATTCAGAAAGAACAAAACCAGAGTACAAAATGAATCCTATCAAATCCATGGAAGTTGATCTTTTGGGTGATTTTTTGGATATTCCTCTTGGTGTCATACTGATTGAAGATGTTGGAGAATACATTCAGGGAGAATTGGAAGAATCTGGTTATGGAAAATCTCACATATTGTGGAGTAAAGAATTAATTGGAAATGGTTTTACCCTAAAACCAAAGTACATTGTGCTTTCGGAAATGAAATTGGATGTATGGAACATTTTTTTTGGACTTTAGTAGTGAAGATGTATTAGAATGATGCTTATCATATTTCATGGTGACTTTGTGTGGTTTAATGAAGTATATATGATATCTAGAGATGTAATCAAGGAAGTTACTAGATTATCATCCGCCAGAACAACTCCTATTTGTAAGTTTGATAGAGAAAAGGGTTTAATAAGAAACACATTTACTGGAATCTCCAACTCGACTGTTCAGTAAGCAATCTTAGTTATTTCACAGATGATTCTTGGAAACAACGATGTATCCACTATCATAATTGATCTTGCATTAAATATAGTTGGGAATAGAATTGAATATGATCTCTATGAGATGCTCCGATAATAACTATTGGAGAATTTGAGAGATTTCAAGAAGAAGAAAGGTACATTGGTTTTATGCTTGATTTTCTACTTTATGAAGGAGATTCTTGGATTAGGAGAAGTTAGTTGGGAGAATACCAGACTAGCTTCTCATCAGATTGAAGAACTTATGAGAAACATTGGGGACTTAGATTCTCAAGAAGATGCCCTTGGTGCATTCTTTGGAAAGTTTCAAAGGAAAATGAATAGAAGAAGGAGAATTCCAATAGAATTGGTTTCTAGGTATAAGAATGACATAATATTTTCATAAAATCTGATAGCTACATCATCAAGGAAATTGAACCAAGGAATTAATGGTTACCTGAGTTTGGATATAAAATTGAGAAGGATTATGCTACTAGTTGCATTGAATTGTTGGTTAACAGCCCCTAAGATCTTAATAGACCTAGGTTTGGAACCTACACTGAAGTAGCTAAAGCTCTTGAAGAGTCTGATTTTATCTCTGGTAAACCAAATATTGCCACTAGAGAAAAGAGAAAAGCAGTTGTGATTCATGCCCTGGTTGCTCAGGTGGACCCTACTCCTAGGAGACTCAAGCAATTGGCCAAAAGAAGGACACATCTTTAGGTAGCTCCTAGTGTTTTTTCGACATAAATCTCAAATGTATTAATAGATAGATTCAATTAATTAAAGAGCAAAGCAGTAAGTGACATGGTCTCTTAGGTTGAAAGGAAAACAATGTTGGAAATTGTAGATAAGTGCAAGTCTACTCATAGCTTGGCACTTGAAAAAATCAAGAATATTCAAGATTGTGAGGAATAAATTAAACGTTTATTCACATTTTTTTGGTCTTGTCCTGATGCAATCCAAAGGCTCAAGGATTTTGAGAGAACGATTGAAACCCAGACTAAGTTTTCATCTAGCACATTTGATCCTGCTCTTAGTCTGGATGATCAGACTTGGTATTTTTTGACAAGATTTCATAAATAATACCTTGCATCACACAAAGAAATAGGAAATTTGATTGAGATGTATGGGAATCTTAGAGATCTAATCAAGATTGAGTGTGCTCTTGTTTAATATGTTCGTTCAATTGTTGAAAAGGTTTTTAACTCTTATGCTTATCTCAGAATTGTAGTTGAAGGAAAGGATACTTTAATTGACCTCAATTATCTATGCAATGCTTTGACAGAGGCAAAAAATATTTGGGATGAAGGGATATCCTCATGGAAAGAGATTCTTAGACAACTTTAGTCCTCTACAACCTTCAAATAGTCATTTATCATTATTAATTTTGGAATGCACTCCTTAGGGGGAGTATTTAGATTTGCAAAGGGACTATTAATGCACTAAAATTCATTTTTCCTTTACCATTGATGTCAAAGGAGGGGGAGAGAGAGAAGGATCATGTGAAAACATAGAGGAAATTGAAAGTTTTTGTGTGTATGTTGAGAAGAGGTATCTTTTTTATGGTTTTTACATTGTGTGTTGCCATCAATGAGAAAGGAGGAGATTGTTGAAATTGATAGGTTGTCATTGATGTCAACAAATAATGGAATTTTGTTGATTGCTAGTATTTTTTTGCTCTGGTTATGGATTCTTGTTGATCCGATATTTTAGTATGGATTATATCTCAGTAAAAGATATCTTTACAGGACTTTGTATATAGGTTTGAGCCTACAAGATGTATTCTACCTTGGAGTTTCATGATGACATGTGAAGACATTTGGGAGATATGAATGAAAGTATTCTATTCTGCAGACCTTAATAAGTTTTCCCCCTACACTCTATTGTGGGAAATTCCACATTTCCTCATAATTATTTTTCATACCATGTAGTGTCAAAGATAAGTAGTTTGATTTCATCCAAGAGAGAATTCAATGGGTTAAATTTTTTTGGTGTTGCACGTTTGATGAAGTGTGCATATATTTAGAGTTTTGGTTTAACTCTGGCCAACTGAACTACATATTGATATTAAAGGGATCTATCTTAGGTCCATGTCAATAAAGTTAGTTTTTGAATCAAGGTTTCTCTAATTAGGATGACCTAATTAAGAAACATATCTACACATGTATGTATGTAAAAATTATTTGGTGTGAAAGTGTGTGGTGAGAAAGAGAGAAAGTTTGCATGGAAGAAGTTAAAAATGAATATGTGTGGATTGGATATATGAGCAGCTTAGTGAATTACTCATGCATTGTACTTCACCAGAACTGAAATACAACATAGGGAAGGTGTATTCTTCACTAGTTCACCCTTTTGTATCTTATCGGTTAGCCATCCTTTTGCATTCAGGTTCTGAGCCTTTCAAGGATAGTGAGTCCTAGAAGTGAGCCCTATAATATTCTATATCCTGATATATTATATTGTGATCTAATCCTCACTATGGTTTTTCGATGTAAAAATTCTTGTGTTCATATGTGTTGATGATTTGTTTTAATTTCATGTCTTCCTTTAGTTATTTAAAAACTTTGTGATAATGCTTAAATGGATTTTATGTGAATGGTTTTATGGAATATTGATTCACCCCCCCTCTCAATATTTCAGATGTTCAACATAAACTAAAGCATTACGGAAATCAACAATACAAAGTTTTATCAATGATACAAGGTAAATGACTTCAAATCGCATATCTCTAATATGAAACTTGAGGCCATATACATACCCATGATGCAAAACAAAGAAACAATACAGGGAAGAAAGGATCCATTGATCATCAATAATACAAGGCCAATGGCTGCAAGGCTATGCGCAATGGTTGATGCATTGTGTGATAGGAAATGATGTAAGATAAATTAAGAGCACATGCGTAAAAGATGTTTTAAAAGGGGGACCAACTAGGACCATGAGGAAAATAGACATAAAAAACAACCCATGACACAAGATAAACCTTGAATAAGAGGCAAATAGTAAGGGCCTAAAACATAGGTAAAGTGACAAAGATAGACCAAGATCATAAGGGGATTCAAGAACAACCAGTTCCAAAGGTAAACGAGATAGGGGATGGTTACACATAGGTACAACAACTTCAAAGACAACTTAAATATTAGGAAACCAACAATAGAAAGTCAATGACGGATTAAAATATGAGGCAAAAGGACTAATATTTTCACTTTCAACTATTAAGGCTTGATAAACCTTAAACCCTTGTGACATAAACCTTAACTAGTGGGTGAGAACTATTGTAAGTATGAATGAGTTTGGTGGTGTTTTCATTAATGTTCTCATTGATGTCAACATAATTCAGGTTATTGCAGTGAAATGAATCAAGTCATTAAAGGTGGTACATGTATGGTTGAGATACTGTAGAAATTTTTTGAGTACATGGAGATATCTTTATGGTGTTGAAAGTGTGTTGATATGATGAGTTATCAAGTGATTTTGAGAAAATTAATAAATATTGAAGAAAAAGTTGTGTGTTTGTTCTAAATGTGCTTTGGTAATGTTCTTTGAATTTATTCTATGTTGATCCTATGCTTTCGTGGATCTGTAGTGTTGTTTATGGGAATCTTTGGGTGATATATCCTAAGTTATAGCTTATGGGTTTGTGAAGAGTGAAAGTTGTGTTCATCGGTTTGTGAACTGGTCTAGCAGAGTTGTTTGTCTGTGGATTGAGAGAAATGCTTCTTCTCAACAATCCTCTTATCATTTATCTTAGATCTTTTGGATCTAGAATAAGGTTAATAATAGTGTTATCTATGTTCTAGAAAATGTGCTCATGGTTTGGTACTCCAAAAGTCTTGTTCTAGAGTTACTATGTGTGTCTGTATAGTTCGGTTGGACTGATGGAAAGAGTTTAATAAATGAAAGTTGTTGAATTTGTTGTAGAAAAATCTAAAGGTTTCGAAGAGGTGTTCTAGTGTATGGTGAAGCGTGTTATGTGATCCACATGTTATAATCTTGTTGCGAACGCGCATACTAATGAGAGCCAATTGTGTCCCATTTTATGCCACATTTTAGCCTATTTCATATATCTTCATATCCACTTCCATGTTCCATTTTTGTTCCATATCATACTATTTTCCCATTTTATGTTGCATATGATTAAATATGTATAAGTTGTGTTTAATAGAATTTTTGATGAAATATGGAAATTAATGATCGGTTTTCTTTACTAATAAGCATTGTGATTTTCAGACTTGAGAAATAAAGCTTGCAACATGCTGATTAGAAGAACTTGTTGTCACTTTTTATGCATAATATCTTCCTGTCATTTTTTGGTTAGGAACTTCTGTGTATTATTGTATGATCAAAAATTTATTTATGTTATCTTTTCAAAGGTGATGTCAATCTCAAAGCTGGTGTTGGTTACCCCTTTAGTTCCAAATTTGAATAAGCACAAGAAATCATGGTTATTTTCAAGTGGAGATGCAACTACCAGCTATGAAGAGAAAACCGATGCTAAGAGATTTGTTGCTAGATAGTTGGAGAAAAATCTACAAAGATTTACGTCCTCTATTCTTTCCTTCAGTTATAACGAGTCTATTTTAATCTATTGTTAGCATCCTGTATTATTTGTTTCCTTCTAGTTTGTTGGTCGCAGGCCACAACAAACGTATCATTTTATGTATTTGTTTGTTATCAAACAACATATATATATATATATGTGTGTGTGTGCATAGTGTAAAGGTAGATATTATTGTACACAGACTTGGGTGAGAGAATATTATTGTGTGCAGATTTCTACGCACACAATGATGTATTTTTCCTGAGAAATAAAATAATGTTCTGTTGATCAGTCCAGTGTAACCAACACTTTCTTCTTACCACCCGACGAACTAAGGAGGGGGCCCACTTCTTGGGACGTCTAGTGGCTTTTTATTTTCATAGTTACAGTAATTTGTATTCGTTTTATGTAGCGTAGTGTTTTGTTTTAATCTCTAAGTAAGTGTGATTATTATTTTATTACGGTTGCAATTTAATTAAACATTATTTATCATTTATGAGATCGTTAAATCATTTATTGGTATCCTTTCAGGTTATGATTTAGTGGTTAAAATGATTTAACAATAATCTTGTAATCTATAATTTATATAGGGAATTGCTACTATTACTGTTGTAGGTGGTGATAGTGCCTGCCATAGTTCTTGGCGCAATTCAGCTAGTAAGACAGAATAAGATTTTCATTTAGGAAATTTCCATGTGTTCTAGTTGCATTTCATCCCCACTTGATTCGTTGCTTTCCTCCCTCAGGTATACTTCCACAACACTTTTCGCAAGATACGATCCCTAGGTTGACACTCTTAGATTGAGCTTAAATCCTTCTTTATTCTATACCCCAATTTTGTCTATCATGTACTTGAAAGTTCATTGGTGTTTTCATTAGGTTTGGTCGACCTAGTTTCTACATGTTACATGAAGAATAAGTATCAATTAAGGAAGCATGTGATTGATCCAAGATGTTGTTTTGGGTCCTGGTTAAGTATTAATTTGGTCCTCTCATTCTTATCCACCCCGAGAATGTTGAGTTGTCGACCTAGTTTGAATTTGTAAAATAAAGAATGTGTAGCTGACCTTGGAGAAAGTTTCTAAGATCGACGACAGTATAAATAAAATTCAAGATGTTGTGAATTGAATGCCACAAGTGTGACAAGTGTGAAAAAAGTACGAGAAGTAGAGTGTGTGAAATTGAATCAAGGCGAAAATACTTTAATGTGTTGGACTCTTGAAAGTAGTGAGTTGATGGTGTCTGCAATTCTTTGATCAAGACTACAAATGTGTGGAACCTATTGTGGTTTATTTTCTATTATCTTTCTTTATCTATAGGCAGTAAGCCTCCCTTCTAGATAGTGAGTCCTATCTATAGGAAATGAGCCTTGTATCTAGATAGTGAGTCCTATCTTAGGCAGTGAGCCCTTTGGCAGTGAGCCTTTGTATCCAGTTTTGCATCACTATTATATTGTGAGTTAATCCTCACCATGTTTTTTCCCTTGTTGGGTTTTCCACATAAATCTGGTGTCTCCTATGTTGATATTACATTCTATTATTTACATTTCATGCTCATACTTAATAACAAATTAAATTGGATATAGAGTTAATAATTGTTTGAGATTTAGGAATAAGATTTGTGACAACTGATTCACTCCCCCTCTCAATTGTCTTGTGAATTTCAAAAATTGGTATCAGAGCTTTGGTTTCTCAAAGAAGAGCTTAACTACTTGAGGTAGATCTAATGATGCACAAATTTTCAATCCCAATGTTTGATGGAGCCGGCTATAGTGACTAGAAAGTACAGATGAGAGGTTACCTGATCTCTCTTGGCTTCAAGACTTGGAAAGTTGTTGAGAAAAAATATGTTGAGATGACAAGTGGTCCTTCTTCTGTAGATGAGATTTATACCTATGAGGAAAATGAAAAATAAAGGTATGTAATCTATAGTACCTTATCTAAGATTGAGGGAAAAAATGTTATTGCATAAGGCACTGCTTATGAAGTATGGGAAAAGTTGAAAGATATATGAAATAAATGATAGAGTAAAATTATCAAAGAAGCTAATAGCAAAGTGAAGATATGAGAGCTTGAAAATGGAAGAAGATGAAGAAATTGAAAGCTACTTTCAGAGGGTTGATATTGCAAAAAATGAAGTCAAAAATCAAGGTGGTACTCCGACAGATGAAGATGTAATAGAGAAGATTTTGATGACCCTACTGGAGAGTTATAGTGACAAGGTCTCAACTATTGAGGAAGTGTATGATCCAAATAAATTCACTAAAGAATAAATATTTGGCACCTTGACTGCATTTGAAATGAGAAAGTTTGGAAAAGAAAAGGAGAAAATAGAAACAACGTTCAAAGCAACTAAGACCAAAGATGATACAGATAGTGAAATTTCAGAGGAGTTGGAAGAAAACTTTACAAGGAAGTTGAAGAAAGGTACTAGTAAGTACAAAGGTATGCTACATTTTAAATGTTTTAGTTGTGAAAATATTGTTCACTATGCTTCAAGATGTCCAAATAGATCCATACACAAAAATAACATAGATAATAAAAACAAAAAGGACAAAAAGTTCAAGAAATTGTACTATGTTAGAGAAGATGCTGGAATTTCTAATGATGAGTTTGATTTTCAGGATGATAAAGATGAATGCTTATTTCTAGCCTTGGATAATAAGTTTGTTTCTAGTAACCATGGAAGATGTGCAAGGGAATGTGGTCTAGAAACTAAGAAGGATGAGATGGAAGGTACTCTGGTTACTGCCTTTCATGCTAGACAAGATGAATATTATTGGGTAATTGCTAGTGGTTGTTCAAATCATATGAACGGAGACAAAAGTTAGTTCAATAAAATTGAAAATTATGATGGAGGATTAGTCATGTTTGGAGATGATTTCGGTGCAAATATTTTTGGAAAAGGAACAATTAGTTTTGATGGAAAAAAAAACACTGATGATGTCTATTATGCTAAGGGCTTAAGGCACAATCTCTTGAGTGTTGGAAAAATGTGTAGAAAGGGATTTAATCTTGTGTTTTAGGATAATACCTGTGAGACCAGAAAAGGATCCAAAACTATGGTAGCTATAGGAAGAAGAACACATGGAAATATTTATAAGCTCAAGAGTGGTGATGGTCAGTGTTTTGTGTCTCAATTTAATGAAAGATGGTTGTGGAACCATAGGATGGGACATGTAAACTTTGAAAATTTAATCAGGATCAGTTTAGGAGACGTTTTTAGGGATCTACCTAAAATCACAAAGCCTACCAATACTGTTTGCAAAAGTTGTCAATTGGGAAAACAAACAAGATGTGGCTTTAAAGGAAAGAACAATCAACTACCAAAATGCTATAATTGATTCATATAGACCTCTATGGTCCCACAAGAACATGAAGTCTTAATGGTGACAGTATTTTGTGCTTTTGATTGATGATTATTCTAGAATGACATGGGTTACTTTTCTTAAGGAGAAAGCTCAAGCTCTAGATAGATTCAAAATTTTAAAGGCAAGGGTAGAGAATTAAGTGAAGCTAAGAATCAAATGTTTAAGGTCTGATAGAGGTGGATAATTCACTTCCAATGAGTTTAATATATTTTGTGAAGAGCATGGTATAAAGAGACATTTTTCTGCTCCTAGAATTCCTCAAAAGAATGGAGTTGTAGAGAGGAAGAACTAAACTATTCAAAAGGTTGCAAGAACTATGATGAAAGAGGAAAATGTACCTAATATGTATTGGAGAGAAGCAATCCACACTATTGTTTACATTCTTAATAGATTTCATATCAGAGGTAACAACACAAAGACCCCTTCTGAACTGTGGACTGGTAAGATTCCTACTGTTAAGTACTTCAAGGTGTTTGGAAGAAGATGTTATATTAGAAGTGTTGATAAAACAAGGATAGATAGACAACTGAGAGGGGGGGGTGAATCAGTTATTACAAAATTTAAACTTATTCAACCTTAATCAATATTTAATCTTAGATATGATAATTAACAATGAAAGAATAAATCAACAACACATCAGAGACACATGAACACCAAGATTTTTATATGTGTAATCCTTGTTAGGGGAAAAACCATAGTGGATTTTAGTCCACAAGATTATACACTGTTAGAAGTATAATGAAAACTGAATAAGGAATGCACATGCATTCAAGCACACTGTCTAGAGCTTGGTATTCAAAGGGAAGGGTCACTGCCTTACATAAAATAATAAGATTAAATCCATCTGATGAGGGTGAACTAAGAAATTATCTTCTACAAAGGCTTGATGATAGTTCCAGCTTAGGAACACTATCCTCGATGTAAAAGGTCACATCTTCATTTTGAATGAAGACCTCATATTTAGTATTATCACATTCAAGGATTGTAGAGAACCAAAATACATCATATTTACATGTATTTATGTACATCTCATCAAAAAATACCTCTGGTTTGTGAGACACTTCAGAAGAAGAATTGAATTCTTTATGTTTTTTTTTATGTTTATTTCTTCTTCTTAGTGACTTGCTGCAACAACATCAAGCTCTTGGTATAATTTATCCACCATGCCTATTTTTACCACAACCTCATTACTTATGGTCTTTTTTGAAACTAGGTGTTACCACTGATGTCAAATCAATACGTATTTTCATTGATGTCAAATTTGTGTGCTGAAGATTATATATACTATAGAGATAGTTGATGTGTAGAGATATCTATTGTTACAAGTCAATAATGCAGTATATGAAAGAATGGTGATCAACCTAGTGTCTAATTATGATGCAAAGGTAGGTACACATGTTCTAATGTGTTTAAAATATTTTTACATTGACATCATTCATATTTGGTATACTGCATATGGAGATAAGTTGTAATGTTTTGTTAAATAATTCGCAGTGTATACTCTAAGACAGATTCATGGTATTTTAGTCTGCATCCCTCCAATTAGTCACGTAGTCACTTATTTTCCAAATTCTACTAGTGCATAGAGCAATATTTTTTCTTTCAGTTCAAAAGATAAGGTGGTTGAGATGTGAAGGTATTATATTCAAGAATTCAAGTCATTACACCTTCTATAGTTAAATTTATAATTGATAGAGTTTCGATCTAAGATCAAACAAAGTAAAGTATTGAGCTTATTGGAATGCTTTGCATTCCTCCTAAGTGATATACGCGGTTATGTAGACTTGGGAACATGCTCAAAAAGTGTATGGGTTCATCCTTGCAAGTATTAGATATTTTGGTGTACAACAATATAATATCCTAAGTTTTGAAGTGTTACAATCTATTTGGAATGCTCTTTTTTCATCAGTTCAATATGTTTCTCTTCTTGTGCCCTCATAATGATTAGATACTTCAAAAGAAGGTTGAAGAGATATTATGCATGGAATACATTGTTTACATCTTGGTCTTCATGATGTTTTTGATTTCTCCCTAGTGGTGTAAAAATGTATAGTTGGTAGTGTTGATGTTTTTTGGGCCAATAGCCTTGTTCCCTTCATCTATAGTTGATCCCGATTAATTAATTTTTCCTTGGAGGATTGTTGTGATGAATTTGGGTTTTTTGTGTTGGTTTTTGATCCATGACTCATTTTCTCTTTGTAATTCATATGTGTGAAACTGCCCTATGTAGTATCACTTATTTCATTTTATAGGTCATCTTGGAGCTGGCCTAATTGATGTTTTGAGTTTTTGTGGAGGGTATTTATAGAAGAAAAAAAATTAGTTGTGAATTGATTGATAAGATATTATGCATTATATTGAATATGAAGTGTGTCAAGTCATCATGATGGAATAATTATGTAAAAAAGGGGTTGTAACCTCAACATATGTTAGATTATCCTTTTATAGTAGTTAATGTTCATGTTCTCATTATAATTTTTCATGTATCCTACTATCAGGTAGTGAGCCTCTTTAGTAGGTCCTTCCTTGTGAAAGGTTGAATTTTGTTGCTTTTATGCTTGGGAGATAAAATAACAATCTTCCACACTCTCATTAAAGGAAGCCCTAGAGATCTCAATCTAAAGTATGCAAAGGGGAAAGAGATCTTGAAATAGAGTGTCCTAGGTTCTGATTATGAACTAAAGAGGGGTTCACCACCAAGCTAGGGCTTGGAAAGACTAATTAAATGCAAGACCTAATTAGGAAACTCAATGATATGCAAGACTTGAATGAAACACCTATAAATGCAACCAAATTATAACATAAAGCCAAGAGATAAGAGGTGTGCACTTGGGAACTTGAAAAATCTTGAATGAAGTCCTAAAATGATGTAAACACTAAATTTAATGTTGAGTGGGACTCATACACCAATCTAGGTGATTTAGTCCTAGACTAGGTTTTTTGTGCCAAAACTTGAATTTGACAGTGCTTGATTTGAATCTCTTGAAACCCTAAAAATTGGTAGTACTAGGACTCATACACCCAAGGTGGTGTATCATACCAAGTATGATTTTTCAAAGGGTTATGACTTGATTCTACCCTCCAATCTTTTCTCTTCCACCTCCACTTTGTTTCTAGATATAAAATTCTGATTTTGGACCTGTAAGCTCTCAAAAATGAATGGTTCTATGGAGGAGAACCATCATTTCTGGACCTCAACAATGGAGCAATTTTAGATTTAAAAGCAAAAACTAGAAATGAAACTATTCTAAACTACCAAATATAATCAAAATGCTTCCAAACAAAAACCAGTGTCCATTGGCATCCTATCACCAAAGTCTTGTTATGCACTTTTGCTCTCAGATTTTTGCACACATAGATGCATCAAGAGGCTATTAGTGAATGGATTAAGCAAAGCTGTGAAGATATGTGTATGTGCAAGATTTGTGTAGGGGTCAAAATGAGAAGAGAGTCATGTTTAAATAAGAATCTCTGATGACAAAGAGGTTGAGAATGAGAAATGTGGGATAAACGGATATTGCAATAATGAATTTTAAAATCCCACATGGTCTAGTGAAATGATAAAGAAGATAGATTAAATGAATGGTGAAGGATTGAATAAAATAATTAAATGCGTATATTTTTAATGTGGATGAAAATGGTTTATTAATGTTTTACCATGAATTATTTTAATGTTTTTATGAGAATTATTTATGTAAGAATGATAATTTGTCGAAATGAAATTATTTAATTTATGAACGGTTATGAAATGTTTTATGAACGATTATTATTTATTATGCAATATGAATGATCATGCGGTGAAATGATTTAATGATTTATATAAATGCAATATGAAGTGAATGATTTATGCAAATGATTTGATTTAAATGATAATATAGTTTTATTATGAAATGCTAGTGAATGATTATGATAATGAATGATAGTGAAAAACGATAATGTGACGTATGCAAATGATAATGCAATGATTTGATGATTTGATGAAATGCATGAATAGAAGAAATTATTGAATGAATTGATCATTTTAATCAATAGACGAGTAATGTGATTTGAGGATAAATTTGAGTGTCTACAGGACCTATAGAACACTAGTACAAAAACAACAATAAACTACTCAAAAAACTACTAAAAATTTCTTATAAGTGACTGAACTTGGTCACAAAACCATTAGTAATTTATTTCCAGTCATATATAATGTGACCAAATTGATGACTAAACCATTTTTAGCCATTTATTGGCTGTTTTGATTGATCAATTTAGTAGTATATTTAGTTGGTTGATTTAGTCATTCATTGTTGTAATCTGGTCACTTATTTAGTCATTTTTTCCACTAATATATTCAATCACTGATTTAGTCATTGATTGTTGTAATTTGGTCACTTATTTAGTCATTTTCTATTCACTGATATATTTAACTGGCCACTTATTTAGTTGTTGATTTAGTCATTGATTGTTGTAATCTGGTCACTTATTTAGTCATTTTTGTATTCACTAATATTTAAACATTGATTGTTGTTAAGTGGTCACTTATTTAGTCATTTTTATTCACTAATTTATGTGCATTGGTAGTGTATTTAGTCATTAATTTTAATCATCATTTTGATCAATTTGGTAGTATATTTAGTCAATTTTATTCACTAATTTCATTGGTCATATATCTAGTCATATTTATTCACTGAATATTCATTGATTTCTATCAATTGGTAGTATATTTAGTCAATTTAATTATTAATTGATGCCAATTAATAGTATATTTAGTCATTTTAATTGACTGATATTTGACAATTTAAGAATAAAACATAGAATTACACATCAATCATCAATTACATACAATATGATAGCCATTGATAAGGAAAAATTGGTGAAATTTATTAATAAAAGAAAGGTGTTCTAGTTACAGCTTAGAAATAGAGTATTACAATTGTTATTTTTAGTCACAAGACTAAAAATATGAGTTATAAGAAAGAAAATTTTCCAAAAGACTTCTGTAATGATGGAAACACATGCTTGAAGCCCGTCAATGTGAGCACATGCCCCTTTAATCTCTTAAAACTTCTACAACATGAGCAATCTTCCTGGAGCAAGTTTTAATGTGTACAATCCAATAAGGAGAGTGTTGATCATGTCCCATATATGAAGTTCTCTCCTTCAATGCAGTAAAAAATAACCCAACTAGAATCTTTCCTACTTTATATGCAACGTGCCATTTGATATGAGCAACAGGGTGTTGCCTTTTCTGCCATGATTGAAGTTGTGCCTCAATACAACCAAAAAAATTACTATTAGTCTCAATTCAAAAAGAATAAAAGTGTATTATATATTTCAAGTTTACAAAAGTAAGTCCAAACAAAATAGAAAGATAAATCAATTATAAAAATATAGGAGATAAATCACATCCACAAACTTGGGAGAGTTATGCAAAATTAGAGAAATTGGCTTGGAAAATTAAGGCAGCAAGGTATTTCTAGATTCAAGAATTTTACTTAATGTTGTGGAATATAAGAAAAAGAATCATTTATCTGCCACCATATTGAAAAGTTAGCAATTTCATTTGGTTTGTTAAACATGGCCCCTGGTCAACTATTAGAGTTGTTAAGAACCTTTGAGTCTATTCTGATTTTCACACTACATCTAAATTCATCTCCAAGATTGTTGTAAGAGAAATTTTTCTGAGAGATGTGAACCATTTCCATCATTTTAAATAGGGACAATGTTCTTGTGGAGAATATTAGTGATGCTAAATGAAACAATCTAAAAAATAGGCTTGCACTATAATAATGTGCACTACATTAGATATTCTAAGAGACATCCATCAAAGCATAACAATAGGGATTTTTTGTCATATGTTGTAGTTACAAGTGCCCTGCTAGACATACATGAAAATCTAAGGGAATTTTTTTATTGCTAGATAAATAAAATCCTATTGTAGGGGATACTCCAAGTATATATGGCCCAATCCTAATGAAAACTATTATTAAAGCTAAAAAATAGATTTGGATGTTATTGGTATGTTATTGACATTGAATCATGGATTGGAATATTTGATACCTTATGACTGAAGATCTTGTCTCAATGGGGAGATATGGATCTTGTTGCTGCTAACCTCCCCAAGGAAATCCATATGCCAATCTTTGACTTCTGAAATATACTTAGATATTTGATTTCTTGTTTCATGTGCCTCCAAATAGGTGCACTAGATCCTTGAAGGGGATTAACATAGATTTATTCATCAGGCAAAAGAGACTAATTATATATGATTTTTCTTTATAATTCATCCCAATGTTGATAACGATCATTCTCAACTTTGCAAAATACACATCATTAACTCATAAGTTCTTAAAAAAATATTAGGATGCACCCTTCCAAGGGACAAACCTCTCCAATTTTTCAAAAGAATTCAATTCATTTGAAAATTTGGAGAGGTATGTCCCTTGGAAGGGTGCATCCTAACACTTTTTAAGAAATTATTAGTTAATGATGTTGTGTATTTTTCCAAGCTAAGATTGATCGTTATCAACATTGGGATGAATTATAAAGCAAAATCATTTAGAATTAGTCTCTTTTTCCTGTTGAATAAATCTATGTTAATCCCATTCAAGGATACGGTACACCTATTTGGAGGCACATGAAACAAGAAATCAAATATGTAAGAAAATGAAACCAATGGATATAAACCCAACTCCTCAACCTTTGAAAGCATCATTCTTGCTTGTATGTGAATTGGAGCTTTAGATGACGAAGATCTTTCAAAGCCAACAAAATAATCATTACAAGTCATCAAATCGAAGTGGCATTTAAGTCATTTGATTTCCCTCTCCAATAAGTCATTTCATGAATTTTAAAATCCACCTAATATCATTTATTGGCTCATTGATCAAAATCTGCTCAAGCTTCCTCCATTCACATCTTGACAAGTGGCACTTGGCCATTGGATGTTGAATGATCCCACATTGTTTCATTTTTCTCATTCTTCCATCTTTTCTCTCTATAAATGGAAGACTCTTCTTCTCATTTTATCATCCACAACCTAGAGAAAAGTTACTATCTTCACATTTTGAGAAAATTCGTCCATTTCCATAGCATTTTACATCATCATAGCTAGGTTATTGTAGATTTTATCAAGGAATCACATTGTTCTTCATCATCAAGTAGATCAATCTTCATCAAGCTTGCAAAGGAGTTGGGAAAGGGACAATTTCCACATCAAATCGGCACCAATTCCCCCATGGTATTGAGAGTTTGCATGCTTAAATAGGATTTAATTACGTTTCTTGTTTTTTTTTCATTTCTTTCCTATTTTGAGCATTGTAGATGAATTTCATGGGGAATCTTACTTATAACTTGCATTTGGATCTAATAGTGTGTTTTTTTGCTATGTTTGTGTAGGTCTAGGATTGGGGTTCACATTTTGGCACTAGAAGGAGGGCGAATCTGGATAATTTCATCATGTTTTTCAAAAAAATTGTGGTTTTTTGACTTTTTTTGTGCCTACAGGAAACTTCGTCACTAATAGTCTAGTGACGCTATATTGCACCACTCCAAATTTTAAATTGCATCACTGCAGTCTTCCTGCCCATAGAATTTTAATTTCAAAGGCCACCGCGGGTTTTCCAAATTTCAAGCAATGTCGCTTTCTTAACAACACCGCAATCACGATCACTATTTATGTGCAGAGCACTGCTCCCAGTCATCAGCGGCACTATATTGCACTGTTGACCTTTCCAAACTACACCGCACCCATAGATTGCATTGTTGGGGTTGGGTAAAATGCAGATTTTAGTATGTTTCAACATTTTCTTTTTTCACTTTGGTTGTTTTTGACTTCTAACTAGTTTTTTGGCCTTTTTTTTTATAGTATTAACTAGTTTTTGTGATGCAGGGACTTCTACAGGTCATAAATTTTGAATCGGATGTTTGTTTGGGCTCAAATTTTACAAGTTTCATTATGAGGTGGCATGTGGATTCCCAATTGACCTTGTGTTGGTTGGTGGCCATTTTGGCACTTTTTCGGGGCTTGAAACTTTCATCTTGGCCCTCAAAATGGCAATTTAGTGTTTTTTTCTAATTTTTTAAAAGTCTTTTTTGTTAATAACTCAAAACTCATGTTTCAAATTTAGGATGTTAGTTGGAAATTCATCCTATCTTAGTTTTAGAAAGTTTTTGGGAAAAAATAGGACTCTCAAAGTTATGGATGCAAAATTACCAAAAATGGTAAAATCTAACAACTGTTGAAATCTACCAAAAAAAGGAAGTTTATTGATCAAAAGTGAAGGAAAATGAAGGCCAAGGGTTCTTTATGATTTATCATGTCATTGTATCAAGTTTTTTTAAACACTTTAGGGATAAATTATAATCACTCTTCTAAGGATTTATCATATTCTTGCTTTTAGAACTCACTAGATTTCGTTTGGGTTTAGAAAGAACAAAACAAAGGGTTAAAAAGAATCATAGGAAAACTCACTCGATTTTGTTTTGGGACTTAAAAAATGAACAAACAAATATCACACTTCAAAATTGGTGCTAAAAAACAATTCAGATCATTGCCTAGTGGTTAAAATGAACATGTGTACTCTTTGTTTTGTAATCCCTTTTACAAGTTAATATCTTTTAAAAAGACGTGTGCACTTCTCTCGCGCCTCACGACGATCTTGAGAATCAATTTTTTTTAATTGATATTAAGTTGTGTAAGTGATTACCTCCACATTTCAATTTGGGTGCCTAAAATTGAACAAATCTTGTGAGTGTGAGTGAAGTACATCACGAGTGTTCTCTCTTTGTTTCTCAACAAAGATCGACTGAACTATGGATGTACTTGCTCACTTTTGTTTATCCATAAAGGGCCTGCCTTGGTGGGAAAAAGTACTCACCCCAAGGGAATGACCCAACTGGTAACACGCTAAAGCCAAGAGACTTCCAGTTGGTATATAAGTGTGGGTACTTGAGGAAATTTTGAGTATCACAAGGATCATTTCGAAAAGAAGGGCATCAATGGTCTCTTTCTACATGGATGGTCCCCCATGAATGGAATGCCCACATTAAAACCCCTTGTTTAGAAAGGCCAAAATCCTTAACTATTTGTTGGTGCAATAACGGTCCTTCTGAAGCCACCCCACATTCTTACTACTTTTAGTAGAGATGAGAAGTATGCCATGGGAGATTCATAGGTATTGATGCTTGGCTGACCTGAGAAGCAAGTGCATTGTAAGGGGGAGTCTATGTGGTCAAGCATCTAATCATCCGCTAATAGTAAGTGTAGCTGGATTTATCCAAGTGGGGACCCAACAAATATTGTCTTTTCATCCTAGGATTTTGCATATTCTTGGAATCAGAACACTTTGCTTGGATATCAAAACATTTGAAAACAAACATTCACAAAATCCTCAAAATTTCAAACCCTTTAGGGGAAGCAAATCCCTTTGACGAATTCAAGTGCTCATGCTTTCCCTAGGGATTTGATCCTTAGAGTCTTCTAAGTATTTGGAATTAATCACAATTTTCTCTCTCTAAAGTCAACCTAGGAAACTATTCCCTTGAATCCTTGATTTCCATATAATAGACTTTGTGGGATGAAAAGGAATTGAGACACAAACATTTAGTTTAAAGAGATAATCAAGAGAGTGTTTGTGGTAAAAATAACTCATTAAGCAAAGTTAAGAACAATTGAACCCCACACATGTGCTTGGTATCTTTTGGTCATATGGTTTTCCATGAAAACATTGGTCTTTTGGTTTGAAATAATCTTAGGGAAAAGCGTGTTCTTCAATATATTGTTCTAGTAAACAAATTACTTCTTAGGTTCATTTAGGATCAAAACCAATCATTTCATCCATATCAAACATCAATCAAATCCCATCTCACAAAAAAAATTTGAACCATTGTAAAAATCATTCATACTAGAATTTTGGTGAAATCTTTCAAATCAACATCAAAATCACCTTGTTTAGTTAGGAGTATGAGAATGCATCCTTTCTAATACCTCTAGTTAAATTAGCACATCTCTGAGCAAGTTCATCCTAAGGTCACATCCAACATCTTAGGGTTTACAAGTTCATTATCCAAATCAAAATCCTAAATCCTAAAGTCTAGTATTCCTCCAAAGTTCCTAAAAGTTCAAACACCCATATCATTCACCCCTTTCATTCTTCATCTCATCATTGGTCCTAAATCCCTTAAAGGTTCACTTTTGCAACAAGGTCTAAACACAAGAAAAAAATGGAATATAAACTTGATTCATACATCATGAGTAATCCAATTCAACCAAACTATCCAAATATTGCAATGCCAATTGATTATCTAAACGCATATTTATACAATCCATCATCATTATCTCCTCCAAACCTCAATGATACAAATGTGAGTTTTCCCAATCTGAATTTTGGACCACCTTTCCCTATGGCAGATTTAAATCAAAGTCAAAACTTACAAATCTATCAACCAAACATGAGTCTTCAACAAAACAACATTATCCCATCCAAATGTGAATATACCAAATGCAAACCTATCAAACATGAATGTATCAAATCCTTACTTGGTGAATTTTTGGATAGATGCGTTTGCAAATCAAACCAATTTTATTCAAAATCCAAGAAATGTATTGAAAACTCAATGTATTGATCAAATTCAAGGTAACACCATGCAAAATCAAAGTTACCTAAATCAAGGCAATATGTTTGCAAACCAAAACAATGTTCAAAGTCAACCTATAATGACAAATCTAAATATCACACCAAATCAAAACATTGTCTAGAATCAATTTATCCATGATCCCATGCACACACCACAAGTTTACATGCCAAATATGCTTTCTCAACAACCAAATCAACTATATCAAGGGTGTCAAGATCCAAATCAAGATCCAAGTTTTGTGGGATCAAATTACCGAACTTACCAAAATAGTTGATTCATATCACCAAGAGACATCTCCACCCCAAAATCAATACACTCTTCCATTGGCTGAACCATGTCATCAAAGCATTGGGTTGTGTCCCCAACCACATCAAGAACAATATCTCCAATGTCAAGAAATTTGATATCAAGATCAACAAAATCAACAACAAACCCAACCTTCACATCTCAAAGATCAATCACCACATCTCCAAAATCAATCGCCACAAGGTCAATTTAAAGTATAAATATCACAAGGTAACAAAAACAAATACACACCACTTGGGGAACCAATCAAATCGGTCATGCAATGGTTGATACAAGAAAATCTCATTAAAATCCCCATTTATGTGAATTATCAAAAGCCCATGGTGAAACCACCAAGGTATAACGAGAAGCACCTTTGTGATTTTCACAAATTAAAGGGAAACACAACATCAAATTGTATTCGACTTAAAAATCTCGTCCAAGACCTTATTGATAAAAAAAAAAATATTGGGGACAATGACCAAGATTCAACCACTACTGATAGCAATGACAATCTCTCCTCCACAATTGTTGAAAATAATGATCAAGATCTATCCATCAATGAGAACCTTAAATATGCTTCTACCTCATTTTAAGATCAGCTCAACATACATCAAGAATCACTTTTTTATCATGAGAAATACCCCTCAACAATATCCAACAATGATCTATTCAAAGGACTGTTAACATTATTTGATCCTATAGTTGGCGATCCTTCCACCAATGATCATGTTGAAAGTGTCTCTACATCACCTAATGAGTTAGAGGAAATATCTCAAGATTTTACCACAAAGCATGATTGACATCTTTCACCAAATTCTAGCAATGGTCCTTTCCAAGACATATTGACATCCTTCGACCTCATAGTTGCAAATATTGAAAAAATCCTCAACTCAACATTTGATCCAAGTCCAATCAAAGATCAAAAGGATATTGAGCCACTTCCCATGCCTAATGAAGATATCCAAGAGCCCTTTATAATTAATCCATCCTTTGAAACTGACCCATGTCAAGAACCTGATCCAAAGCATGTCGAAAGAAATTCTAAAATGAATCAAGATCAAGAATTTATATCTCCAAGGTACTACAATGATCTAATGGACACTCTCTTATCTATACAAAATGTCACAAATTATGATCATATCCATATAGCACATACTCCACCATCTACCTATGAGATGATTTATTTGGATGGAAATGTAGATGATCTTCATTCATAACAAAATTCCTTTACCCCTGACATAATTACACAAAAGGGGCAGGTTATTGATTCCTAAAGTCAAACTGAGTTGTCAACATCAGGATCAGATATATCCCAAATTTAGATTAAGGACATCATGTATGAAGATATCCAACATTATCCACTCAAAGAAATAGGTCAGACCAAACATGATATTCCGGAGTCGGCAGAGCAGCAAATTGAAATAACATCATCTATAGTAGTCATTTATAAAAGAATGTTTGCTACATAGGAACTCTCAAAACAGGTCGAATCAAAGCATGAAGGCACTACTTCAACCATACTAGGGGCAAATTTTTCTCAAGCAAACGTCAACATAGGGAGCACGAAGAATATTTATGATGAAACCAATGCCAATACTACAACTAGCCACATCATGAATCTTCATCCACCCATCACCCCATCTACAAATTGGGACCAACATCAAAAGAAAGATTTGAATCATAGAATGAAGAATATTATCAAGGAAAAATAATTATAGAATCATAATGGACAAATAAAATACAAGTGGATACCAAAAATCACAAAGAAAGATTATCCCTATCAAACTCCATTAGTCAAAGAAACTATGGGGCAAACTAAAAAAGGGAAAAGTATCCATCAAAGATGTCCACAAAGAAAAAAATAGGCTTCCCAAGTGAGGTACAAATTATATCAAGCAGTTGATTTTGATTCCATGCACACTTTTGTATCCACTCATCATTGTTCATCTTCCCAAGTTTGGAGAGTCAAAGGTTCCAAGCTATCAACCAATCCATCTCCTATTCCTAAACACATAAAACCATCCACTCCTCCATGCATGATATCCAATTCTCACATTGACTATGTTTTGGCAATGACCCTTCATCATAGGTATTTAGAAGACACTCTATCGTGATGTGCGCAGAAAGACAAAGTTAACCTTGGTATTGACAAAGCAAAATAAAATTCTCTAAAGTTGCATTCAAGTGCACGTATCTTGGCAAAGAAACTTCTTCAATTAGGATATCAATGGAATATTACGAAAGAAGAATCTACATCGACACCACCAGGTGGTTCAACATGAGCTTAAAATCTTTCAAAAAAATTGAAAAAAATCAAAAAATCTAAAAAATCTAAAAAAATAAAAAAAAAGGATTGAAAACAGTAAAGAGAAAAAAATCGTCCTCTAGTCAAAACCATTGTGGTGGCGTTTTGGACAAGTACCATGATGAAAACCTAGAAAATAGGCATCATGTGTATAATCGAGCATCTACGTGTGCTATTTTAGGAGAAACCATCTTATCACATCCATAATAAATCCAACATCCCATCCATAATAAAAGCCAACATTCCATCCATAATAAATCCATTCATCCATGAACCATTTATCCAATCCATTTTCACATATTTGTATCCATCTTCCAAATTATCTTGATCTTGACCAAGTTTGGTGCACACTTAACACTTTCTTATGGTAGACATGTTGACATGGGTCATTCTCATTGATCCTTTTCTACCCAACATTATCTGACCCTTGAAGCATTATCCAAATAAGCATCCTTTGTTTAACACCTTCTTGTATCACAATATAATCCTTGGAATCCTTTGTGTGTTTATCCATATCCATCCATCCATCCATCTATCCAAGAATCCACCCATGGCCTTTCAAACATTACTAGACACTGGGGGCAGATATTTACATCTTGCTTCAGGAATAAATCTTGATCTATATCCTCCAACTTATGTGGTGATCCGAACATTGGAAAAACGTGAAATCAAATTGGTCAAAACATTTGTGAGAAAATATTACAAATCACCAGCCCATGGCATATTTGGATGAGAAGATGTTCCTTACCAATCTTTATCTTTCATTGAACATCAATCCAAACAATCAATATCAATCGCATCTAATTTACACTTTAGCGTCACATCAAATCATCAAAACATTTTTTTTCCAAATCAAGCTTCAAAATTTCAATCAATCGAATCCAACCAATCCATCATCATATCAGGATATCCTTCCCAATCCTTGTGTTGCTTAACAGTATCCTTGCATTGTTGTGTATCCTCAGCAATGTTATCATCATTATAATCTTGATCAATCAAATCCAATCAATCCATCATCATCTCGGGATATCCTTTCCAATCCTCGTGTTTCTTAACACTATCCTTGCATTGTTGTGTATCCTCAACGATGTTATCATCACAAATCCATTGATTTAATCAACCAACCTTAGCTCGATTTTCAACAAAAATCCCAAAATAGAGCACTGATATCATATCCATATCCAAATCGTCAAAATCATGCAAAAATCCAAAAACATCCAAAATATATAAAAAATCTCAAAACAAGTCAAAAAAGTCAGAAAAACGTAAAAAAAAATTGGTATTTGAACTAATTGAACTACATCATCTCCGAGCTTAAACATAGGAAAGGATAATCTTTGATCGACCCCTAAGACACAAAATCCAAAAACATTCATAAAATCTCATAAAAAAATCCAAAAAAGTTAACAAATGTAAAAATCCCAAAAACAACCTTAAAACATTTCAAAACATCAAAAACATCCAAATATTTGAAAAATGTAGAAGTTGTCAAAACCAACTTTAGACTCCAGGAACATCTGAATGCAAATGGATACCTATCACAAGGAAGAGAATGAATGGAGAAAACAAACAAGGGTTTGAAGCTCTAAAAAATGGAGAAATTATCTTATCAGAACAAAAAGGAATTAATAAATATACAATGGATCAATCCTTAAGAAGGAGATCATGCAAACCTTAAAAGAAACCCTAATAGGAAAATGTTTAATAACTAATATAATTATTAAATTTCATTTTATGCAAACTAAAGTGAAATCTTAAGAAGGGAATAAAGGTAACTTAATCAACACAATTAAGTTAAACCCTTTACTCTAACACCCCCCCTTAAGATGAGCAAGAGTGTAGCTACAAAAATGTGCAAGAAAGAAAAGGTAACTACAATGCAAGAAGGTAAACATGGGTCCCAAAAACTAGGCCAGATCAGGTACTCAAATACAACCAAATCTCCGTGAAGTGGAGAAATAGAGAAAAACTCATGGGAAAAGCTCTACTCCAAAAAGAGATGCAGAAAGCCATGAAGAACATCACTGAAGTAGAAGAAGCTACAAACAACTGTCAAAACATAACTACTATGGTGCTAAAGAACCTCCTCTAAAGATAAGATGCTCAGGATCAAGAAGACAAAAATTTGCATGAGTGCCCCAAATGACACTACTCGAATCAGATGACAAACAAAGGCAAACACCCAGAACGAAGATACAGATGGCACAAGTACCAATAGTCTGAAAAACACTGATCAACTGAGAATATAATATTCCTTCCAATGCGAAACCAAGGAAGCATTAGCACAAATAGTATAACACCCCCCCATAATGCTGAATAGGGAGACCCTGACAGATCCACTGAAATGGTGTGTAACACCCTGTAGTGCATGAAGGAGAAGATACAACATCTGAAAGTGCGTAAGAAAGCACCTACAACTGAAAAAGTGGTGTGCAAAAAAAAGCACACATGCATGAGGCTAGAATCATATGGATCCACTATCATCATTGAGGGACACTCACCAAACAAAGGTGTGATGGCAAAACAAAGGCACTAAATAAGCCCCCATGGCACTTTATAATACAGTGCAAGTACAAAATATGGCACAACCTTCCGTGCAAAATCCCCAAAATACATGTACAAAAGTGTGGCACTTTATCTCAGTGCATTTACATAGAAGATTTCTTACAAATGATGCTCAAAATTCCCACAATGAACAAAAAACAAGAAATACATGAAGAACAACCAAAACCGAAGCATCCCATACAAACGAGAAGTTCCCAAGAGCTAATATGTCCAAGTAATTCACCAAAGTGTGAAAGCACAAAAAACTGAATAAAATATACCTAGAGGGAAATCTAGAAATATTGCATGGATGGAATTGAGGAGCTCTGAAATATGGTTCCAACGCCGTTGAGATTGCGAAAAACGGAGAAACATGTCAAAAGTTATGAGCTCGGGACTGAAAAATAGCTCCTTTGACTTAAACTAGTCATAGAATGCACCAATAGATAAATGAAGTGATGAGACCCACACTACTAGAAATTTGACATAACTAGCTTTCCGACGATATCTCGTTTTCCAAAAAATGATATCGTATGCCCAAGTTATGGCCTCTGGAAAAAAACAGTTCCAAAGGGGAAAAAATACAATGCTGCATTAAATTTGACGGTCATATGGATGTCACGGCAAAAATCCGAACCTAAAATTGACGGCCAAACGACCGTCATTGCATTTCTTCAAATTGGCATATTACAAAAGAGATTGCTTTTTTTTCATAAAAAAAACTATAAAAAGAATTCCAAGAAATTTTTTTTAATAAAAAAAATTTGAAAAAAAAACATTTGGTGGGGGAGGCACGTAGGCCCACCCCCACTGCACCCTATGAGGGCGCAGGTCCCTGCACAGGTACGGACCTACACAGAGCCTATGCAAGGTACCTTCTCGCTTGCGCAGGGTACGAGGCCTGAGCAAGCCTTTAAAAGGCTTTTTTTAAATATTAATATTTTTTTTGAAAAAAAAAATATATATTTTCTAACAAAAAAAAATGCAGAATTTTTTTATTTTTTATTTTTACTAGGCAGATGGACGGCCGTACAGGTAAAAAACATTTGCCTCTCAAATCAACTTTGTCCAAAATGGACGAATGAACAGTCGATTTAGGGGTTTTGGACCGTTGTGGATCCAACGACGAGGTCCGTTTGGACTCAAAATGCTTTGAAATTATAGGTGATTCCCTGGATCAAAAAAAACAAACCTCCAAAACTATGAATGCCTGATCCAACCCTTGTAGCTCCAAATTCTTCAAACAAGAACATGCATGTAGCAGGAAAGCTCTAATACAATGTAGAAGTTGTCAAAACCAACTTCAGACTCCAAGAACACCTACATGCAAATGGATACCTATCACAAGGAAGAGAATGAATGGAGAAAACAAACAAGGGTTTGAAGCTCTGAAAAATGAAAAAATTATCTTATCAGAACAAAAAGGAATTAATGAATATACAATGGATCAATCCTTAAGAAAGAGATCATGCAAACCCTAATAGGAAAAACCTAAAAGAAACCTTAATAGGAAAACATTTAATAATTAATATAATTATTAAATGTCACTTTATGCAAACTAAAGTGAAATCTTAAGAAGGGAATAAAGGTAACTTAATCAACACAATTAAGTTAAAACCTTTACTCTAACACAAAAAAGCCCAAAATGGTGCATCTGTCTCAGCTCTCTTTCACCCGCAATAATCATCATTCCTAATAAATCACCATCATTTTCATCCTTTGGTAAAGCAGACAGAAGCAATTCTAGAAGATTCTAAAGTGAAAGCTCAATCGTCAAAGTCTCAAGTCTAGGCCAGTAAGTAAACAAGTTAATCAACCTAGAGTATCAATAGCTTATCATCCAGTCAATCTCATCATCACCTTATCACAACATGTTCTAGGATGCATCCTTCCTACAATGGACATCAACATAAAGGCATCACCGTAGTTTAGTGTTGGCTAGTGGCATGAAGAACATTAGCTTGTTTGTTTACTTTATCTTGGTCTTTTGACTTATTTTATTTTTCACTCATTCTAATGACCTCTCGATGATGCCTAGTCAAAATGGCTTAGAGAGAAATGAATGAGGCAACAATCATTATCTTTTTATCTATTGTGCTTGTTGGATATTCTTGTAAAATAAATTGGCCATATGTGCTTTGTTTGTTTTTTAGGGAAGGTGTTTTAGATGTCTTGTTGACCACATAGGAAGGCTTACTTTTCTATGTTTTGGTCTAAGATGTTTAAAATATCTGAACTATATACTAAATAAGGTTTTTTATGTCATGTGTGAATAGGAATACTCCTATCAGATTATTGAGTCAAATTCCATCACAGTAGGTACAACGCCATCTTGGTTATCTATATATTGATGCATCGTATCTATCTGTATTATCAAACATAAAATAAATGGCCCTTTAAAAATCCCAATTCTTGATAAGAAATACATCATCATTCATCATCATATCTAATAAAGTCTTAATGCTTCATGGACTTGTTGGATCCTCTTGTCATCATTATTTTCTTCTTATTCTTCTTTTTTTACTAACATTTCTATCCAAAATTGGTGTGTTGTATCAAAATATACACGAGGCTACCTATGGTCGATAATTGTCTATACATAATCAAAATTGTATACATCAAATATGTGTTCTGTCTAAAGAATTATCTTTCATCCTCTGATCAATAGAACCACTCCTCTCTCATTTTATCGTGATCTTGATCGTAAAATTGAACATTTTCGCTTGATCTCTCGAGGGGGTAGTATGCTAGCATAATCCTTCTGACTAGGGCAGCAGTTGGGCATCTAAAAATTTGAGAATTGTTTGAATATTTTGATCACAACAACTTATTCTTTGAACCAACGTGACAAAATGTAGACATGGAAAATATACCAACACACTTGATCCTATTTACTAACATTGCTTCATCCTTAATCATCTTCTTAGCTTGTCATCACCTTTCATCCCTTAATCGAATAAATCATTATTTATCTGACTAAGTCATCTTGTTCTGTTAATTAAATTAATGAATCTAATTTAATTAATCCTATGTCTCTTTTGAATTAAATAATTCATTTTATTTAATTAAATCTCTAAATTCATCCTATTAAATTGAATAAAATAAACCTTATTTAATTTAATCTAACATCATCTCATTTTAATTAAATAAATCAAAATCTTTATTTAATTAAGTCTAAGTCATTTTCCTCTCATTTTGATTTAAATTAATCCTCAAATCTAAGTCAAAATGGTCAAATCAACTAATCTCCTATTAAATTAATTAAATCTTGATTAATTTAATCCTAATAACCTAATTTCTCTAGATTTTGCCACTTGCACATGAAAATACATTTAATTGATTTATTAAATCTATATTTTCTCTCAACATGGCATCTTTAGCAGAATATTCCTCCAAGTTTGAAAATCCCTCCAAGTGGATTTGCCCTTCCAAAAAAGCATTTATCTCCTCTTACATGTCCTTGTGCATTGAGCCAAGTGGCATTTAATTAATTTTATTTCCCTTTCCAACAAGTCATTTCATGAATTTCAAAATCCACCTAATATCATTTATTGGCTCATTCATCAAAATCTACTCAAGCTTCCTCCATTCACATCTTGACAAGTGGCACTTGGCCATTGGATGTTGAATGATCCCACATTGCTTCATTTTTCTCATTCCTCCATCTTGTCTCTCTATAAATGGAAGGCTCTTCTTCTCATTTTATCATTCACAACTCAAAGAAAAGTTACTATCTTCACATTTTGAGCAAGTTCATCCATTTCCATAGCATTTTCGATCATCATAACTAGGTTATTGCGGATTTTATCAAGGAATCACATTGTTCTTCATCATCAAGTGGATCAATATTCATCAAGCTTGCAAAGGATTTGGGAAATGGCCAATTTTCACATCAAATTGGCACCAATTCCCCCATGGGATTGAGAGTTTGCATGCTTAAATAGGATTTAATTGCTTTTCTTGTTTTTTTCTTCATTTCTTTCCTATTTTGAGCATTGTAGATGAATATCATGGGGAATCTTAGTTTTAGCTTGCATTTGGATCTAATAATGTGTTTGTTTCTATGTTTGTGCAGGTCTAGGATTGGGGTTCACAGTTTGTATCAAGCCAAATGTCAAAAATTATAATTAAAAAGACAAATCCTTAAAATTAGACCTCAAATTGGACCAAGCAGATTTATGATTTATCTTTAGAATGTAGGAAATTTCACTGTTAGAGCTTCACAACCTCAAATTGGATCTCCAATTGGACCAATAGATTTATGATTTTATCCTTAGAATTTAGGAACTTTCTTTGTTTGATATTCATGACCTCAAATTCGATTGGAAACTAGATAAGGAGATTTATAATTTTCTCTATCTACCGACATTTGTATTCCTATACTCAGGTTCTACTTCTGAGCGAAAACACCTAAAAGTGTTTTAGACTGCTTGAAAGTACTCTCCAACCTAGTCATGTTACTGATAGAAATCCTATTTTTCTTGAACCATCCATACCCGAATTTCGCATCACAATATATTCTTCCTTAACATAAAAATGTCACATATTAACCCCTTCTAAATAAAACATGAAATCATCATAAAACCATAATTAATAAATTATTTAAGTTTTAGAAAGAATCTGATGGCATTTACTATAAAAAAAAAGTTGTATAATCACAAAAAATCCATGAAGCCTCCTAAATGTAGCTTAAAGAAAGTTTACAGGATGGGTTTCAACATAATAAGCTTTTTACTACAACTCTCAATGAATGTATTATAAGAAAAAAAAAAATCGTCACACTTGAAGTAATGCAGTCAAACATTTATTCCAAAAGTATGTTAGCAAGAGTTAACTAAAACCAAAATGTTTTTTTGCTTGGTTTCTTTTATCAATATGCCAAGTGGAAATGAAATAATCAATAAGAAACCCTAAGAATAAAAACCGAAGTAAAGGTTCAAGAAAGTAAATTCCAATGTACTATTGAGTAATGGCGACGAAGGAACTTATATGAGAATGACCTACATACAAATCCCTGCCATTGAATTGCCATCCCTCTAAAGAGAAAATAAGCAATGTAAGGATTTGAGCAACATAAGTCCAAAGTGTTATGTTGTAACAATAATGGAATCACCATAAGAGCACAACTAAGGAACTAATTCTTGTGACTGTAATTATGTAATCAATAACTCTATTGGTCATGTGGCACAGTTGTGCTATAACAAATATAGTATGCATTCATGTGTGACCCAAGTTTAATGTGGCTATGTTTTGATAGAAATGGAGGCACTCATATGAGCACAATTCATGTACAAATTAATCATTGTCATCACAATTAGGTCTCAATCATCATTGGGTGCATTCAAGTTGACTCAAGTTTAATAGGTTACAATGTAATGCTAGCATGATCCAAGAGTGATTACCTCTTGCTACAATAAAGAGCCTATAACTATGGCGGATATGCAAAGTGGTTGTTTTATATCAATAATGTAGTGAATTCAAGCACAACCCATGTTTAATGGGGCTATTCTAGAGAGTGATCACGATTTTCTAAACCTTATGAATGTTACTTAAAAGTGTACAACTTAAACTACAGACCAAGTTTGTTACTTAATTGAAAGCAATCTTGGGTTACCACAAACTATAATAATGTGATCTGCTAATAACCATTATGTGAAATATTAAAGCAAGACCCATGCTATATAGGATAAATTTCATTGATCATGTTTACATAATGTAGACGTTCAAATTATCCTGATTGACATCACACACCTAATCTTGATTTACTAACATTATTTCTTCCTTTATCACTTCTTTACTAACCAGTTAATTAAATAATCTTTATTTAATTAATTCATCATAATTCCTCTTCTAATTATATAAATCATTTTATTTGATTAAATCATATTTCTTCTTTTAATTAAATAAATCATGTTATTTAATTAATCCTAATATTTCCCCTTTGATTAAATAAATCAATTTTATTTGATCCTCACGTTCCTCTTTTAATTAAATAATTCATTTTATTTAGTTAAATCATATTCCCTCTTTTGATTAAATAAATCACCTTTTATTTAATTAAATCTAACATTAGCCCTTTTAATTAATTAAATCAAACTTTATTTAATTAAATCTAATCTCTCAAATTCCTCTCATTTTGATTTAAATAAATCCAAAACTCTGAGTCAAAATGTCAAATAAAACTAATCTCTATCTAAGTTAATTAAATCCTAATTAACTCTAACTCTATTCCACCAAATCCTCCAGATTTTGCAACTTGCACAAGTAAATCAATTTAATTGATTTATAAATTCTCCTATTTTCATTCAAAAAGGCATCTTGTTGGAATATTCTTCCAATTTGAAATCTCCCTCCAAAAGGATTTGTCCTCCAACATGGAATTAAATCCTCTTACAAGTCATTTTTTCTTGAGCCAAGTGGCATTACCTCCTCTTCCACATCCTCTTCCACAAGCAAACTTTCAAATTTCAAATTTCCACCTAATTGCATTTATTTTGCACATTGACCAAAATGTCTGCATTCCTCCTCCACTAGCATGTGGACAAGTGACACCTCGCCATTGACTCATGTTTAGTCCCATAATCATCCCATTTGCTCATTTTTCCATCATTCTCTCTTATAAATAGAGGCCTTCTCTATTGTATTTGAGGACAAAACTTTATGCAAAGTCATTATCTTCATATTTTAGGCAAGTTCACCTATTGTTCATCAATTCTTCATAGCATTTCATCCATCTTAGCTAGGTTATGGTCAAATTTCATCAAGGAGCACACAATCATCAACAAATTTTCATCAAATTCGTGCAAGGAATTGGGAAAGGGCTATTTTCCACATCAAAATAGCACCAATTCCCCCATGGGATGCTGGTTTGAGCATTTGAAGAAGATTCATTTGCTTTCATTAATCATTTTACTTTGTTTCTTGTTCATTATGTAATGATTGTTTTGGACTTGTTTAATGACTAATATTGTTCATTTTGAATGAATTTCATGGGTAATGATTGTTTTGGACTTGTTTAATGACTAATATTGTGTTGTTTAATGATGTTTGAGCAGGTCTAGTCCAAGCATTCACATTTTGGCACTAGAAGGAGGGAAAATCTCAAGAAATTAAAATGTTTTTTTCAAAAATTCATCTTATTTTTGTTAAATTTTTGTGTCTACAAGGAGTGACGCTACAAAAGAAAAAAAATGATGCTATCAGTCCAACGCCATTATATATAAATGCTACATCTTCTCCAAAAAGTGATGCTCCTATCATTTTCCACCTAGGTCGACCAATCAAACTCCAAATCGTGATGTTGGGTGAAATAGCGACACATATGCAGTCTTTGTTTCTCCACAGAGCAACATTGGTTTCACCAAAGCATCATTGATTTGTTCCAAATAGCGACGCCTTTGCAGATTGTGACGCTGGGGTGGGGTAAAAGGTAGCTTTTCAGTTTTGTTTAACATGTTCTTTTTGTTTTTTATTACCTTGAGCTTTTAACCTTTTTTGTGTCTCTGTTTTCTATACATTAACTAGCTTTTGTAAGTTGAAGTGATCAAGAAGAGAAGGAGGAAACAAGGAGGAGTTATACTATGGCATTATCACATAATTGTATCAAGTTTTTTTAAACACTTTTGGAGCAATTATAATCCCATTTTAAGGACTTTGTTATCTTCAAGTTTCTTAGGACTCAAAATAATTTTTGTTTGGGTTTTAAAAAAGAACAAGAAAAGGGTTAAAAAGAACCTTAGGAACTTACTAGAGTTGGTTTTGGATTTAAAAATTGAACAAACAAACTTCACATTTCATCTTGGTGCTATTAAAAAAAATTCATTACTACTTTTGAAAACTAAAATGAACATGTGTATTCTTTGTTTTGTAGTCTCTTTTACAAATTATTATCATTTAAAAGGCGTATGCACTTCTCTCGCTCTTCACAACAATCTTGAGAATCAAAAGTATTTTGGTGATATTAAGTTGTATAAAAGATTGTCTCCACATTTCAATTTGGGTTTCTTAAAATTGGACAAATCTTTCTAGTATGAGTTAGGTATATCACATGTGTTCTCTCTTTGTTTACATAAACAAAGATTGATCAAACTATGGATGTGCTTGCTCACTATTGTTTATCTTTAGAAGGTCTACCTTAGTGGGAAAAAGTACTCATCCCAAGGGAACGAACCAACCAGAAACATGCTAAATCCAAGCGACTTCCACTTGGTATATAAGTGTGGGTACTTGAAGAAAGTTCAAGTATCACAAGGATTGTTCCAATAAGAAGGGAAACAATGGTCTCTTTTCATATGGATGACCCCACGAATGGAATTCCTATACTACAACCTTCATTATAGTAAGCCAAATCCCTATCTATTTGTTGGTGCAAGAACAGTCATTCTGAAGCCATCCCATGTACTTCTGGTTCAAAGTAGAGATGAAAAGTTTCTCATGAGAGATTCATGAGAACTGAAGTTTGGCTGACCCAAGAAGTGTGTGTCATGGAGGGGAGCCAGTGTGGTCAAGCTTCTAATCATCCGCTTTGAATAAGCACAGTTGGATTTATCCAAGTGGGAATTCAAAAAATATAATCTCTTTTCATCCTAGGGTTGTGCATTATTTTGGAATCAAAACACTTTGTTTGGATCTAAAATATTGAAAAACAAACATTCACCAAAATCATCAAAAATTCAAACCCTTTAGGAGGAGCAAATACCTTTGACAAAACCAAGTGCTCTTGCTTGCCCTAGGGATCTCATCATTAGAAGCTTCTATGTATTTGGATTTAAATCACAATTTTCTCTTACCAAAGTCAACATTAGGAAACTATTGCCTTGATTTTCTTAATTTCCACATAACGGATCTTGTGGGGTGAAAGGAAATTAAGACATTAGACATTTAGTTTGAAAACTAATCAAGACAATTTTTGTGGTAAAAAGAACCAATCTAAGCAAGATAAAAGACAATTGAACCTAACATGTGCTTGATCCCATGATTTCCCACAAATTCAAATTTCCCAAGCCAAATCGTCATAAGCATCTTAGTCCAAAATATCGTGAGGAGCATCTTTCAAGAATTTTCAAAGTTAGAGAAAGGTTGGTCTATAATTTTTTCAAAAAGGCCTCAAAGAACAATCCTAATTTGTACAAATTTTATTATAATGAAAAATCAAGTCTCTTTCAAAGATTTTCATTTCACATAAGAAGTACAAGCATTTTCTTCAATACCGAGATCTTGTAGAAAGGAAGTCTAGATCTAGGTCTAATTGAGGATCAAAATCAACATTTTCATCCATCCCTCAAACATCAATCAAATATCATCCCACCATAAACTCTTAGAATCTTGGAAAAATCCCTCATGTTAGACTTTTGACAAATCCTTTTGTTTGACTAAGTATGTGTAGATGAATCCTTCTTATGCTTAGTTAAATTATCACTTTGTGGAAAAATTTATCCCAAGATAACATCCAACATCTTGGGGTTTATGAGTTCATTATCCAAATCCAAATCAAATAAAAAATAAAAAGCCCAAAAGTCCCCAAATTCTAGTATCCCTTCAAGATTCTTAAAAGATCAATCATTCACACCATCCATCCTCCGTCTTTCATCATCATCCTTTGATCCTTAAAGAAAACCTAGATTTTTTTCTTTGAGCCTAAAAGTTTAGATCAATCTAAGGTGTTAGAGGTTCATCTCTTACATTCCTGAAAATTGATCCTTATTTTATGGTTCAAACTCAATCTCAATACACGAAAAACATGGAAGCCAACAAAGAAACATCTGCTTCAAGTGACTTGATTCAAACTGCACCCAAAATCAATCCCATTGGATCTAGCAATCCTCCACCCAATATTCCTCTACTATCGCAAGATCCACAAGAGGAAGGTCAAGTGGAAGACATCACCAATAATATCTTGGGGATGACTCAAGATGAAATCATAGAAATGGTCCAAAATACCGAGAATCACAAAATTTTCAATGCCATGATGAGACTCAATCATTCACAATATATGCTAGAATTGACAAAAGAAGTGGCTAAAATCCCTTCCGATTTTGATGTAAACACTATTGGGGAGAAACCTCTTGAGATTATGCCGCCGGTCTCATTCACACCATCTTTTCAGAGCATAACTCAACCCATCCCCCAACCCACATCATCTCTTGCACCAACTCAGCCAATTGTCAACAAGGGGAGCTCATTACTTCATGCTCTTCAAAGACATCCCCTTGTGAACAACCAAGAATTGGATGCAAACACCATCTTGGGTCAATCCATTCCTCAAGATCTGAAACACCCATGCGTTTCACTCATCTTTCATGACACCAATAATCCATCCGCTTTCGTTGCAATACCGACATATCCTCTTAACGCACTAGTCTCTCTCCCCGCGACCTCACAAGGAGAAGGTGGATTATTTGGACAAGGGAGAATCTTTGATCCCTCATCATCATCATTTTCTCAAGTGAACATACCACCTATTCTCCCACCTCTTCCCCCGCTTACATCAACATCCACACCAATCCTTGTTTTAGGGCAACCCCCTCTACTTATCCAAAATCAATCGATCAAATCAGCACACCAAGTGTACCAAATCCTCTAGGCATGCCATTGCTATTACATCAATAGGTGGCAACAATACAAATACCTCAATCAACCATCACACTGATGTGGAATTTCTCAACAAAGTGAGAAATTCCACTCACAAGAGCCAATTCATACAAAATAATTAATGAATACCAATTTTTCTATCTTATATTAATAAGATAAAATGCTTTTATAGCTTTAAAGAGAAAAACTTCCTCCACAAATTGAGAGATAAGATCTTTTAAATTAGAAATAAGTTGAGAAAATATCTCAACTATTCCATGAAAATATCAACTAGACCTTGATATTAAGAAACCAAAAATATTTTGACACACTAAACCAATAATGATAATCTCCTAATACAAACTATTAGTAAAGATAACAAATACATATTTAAATTGTAGGGAACATAATCCTTATCATTCCTCCCAACCATAGAAGCATTGGCCTCCAATGTTGTCATGGGAGAAGGAAAAGTAATGTTGATGTAGTTGATGTTGTTGATGGTGTAGATGTTTGATGAAACTGGTGATTCAAAAACTTGGAACCCAAATCCATGCTCAAAATCAATTGAAATTCTCCCAGCAAACAAGCTGCTAAATGGCTATAACACCATACACGATGCGGTGATCCAAATGATGAGGCTAATTGAAGTAGAATGTACTTCAACAAGAATCTGGCATGGGGACTTTCAAACCCTGAGTAACTATCAAAAAGAAAAATATACTCCCAGAGTCATGGATACCAAAGCAAACTTGTAAGGAAAATGTCTGAGTGGGAAAAATTACTACTGGAAGTAGTATTACAAAGAAGCCCAAAATGTTGGTGGATTATGCCAAACATTAGTTCTCAAAATCTAATTTCAATTTTTTACATCATAAAATATTGCTAGAGCATCAAAAGATAATGATAGAATTAAATAAAAGAAGCTAAGATGAAAGCATAGGAGTTGTAGAGCCGGTGGACCTCTAGCTGCAAATTCATTTGTAACTTTTGTTACAAGATATGAAATTAAATTCTGTCAAAGACCCATTTGAGGTATCAGAGATATCTTTCTATTGATATAAGATACATACATCATTCATTATAGACATTGCAGAGATAAAATTAACCTCGAAATGCAACGTATGCGCGACCACGTTTTGGCAAAGTTATGATACTTCAATCAACGATATCTCATGAACCAAGAAACAAAATCCAATTCCGTAAAATACCCATTTGAGAAGACAAGAGTTCCTTCGAAATGAGCTATTATAATCCCTCTAAAACACTTTGTAGAGTTCGTGATACCTCTCTAAACATTGCAGTCCACACAGATTAGAGTGAAATAAAATATATTTTTATTTTTAAGCTAAAACTGAGTCCTACAAACATGAATATCAATGCTACAGCCCATGATCTAATGCTCTAGTACGAATGATGTGGAATTTCTCAACAAAGTGATAAATTCCACTCACTAGAGCCAATTCATACAAAATAATGAATGAATACCAATTTTTCTATCTTTTATTAATAAGATAAAAGCTTTTATAGCTTTAAAGAGGAAAACTTCCTCCACAAATTGAGAGATAAGATATTTTAAATAAGAAATAAGTTGAGAAAATATCTCAACTATTCCATGAAAATATCAACTAGATCTTGATATTAGGAAACCAAAATATTTCAACACACTAAACCAATAATGATAATATCCTAATACAAACTATTAGTAAAGATAATAAATACATATTTAAATTGTAGGGAACATAATACTTATCACACACCATCCACGACACCTCAAGTCTCTTAAAACATGGTCTCCCAAGGACCTAGCTCATCCACCATACCTCCCACCTCACAACCCATTGTTATCACTCAAATGCCTCAACAATCACCCCAACAAAGTCTCATCACACCATCTCATACCATTTTGAATCCTCTACCTTTGCCACCAAATCCAAGCATAGCTAACCAATATAGCATCACTTTACAAGTGACACAACAAGCCTGCCAAAAGGGTGCACTCCATAAATTCTAAACCCAACAAGCTGCACAAGTTGCACAACAATATCAATAGGCTGCTCAAGCACAAGCACAAGCGTTGTTGTAGCAGCAACAAGGCCAAGCATAAGAACAAGTTTTATTGCAACAACAACAAGTTGTGCAAGCTTCTCAAGCCACCCAAGCTGCCCAAGCTGCACAAGCACAAGCCCAACATCAAGTGCAAGAAGATCAAGTGCATGCCTTGCCACAACAACAGGCATATCAACAAGCTTTACAACAATAACAGACACAACAACAAGTATCTCAACAAAAAGCGTTGTTGGCACAAAAGAAACAGCAAGCCCAACAACAAGCGTTGTTGGCACATAAACAACAACAAACCCAACAACAAGCATTGTTGGCACAACAACAACAAAAATACCAACAACAAGTTTTTTTGGTACAACAAAAACTACAAGAATATTAGCAAGCATTGGTTGTTCAACAAACTCTCTCTAATGCACCACCCAATCCACAAGTCACCACACCCATCATCCAAATCACTACTCCAACCCAAAACACATTCATTCCACCACCTGACCCTCAAAGCAACTTGTCTGCCCAAATCAAAAGGCTCTTAGAATAGGTGTTGGACATCCAATCTAGGAAGACCCCTAAATCACAAGGGAATCTATGCCCTTATCCATCTGACAAGAGAATTTTGATAAAACCATTCCCACAAGGCTTCGAGATCCAAAATTTGACAAGTACCATGGACTCAAAAATATTGAAGGTCACATCAAGGAGTTCCATGTGCACTGCATGGAAGTAGCCTATGATGACTCATATCTAATGAGTCTCTTCCCGTGAAGTCTAGCTGGCCCAGCCATGGAATGGTTTTCACAACTTCCTCCAAGAATCAAGAAGTTCCAAGAAGTCGTACACATTCATGCAAAATTATGCATTCAACATGGGAATGGACGTAAACTTGGAGGAACTATCTAACATCAAGCAAAACAAGGGAGAATAATTTGCATCTTTCTTACAATGATGGTGATCCAAAGCTACTAAAAGCAAGTGGGCCATACCATAAGAACAACAAGTCAGATCTATCATCGCAAATCTTGAAGGAGCTTTAGCCTTCCATCTCAAAGTACGGTGCATCAACTCCTACGATCAAGTCATCCCTAAAGCTCTCAGCATCAAAAGAGCCATGATCGCACAAGGGGGGACACTTTCTTATCAAGATAATCACCCATAGACAAGCTATAATGACAAACCACGAATATGAGAGAAAAACAAGAATGTTACCAACGACGGTGTTGTTGATGCTAAGGTTGTGATCAATGCTCCAAATCCAAACAGACAACAACAAACACATCAACAACCTCAGAATAATACCCAAAATAACCCCTGATCCAACATGTCTCATTAACAAAACAACACATAGACAATCAATAATGTCAATGACCAAGGTGCACCATCCACAAGAAACCGATATCCCCCAAAGTGAAAGTACACACCGCTTGGAGAATTGGTTGAATCTGACATGAAATGGCTCATTGACGCCAACATCACCACACTCCTAGTCATTGCGAATTACCAGGAGCCTCAAGTTAAGCCACCATGGTATAATGAGAAGCACTTGTGATTTTCATAGGATAAAAGGGCACACAACAACCAGTTACATGAGACTCAAGAACCTAATCCAAGACCTCATTGATGAAAAGACCATCAAAGTTGAGCAATCGGTTGGAAATCAAGACTTTAAGATAGACACGAATCCGATGTCAGATCACAACAAGTCAAACAAAAATGGCAAAGGAAAGAAGTATGGCAGCATCAACCATGTTTATGACCATGTTGTCGCATCCTTAGATAAATGGGTAGGTGTTGTCCATATCCCCAGATCCAAAGCCAGGGGTGGAGTCACCACACGAGGTAGAAAAATCACTATCCCAAGACCATCCGTGCAAGCCAGAGCAGCCCCCGCAAATTCAAAGTCAGTTGCTAATGTCTACAATTTCTTGGAACAACTAAAGAGGATCCCTACCCAAATCTCCATCATGGAGTTACTAAAAGTTTCACCTGCACATAGGGAGAGTTTAGAAAAGGTCCTTGTTGAGTCTTCTGTACCAACAAACCTTGATGCAGATCATTTCTAGGCTATGGTCGAACACATCACCACACCACATCTCTTCTCATTCTATAAATGGTACCTCCCTGCCCAGCCATCCCACAATCATGCACTTCATCTTGAAGTATTTGTCCATAAGAATAAAGTCAAACGAGTCTTGGTGGATGGAGGTGCAAGGTTGAATTTTTATTCCCTCAAGCTAATAAAAAATTTGGGATTTTATGAAGACATGATTGAAAAGTGAAAAGGCATTACCATCTGGGCCTAAGATGATTAGGAAAGAGTGTCTCAAGGCACCATTTCACTTCCTATCCAAATAGGACCAGTCATCATGGATACTACTTGCCAAGTCCTCGACCTTGAACTCCCTTATAACATTCTCCTAGGGTGCCCATGGATTTATGGGATGAAAGCAGTTGCATCCACATTTCACCAATGTGTTAAATTCCCCTTTGAAAATCAAGAGGTTACCATCCATGGTAATCCCAAGCCCTTTGCTTACTACAGAAACCTTGAAGCCAAATATTAGAAAGTCCCTCAAGTCCCTAAAAATGATGAAGGCCCTTCAAATCCATACGTGGACCCATCCACCTTACCATCCACATCCACTTCTGAGACAGAAACACCTTCCATTCCTGCCATTTCTGATATCAACGTCATTATCCAAGACAATGGGTGTGGAGATTATAAGATGAAAAAGGGTGCCTTTGTAATAGGAGAGTTACCTCAATCTCCTAGGTCCCATGGATGATGGCAACCAACCAATACAACATCTCAAATCTTGAGAGAAGACCCCTTCAGATTCAAAAGTTGGGGGGATCTGGGCTGAGAAGTGGTGGACAAAAAATATATATCTAGTCTCCTCTATCAAGATGAAAGATCTGTACCAACCCTTCCTATGGGTGATTCTAACAAAGGACTTCAATTAATGCTAGGCATGGGCTATAATAAGAGTGAAAGCCAAGGGAAAAACAACAATGACCAATAAAAATGCATCATTGCTAAGAAGCCCATTAAAAATCTTGGCCTTAGAAGTACCCCTCTGAGTATAATTGTACGCGGCAGAAGTCCTCCCGTTAAAGAAGTCAAAACTCCCCTTCGTTTACCAGTATCTACAGATCTACCATTAGACAATTTTACCTTTGACATAACTGAGGTATGTGGGAGTGACAGTGACGAGGATACCCTTACTGACTTACCAATGTTGTTTGAAGACTCTTCGTTGTTTATGATTTCCACTGTCTTTTGAGTTGAATAACCAAACCCATGAGTTAAAACTAGTGTATCCCCAACTAATAGACTACGACCAACGAGGACTGCCAATTTTAGACTCATTTGAAAATGATAAGGCACTCTCAAAATTCATGGGACTGTGGGATAATGTAACTTGTGGAGACCGTAAAGTGTGATTTGACATTGAACTGGACACACATGCTTATTATGGGGAAATGATTGAATCCCTCAGTCGCAAAAGTGAAAATTTGAGAATAATCTCTAGGTCTTTAAGTGAAAACCACACTATGGAACTTTTAGAACTAAAAATAGTAAAAAAAAAGGACACATCCAATGGTGAAAACCTCTCTTAGGCACTGGAGGATGGGGGATTCAATCTTCCTCTTGGTCCTATTCATTAGGAGAAGTCAGTGGTCTTAGCAGAAAAATGAAATCCCATCAACTTAGGGACTGACGCAATGCCACATATAACATTCTATGTAGAAGAATTTCTAACCATAGAACAAGAGCTCTTAGCTGCATTTCTGAGAGAAATAAAGGTAAATTTGCATGGACCTACATTGACATGCCGAGTCTCGATTTGAAAGTTGTGGTTCACCATCTTGTAGTATATCTAGAGGCAAAGCCAGTGAAATAAAAGCTAAGAAAAATGCATCCACATATCGCACTATTAGTCAAGCTTGAGTTTTAGAAATTCCTGGATGTTGGCTTCATAAGGCCCATTGATTATCCTGAGTGGGTCTCAAATCTTGTACCTATTTCAAATCCAACTGGGGGCATCCACATCTGCATTGACTTTAGAGATCTAAAAAAAGCATGTACCAAGGATGATTTCCCTCTCCCAAAAATAGACATGATTGTGGATATGACGGTAGGACATGAAATGCTATCACTAATGGATAGATTCTTAGGGTACAATAAAATCATGATAGCCAAAGAAGATCAGCACAAGACAAATTTCACCTGTCCATGGGGAAAATATTGCTGGAACATAATGTCATTTGGGTTGAAGAATGCTGGAGCCACCTATCAAAAGGCCATGACACTGATATTCCATGACATGATTCACAAAACCATGGAAGATTATGTGGATGACATATTGGCCAAGTCAAGAAAGAAAAGAGATCACATAGCAACACTGAGCTCCATCTTTGATAGGCTAGAAGAATACCGGGTTAGACTCAATTCTAAGAAGTGTGTCTTTGGGGTACAATCAAGCAAGTTACTAGGGTACATTTTATCCATGAGAGGAATAGAGATAGACCCTGCCAAAGTTAAATCAATTCTCGAGATGGAAGCACCAAGAACGTTGAAGAAACTAAGAGGCTTACAAGGAAGACTCCATTCCATCTGTCAATTCATAGCACAATTAGCAGATAAGCCTATCTGATATTCTCATATACTCCACAAGGGGGTAGCATACAAATGGGATAAGAAATGTGATCAGACGTTCAACAAGATCAATGAGTACTTTCTCACACCACCAATTCTTATGCCACCAATTCTAGGAAAACCCTTGATCCTTTATATATCAACAACCATAGTAGCCCTTGGTGCTCTCTTAGCACAACATGATGAAAATGAGAAGGAAAGAGCTATTTACTACATCAGTAGAACCATGGCGGGACATGATCTGAATTACACATCAATTGAGAAAGTTTTCTTAGCAGTCGTGTTCACATCACAAAAATTCATAGACTATATTTTGGCACACCAGATAAAACTCATTTCCAAGATAGACCCTCTCAAGTATCAACTTTATAAAGCAACTCATAGGGAAAACAACTAAATGGGTTATGATCGTGACAAAACATGAAATTGAGTATGTGGAACGAAAGGCTATTAAAGAACAAGTGATTATAGATCATTTAGCAGAAGCACCAATATACTCAGAGAATCCACTAGTGTTAGAATTCCCTGATGAGCCCATCTTTAACATAAGAATAGAAGATCACTAGAAAATGTACTTTCATGGATCCTGGTGAAACCTAAAATTTTCCTGGTTCCACTGAATTTTTTGTGACTAGACCCTAACAATATTTTTCCTAGGGTTGGGTTTTAAGTTTTTTATCATGATCACACCCTTACTTGGTCTGGGCTTCTAGTTTTGAGTTGATCGGATGTATCTAGTTCTTGGTCTTTTCATGATTTCTTAAGGATTCAAGTCCCATGGTTTTATCAGCCCCTTTATCTTTTTTCCCGTCGTGACTAGGGGGTACCTTTTAAAACAACCTTCAGTGCATGTGCTTCAAATACTTCTTAATTCAGGCTTTGAATGATTGCATAGCCCATCGCTTGTCTGTTTGAAAATTTCCTTGTGCAACCCGTGATGAGCGATGCCCTTTCTTTTCCTTCCTATTGGTTGCCTATAGTCCCTCATGTGTTTGTTTACCTCAAGTTGGGAAGTAACACCTGATGAGCGATGTGGTCAACCTTTTGACCCATCGCTACCTTTTTAACTATCACCAATTATCTTGTGCAGATTGAAGTGGAACCCATGATCACCGATATGTAAGTGATTTCTTATCGCTGGGATGTAATGCTTCAACGGTTCACCTTGGACAAGCCAAGAGGTAAATAGCGATGAGCGTTGAAAGTTATAACCAATGGCTAGGATCTTTCTATGACTAAAATCAATGGTTTGTACCTTATCACTGGCCTTCCCACTATTGCTGGTTGAAGTCCTAAATCAAGCTTAGAAGCAGTGATGCCCAATGCCATATCCAAAAGGGTGACACATAGGATTCACCTTGCCCATTGCCTGATACATATCAAGTCACTAAAAAGACATTATGAGGTGGTGAAGACATGTGAACTACAAGATCAAGTTTTAAAGCCCATAAATCAACGGTGTGTATTCAAACAAAAATGGGCAATTAACAGAGTAGGTATTTTCACTCGCACAAGCTTCCTTGTGCCATTAATGGTGCCTCTACTAATCCAAGTAATTGTATAAGGGTTTTATATTCATTTTTCTACCTTGCCTATGAGAAGCCAAGGGAAATAGTGACAAGGCAGAGATGCAAGTGGAGGAAGGTTGCAAGGATGATTTCTTGGGTAACTCACTGTTGAACATTGAAAACTTTATTCTCTTACAGAATTGTCTCTGTGTTTTGTATATCTATAATCATATGCTATGGTGAAAGTAGGGTTTTTGATATTGTATGAATTGGTGTGTATTTTGGGTTAGGGTGATATTGGAAAATTAATATCACTCTGCAATTGTAATTGTGGGTTTTATATCGCCAATTCGACACCTAGTCTGAAATTGTAGTAAAAAAGAAACCCTAGTTTGAGGAAGGATGAGCCAACCAAGTGAGTCATCAACTTCTAAACTTGTACCAAAGAGAAAGAGGCAACCGACCTCTCAAGAAAAAACACAAGAATCTAAAGGTTCTGATAGGAAGAAAGGGAAACCAAAGAGTTATGTTTATTTTATTGACAAATTTCAGCCTCCAGATGTCAAGGAAAGTGGTAGAAAGGCCACAGGAGAGGGATATTAACCTCAAACTTTAAGGACCTTGTAGTAGAGATTGGTGGCATTTTTTTGCCAGAGTTGGGATGGGAGCTATTTGTGAATGCTTTTACAAGGAGGGATGTTGTACACCCTAGCTGAAATGTTTGGGGATATGACTTGGGAAAGCTGGTTGTCCCAAATATTTTTGTGGAAGTGGACTTAATGTTGCAACTCATAGACATGTATGATGATTTCAATAGGGTTATTACTGACATGTATGGTAAAAACCTCCTGGAGATAAAAAGGATCAAATTCATAGAATATTTTAACATGAACCTTGACACTAATGAAAAAATCAGCATGGAGAATTTGCAAAAATATTATACTACTCATAGGGTTGGGTTCAGAAAGGGTGAATTACCTAAATACATGCAAGAAAGGGATTCCACATTCACACTCAAGGAATTTGAACCTTTGGATTGCAAATAATTTGTTGATTACTTCAGGTACACATATTATATGCTATGTCAGGTGCTTGGGATTAAATGTGATGGAAGGATAACATCATCCCTGCTAGTTATGATTGTGGATATCTAGCACAAGTATTAGCATAATTGGTTTGACTATGCTCACCGTGTTGCTAAGAAATTGCATTATGACTTGATAAGGATAAAAGAGAGAAGAACCCCATTGACTTTTAGACATTACTCATTGTTAATGCATATGCTCCTATATCAAGGAAGGGATGTTTTTCATCGATATTTGAGGTTGAGGTGGGTAGATAAAAGCAACCATGGATTACCTATATATATGTGGACACACATCTGGGATTTTCATTGCTCCACGTCAGATTATAATCTATTCTATAATGCAATAAAGCACACTATCTTCGTGCAATTAGGAGTTGGGCCAGAGGAAAAATTTTCTAAGACAATCATAGCTTTGTTAAGACCAAAGGAATGTGGAGATGACCCCAACTATGAGTGTAATTGGGGTGATTTCTATTTGTATGGAAATTACACTATTATTAGATGTTATGGGACTATTGTGGCTCCACATGTAATTCCTAAATATGTCTCAAATAGGATGGAATTTATGGAAATCATGTGGCAAATGGATAATAGCGATGCTAAAAACTTTAGGATTTCCAGAAAGGCTTCTATCATTGCAACTACTTTCTCTTTGTATTACTTTGTTGTCACTGCTAAGGAGGCTTATGACGTTTTTGGTATAATGGTGAACAATTTGAGAATAAGTTTAGCTCCTACCAGAAGGTTTGATCCTAAGGGGCTCATTGACAGAGAAAAGATCAAATGAGGAATATCAGGGTATGGGCCTCACACCTTTTATTTTAAAGTGGATGTAATAAGAAACTTGCCAATGATAATTACTTCCTAGGATAGGGGAAGGGTATGGCTAAAAATTATTGAGGTCGAGCAAAGAGCTCTTAGAAGGAAATATTTTTTATGAAAGTCCATACAAAAATATTGCTGATAAGTTTACCAAAATGGAGTTAATCCTTAGTGATTTCAGTGATGGAACTTTCCTAGAAAAGGTGAAACAAGCAAATAAATTGGCCCAAGCTGCACTAAAGGAACATTTGTTGAAGACTAGTGGCCAATCAAAGGATCTGGTGAAACCAAATGTTCAACAACAATCATTGGATATTGAAGACACCTCTGTCATGGAATTGCCCCCTGTGAATGTTGATGAAACACAAGATTTTGAGGTAGATGTGCTTCAAAATTCTACTGAGTCAGAACCCATTGAGCACCAAGTAGAATAGGATTTCTCCTACCCTAATGTTGGAGATGCAATTGACCCATTTGTTCGAGATGATAGGTTAGTTCCTTGGGAATATGATGAGAGCCGAGATAATGGTGTGAGGCTTCTAGCTTGTGCTAAGTTTTTAGAGGATGAATCTTTTGTGGCAACAAATGAATTCAAGGAATTCATTGTTGAGCTGAAAGCTCAAGAAATAAATGATAGAATACAAGGGGTGGTTTTCGGTAGTAGATCCTTCTCTACAAAAGGAGGCAAGGAAGAAAATTGAAGAAGAGATCGTCTAGGAGATCGAATAAATGAATCCTGTGGAAGCCATAAGATTAGTTAAAGATAGTGGAATGATGGTTATGCCTAGGTGGATTTTATCTTCCATAATTTCTTTGGATGCAATTAAGAATGACCCAAATGCTTTGGTTACTAAGGAAAAATTTGATGAAAAGACTTGGGGTTTGGGGTTCAGCCCCAATCTACATGCACTAACTATTTGGTCATTGATTCCAGATTCAGGAAGATGTGTACTTAGTAGAACAATGACTAACCTCTCAGAAGATATGATTATTGGAAGAGCTTGAGAGATTACAACTCCACAAGCTGCAAGGTTGACAATGCACTCATCCATGCTAAGTGTTGATATTGGAAAGATTAGTCAGACCAGGTATTTGAAATTGTTGGAGAAGCACAATAAGTTAGTTGAGGAGTATAATAAAGTAAAGGTTACTCTAGCCAAGGCTAGTCAAAAGTCTCTACCAACCTCTTCGTCTAGTACTTCACCACAAGATAAAGATACCTTGAAATTGAGAATCAGTGCATTGAAGAAGGAGCTCTAGACAACCAAGTCTAAGAATAAAATGCTCCAAGAAGGCATGAGCAGTATTTCAAAAGATATGGTTAAGTTCTCCTTAGTTACAGATGGTATAGGATTGCTTTGAAGGCAAAAAATACATGGTTAACATAGAAAGGTGTCCATGAAGCATATGAGAAGTTTTAGAGTACCTAGGAGGTTTTCATAAACACCTGCAATAAATGGAGCAGTAGGTTAAGTAGTCTAAAATAAATTCAGACAATTGCAAAGGGAGATTCTGAAACCCTAGAGCACCTCCATGAAACAATCAAGAGGATTGAGGGTGTTGGAGAAATTACAGGTTTCCATGAAAGATTTGGGGGATCATTACAAGGAAAGTCGAAGGTCTTTAGGGACATGGAAGAGTAGGGAGAGATAGAGGATTATGACTCATGGAGAGCTTCATTCAAACATCAGATAGCTAAGTGTCCTAAAATGGTGTATGTTGAGGATAAAATGGACCTATCAGCATTGAATGATTTGATTGATAATTTCATTAAAATTGAGATAGGAATGGACACATTTTTGAAAGAGGCCCGAGGCATAATAGATGCAAGACATAATGCATATAATATCAAAGTGAAAAAGTTGCTTGATGACAATTGGCCCACAGAGGAGGAATATAGGGATTGGTTGGATAAATATGTTGAGTAAACCACAAGGGGTGGTGGGATGGATATAGAGAATGGTCTAGTATAATACAAGTCTGGCCTTTGAAATAAATTTTATAAAAATAAATCTATGTCCTCTCAGCAAAATATGCAAGTGGAGATCCAATCAAGGTTCCTTTCCTCTGCTCTTTGTTTTATTCTATTCTAATTTGGTTCACCTTTTGAGCGATTTGGTGATGTGGACTTCTAAAGAAGCATGTGAGAGATTTTTGTATGCTCATTCAGGTGTTTTTCTTTTGGTGTTTTCCCCCCATTTTATGAAATGCAAATATAACTACTAGGGGGTTGAAATGAAATAAAATATTGTAAAATGTAATGTGAAATTTAATTTGATAGGCCAATAGCCCGATGCTTGTTTCACTCCCTTAATTTTATAAAAGGGAATTCAAGGCTATTGTGCAAGGGTCTTTAAAAATTTGGTTGGATCTCAAGTACTCTTTGAGAGAATTGTTTGGAAATATGCAAGTAGATAGAATTATTCACTGCGTCTAGGGTCGTGAGTTTATATTTACAATTAGCTTTAAAGTTTTACAGTAATTATAGCATTTGAGAATCAATTAATGGGAAGTTCAAAGCATATTTTCTCTTGTGAAGTGGTCTATGAATTTGCAATGAAATAGTTAAGGATTGTTTCATTGGTCTCTGATTGTTGTGATTAGAGGCGTGTTTTCATTATATGCTTCGATTCAAGGAATTGATTAAATGTTCTAGTGCGATCATTGATTCATGCATTATAACATGGGATCTCTAAGAATTGTCTAAGTGGATTTTTCGAGTTATGAATTTATAATGAAAGTCCATAATAGTCTGTCAATGTCAATGCTATAATTTTTGTGTTATTGTTATTTGTGAATTTGACCCCATCACCCTGTGATAAGGCACTGTTCTATGCATCAACTAAATTTTGTGTATCTAGCCAATCGAATTGGGTCAAAAAAAAATTCATTAAAATCAAATCTTACTTATAATGATGATGGTTGTCGTAGTTATCAATTGATTTTCCCATTCTCTACTTTGAGTCACCAGGTGTGAAGGATTTTCCAAATTCTCACAAATTATTGTACTCCAAGTATTGAATTGAGAATGCATCTATTGAATTTATAATGTATGTGAAGGTGTTATGAAGTAGTGTTATAAATACATTGTGGTATTACCCTCCCGAGCTTTTCAAAGCTCGAAGTGCAAGAGGAAAGCTAAATTTCTTTCTCTCGTTTGTTGGCCAACCCCTTTCAAGAGGCTAACTGTTGGAAGTGGAAAATCCATAGGCTATCTGTGAGATCTGGTTGGATTTTAAAAAGAGCCAACAAATCCTACACAACATGGGTCAGGAGCTTGAGTCTTATTCATTACACTACAAGGAGATTGCATCCCCAAATCATATAAGCTATCCTTTTCTTACATGAACAAAATTGTAGAATATGAGACTCTTGTCATAGGGCTGAGAATTGTTGTGCAATGGTAGATTATGCCACTCAAGGTCTATGGATATTCACAACTTATCATCAACCAATTCATTTGTGAATACAAAACAAAGGATGACAAGTTGACTCCATACAAGAAACTAGTAGAAAGGCTCAAAGAGGCCTTCATTGATATCACCTTCAAGAAAATACCAAGAGAAAACAACAGAGCACCGGATGCTATGGCTAAAATTGGATCACTACTAGATGTCCCATGCAACATCCCAAAGCAATAATTACTTGTAGAGCAGCTTCTCGTACCAGCATTCAAGGTTCTTGAGTTTGAATTTGTGTGTCAAATTGTTGGTCTTGGTAACTCGTGGTATCATAACATGTACACTTATCTAATAATATGAGTCCTCCCTGCCGATATCACTCCCAAACTTAAGAAAAACTTTGTCAATAAGTCGACCCACTTTTTTTTATCTTAGGCGACACCCTATACCGTAGGAGTGTTGAGGGAACCCTTTTACGATGCTTAAATGTCGAGGAAGCTTTGACTGCTTTGATGGAGGTACATAATGGCATCTACGGCTCATATTCGAGTGGTATGACCTTAGCCAAGAAGCTGCTAAGAATGGGGTACTATTGGCCGACAATGGAGAAGGAAGCCCACAAATATGTCAAGAAATACTTGCAATTTCAACAACATGGGAATCTCATCCATGCACTAGCTGAGGAGCTCCACCCGATTGTTACACTTTGGCCCTTCTCATAGTTGGGGCTCCATCTCATTGGAAAAATCACCCCCACCTCATCCAATGGACATAAGTTCATCATTACCTCCACAAAATACTTTACAAAGTGGGTAGAGGCCATCCCAATGACCTATATTACAGGAAAGCAGATTTCAAAGTTCATCCTGAATTACCTCATTTGCTACTACGGTGTCCCCCGAGCCATTATCTTAGATAAGGAAACACCTTTCAAAAAATAGGATGTTCGAGACCTATGCTAGAAATTCAACATCAAACATCACTTTTCTACTCCATACTACCCCCAAGGTAACGACCAAGTTGAAGCTATGAATAAAACTATCCTCAGAATCCTCAAAAAGATAGTCAATGAAGTTGGTCGTGATTGACATCTGTAGCTAAATCTTGCCTTATGGGCCTATCGAATGAGTATTTGCATGCCAATAGGTGCCACCCCTTTCTCCCTGGTATACAGATCAGAAGCCATCCTCCCCATCGAGATCGATCTCCCATCCCTAAGAATATCATTGCAAAACCTCATACCAGATGAATAATATCAGGTATCTCAATTGAATGAGTTGGAACTATTGGATGAGCAACACATGGATGCCTTAAACCATTTGTAAGTCTAGAAAAAACATCTCAAATGAAGCTACAATAAGAAGATCCAGAACTGGTCATTTCAAGTTAGCGAGCTGGTATTGAAGGAGAATTAGAAGAACGTACCAAATCCAAATAGTAGGGGTAAGTTTGAACCCAATTAGTTGGGACCATTCATCATCACAACAAGCTACAAGTCAGGGGCATATCATCTATCAACACCTGAAGGGGAACCTCTGTAGGAGCTCATGAATAGTTCGCACCTCAAAAAAAATTATGCTTGATTTTTTTGGGATAAAACCAAAAATACAAAAAAAGAAGTATAAAATCCAAAAAAAAACAAAAAAGGGATTGAAAACAGTAAAGAAAAAAATTGTCCTGTAGTGAAAAACACTTTGGTGGCGCTTTGGGCAAGTACCTTGGTGAAAACCTTGCAAATAGGCACTTTGTGTAAATAAGCACTTTCCATCCACCATGATCTCGATGACTTGTTTTGCATCATTCACCCATCGCACTCCATTGAACCTTCCATCCACCCATCCATGTTCACATCATAGCTTGATTATGTATTTGTATCATGATCTCTCCTAGTACTACATGGCATATTCCCAAGGTTAGTTTTTCCTTCCTATATCAAGGTAGTCTATCACATCACATTGGGGGCATGTTCTTGTACCTGCATCAGATTAGATTCGTGTATATCCTTGGAACCTTCCTAAAGTCAAAAAATCCAAAAAAAATCATAAAATCCTTGAAAAATCCAAAAACATTCGTAAAATCCTTGAAAAAATCCAAAACATTCATAAAACTCTTCAAAAAATCCCAAAACATCCAAATCATATCAAAATCCAAAAAATAAGTCAAAAATCCAAAAAATAAAAAATAGAGTCATCATGTCGAACTACGTCATCTCTGAGCTTGAACATAGGCAAGGTTGATCTTCAATCAGTCGCTGAGACACTTAGGTCAATCCTTTAGGAGTTTGTAATAATAAGTTGGCAATCCATTTGTTCATATCTCATCAATAATCAAGTTTGTATCAGTTGAACTACGTGGTCTCTGCATGTATATCATAGACAAGGCTAATCTTTGAGCAACCCCCAAGACCCCTTGTTAGGTCTCTAGATTAGGTGCTTGGTCAAAATCTTAAAAAAACCAAAAGCATTGGAAATTTTAAAAATAAAATTTTTTGTAAGGCATCTCAAAAATCCCAAAAAATCTCAAAACACCCAAAAACATTCAAAAAACCCAAAAAGGTGCATCTATCCCATTTCAACATCCACCCACAATAATCAATCACTCATAATAAATCGATCGTCGCCCTCACTTTGTGGAAAAATAGTCAAAAACAAGTCTAGCAGGTTACAAGTGAAAATGTAAGTGTCAAGGTCTTAAGTCTAGGTTAGTAGGTAAACATGTTGGTCAAATCCTAATATTAATAGCCTATCATCTAGTCAATCTCACCATCATCTAATAACATCATGTCCTAGGATGCATCCTTCCTACAATGGACATCAACGTCAAGCATCACCATAGTTTAGTCTTGGCTAGTGGTATGAAGGACATTAGCTTGTTTATTTACTTGATCTTTGTCTTTTCATTTATCTTATTGCACTCATTCCAATGACCTCTCGATGATGTCTAAACAAAAATATTTAGAGAGAAAGGAATGGGGAAACAATCATTATCTTTTTATCCATTGTGTTTGTTGGATGTTCTTGTAATATAAGCTTGGTCATGCATACTTTGTTTGACATGTAGGGAAGGTGTTTTAGGTGTGTTGTTGACCATATAGGAAGGCTTTCCTTTCTATGTTTTGGTTTGAGATATTTGAAATAGTTGAATTGCATTTTAAATAAGGTTTTGTATGTCAAGTGTGAGCAGAAGTACTCCTATTTGATTGTCGAGTCAAAGTTCATCAAACTAGGTGCAGCGTCATCCCGATTCTTTATACCTTGATGAATCATACCTATGTGTGTTATCAAAAATAAGGTAAGTAAGCCCTTTTAAAATCCCAATTCCTGATAAGCAAAGCAATACATCATCATTTATCCATCATCTCTAATAAAGTCTCGCAGATCATGGACTTGATGGATCCTCTTGTCATCATTCTTTTCTTTTTTCTTCTCTCCACGCTAACATGGTACCATGACAGTTAACCAAAAACCATCACTAGTGCATCCATCCTGCATCCATAAATCATCAACATACATATGCATATAATAATCAAACATATATCATTCAATAGTCATTTCACATCATTTTCACATCATTGCATGGCACAACATAATCATTACACATCATAAATCATTACGCATCAATAGGTATCCATATAATAGGCATATCACATCATTAAAATATCGTTAAATATCATAATCATTTACATTATTGCATCATTTCATGTCACATCCTTGCATTCATTACAAAACATGAATCATCACATAGGCATATCATATTACTACATCTATATCATTGCATTCATATTACCATTTATCATAAATGTTGCATATCACATCGTCATTTTTTTTAAGTTACAAAGGATAATAGAGATTTTTTATTCTAAGTGTCTTAGAAATCATTACATCATCATCACATTCACATCATTCCATATCATGAAACATAATCATCTTACATCACCTCATTTCATAATCATTTACGTGCCATAATCACATCACATCATTGCATTTCATATCACATCATTTTATATTATCATCTTAAGTTATGAAGAATAACGTAGATTTGTTATTCTAAGGTATGCTAAGAAATCATTGCATTCATGTCATTGCATTTTTACCATCACATACCATAAATCATAGTCATTACATCATCATCACATTCATATTTTTACACATCATTGTTCATTGCATATCATGAATATATTTGTATCCATCACATAATTATATAAACATCATCATATCATCTATATATGCATTGCATTTTCATATCACACATCTAAACATGTTAAAGGAATTTGCATAACATAAAAAAATTTCATCCATACATCATCATAAAACCACATAGAAAAATGACAAAAAGAAATGCATCATTTGCATCCATAAATGATCATACATCATATCATATTGAATTGCATCACATATAGAACATCAGAAGCATCCATCCATAATGCATAAATAAAATAGGACACATTTCATAAATGAATCGATCATATATATATCAAAATGTAATTGTCATGGTACAAATCACGATAAAATGTATGTGTATCAATCAAGTGTACAACACCCATGGGGCTATCAAAAAATGGAGACCATGGATCTCAAATAGAATAGTGCCGATCAAAAATATGGTAGTTAGACCTGGTGGCTGCTCCCCTCACCTGCCTGTCTCTCTGGTTGCTCCTCAACCTATCTCACCTTAGTCTGTTGGGAGTAATCTGGTACCTGGGCTTCCGTTGGTACAACCTACCGATAATGTAGCCAATAATACTCAACCTCTCACATAGCCTCACAGTAAATTTGCACTGAGGCTGTCCTTCCCTGGGACACAACATCCATACTCTCTAATTGCTTCCAACGAACCATCTCTTATGCCAACAATATCTCAGAGGCCTATCTTTGTTGCCTCTCTTGATTACGTTCACCACCTAGAACTGTTGTTTTTCCTAGTCACTCTCAACTCTGAGTTCTTAAACTTGTGCCTAGAGCCCCTGTATCTACCCTTGCAACTCCTATATTTGGGCATCATGGGCATCTGGCTGTGGTGGTGAATGTGGTTTTTGGGGCTGTTGATCCCTAGGCAGTGGCTGCTAGTCTCTCTCATGGTGAGGAGGTGGTCCTCCTCCTCCTCTGACCCCTCCTCTTGGTGCCCCTGGTACCTATCCTCCCCTTCCTCGAGCTACTATCCTACCCCAAGGTCTTCATCATAGGGGTGTTGCCCCTAGAACTATCAAACAGAGTGGGGGCCTAAACTAATCATCATAGGCACATGTAGTGCCTAGATCCGCTAGTCCCTATGCATATGCCCATGGCTATGCCACCAGCTTCATAAAGCTATCCATTGCCTCTGTTGTAGGGATCATCCGACCCCATGTGGTCTCTCTGGTAGACTAGGAAAAAATGGCCACATAATCATCGAGCCTATCCTGGACATCACTGAACTATCAAGCTACCCTATATGGCAGGTAGTGCTTTATCATGGTGTGTGTAGACATGACAAATATACAGATTGATCCTACACACTTGATCCTGATTTTACTAACACAAGTTCATCTTGAAGCACCTCCTCTGCTGGTCATTTAATTAAATAATCTTTATTTAATTAAATTCATCATAGTTCATCTCTTAACTAAATAAATCAAATTTATCTAATTAAGTCATCATCTTCTATTAATTAAATAAATTAGTTTGTTTCGTTAATCCTATAGTCCCCCTTTTAATTAAATAATTCATTTTATTTAATTAATCTCTAAAGTCCTCTCATTTAAATTAACTATTTTTTTTTATTTGGTTTAAAACTAACACCATTCTCTTTAATTAAATAAATTAAACTTTTGTTGTGCAGTTTTTGCACACACGCCCCACTAAAAGTAGGGACCCCTTTTTTTCTTGGTCTTTTGGCTCTTTTCTATGGCCACACCTTTTGAGCTTTTCTTTTAAAATCATCAGATTTTGGCCTTTGATGATTTGGTCCTTTGTTCGTGGAATTTGGTTACTTTGCACTGCTCCTAAATGCTTGTCTTGTTCGTAAAGTGCCCCTATTTTGAGTTCCAAGTGGTCAAGGAGTCTTACAGATCTCCTCTTTGGAAGTGGGTTCCATTCACCTTTTGTTTGTCCTTGGTGTTTAGTCTAGGTCTTAGGAGTTGTTATTTTCCTTCTAAGACCTTGTTTCCTTTTCTTTGCGGGTTCAAGGCACGGGGTGAAACTAAACTCTCAACCTTCACAAAGTTCTTGGTTTGGTTTTCATTCTAGTTCCGGGTCCGCTTCTTGTCTCCTTGTTTCCTTTTCTTTGCAAGTTTGAGGCGCGAGATGAAACTAAACTCTGAACCTTCACAAATTTCTTGGTTATGTTTTCGTTCTGGTTCCAACTTTGTTCCTTGTCTCCTTGTTTTCTTTGTTGTTTTGCTTGTTTTAGGCCTTTGGGTTGGTTTCCTCCCTTGGGTCTTCTTTGGTTTCCTTCTTTTCTTTCATCTCCTTTCCTTTCACTGGAGATGGCACCGGGGTGGAAATTACACTTGGAACTTGGCAAAAGGCTTCCATCTAGTTTTGTTTATGGCTCCATTTGGTTTTGTTTTGGCTTCCGTATATTTTGGCCCCGGATCCATCTAGTTTTGTTTCCGCCTCTGTCTTGTTTTTTTTCCTATTTTGTCTGGTTTTGCTTTTGCTTTTGTCCATTTTTGGCCCCAGCTCCATCTGGTTTTGTTTTCGGTTCCATCTAGTTTTGGCCCCAGCTTCGTCTAGTTTTGTTTCCACCTTTGTCTGGTTTTGGCCCCACCTCTGTCTGGTTTTGTTTCTGCCTCTATCTTGTTTTGTTTCCAGTTCTATCTGGTTTTTTTTTTGGCTCCATCTGGTTTTGTTTCCACCTCCTAGTTTGGCCCCGCTTCTGTCTAGTTTTGTTGTTGTCTTTGTCTTGTTTTGTTTTTGGTTCTGTCTGGTTTTGTTTTCGGCTCCGTTTGGCTTTGTTTCCACCTTCGTTTGGTTTTGGCCCTACCTCCATCTAGTTCTTTTTCCGCCTCTATCTTGTTTTGTTTCTGGTTTCATCTGGTTTTGTTTTCTCTTTCGTCTGGTTTTGGTTCTGCTTCTGCCTAGTCTGGCATGTAGTTTCTTTGCCTTGGAAATTCTGGGATATTCGTCGACTTTTAATGAAGCCTATGAGTAGTTGAATCTATGACCGTGTGTTCATCATGAAAACCTAGGGTTTGATCTCGAGTTGATTGCCAATGTTGTTAGATCACCCTGGATGAGTTAGCAAGTTAAATTTATCGATGAACAACTTGAATTGAGTTGAATCCATGCTTGAGGTCCCAAATTTGTGATCGTTCAATCAATTTGGGCAAGGTCCTCATGAGATCCAAGATTTTGGGTTTTTGGTCATTTCAAGGATTTCCTTCGCCTTGGGATTTCCTCGGATTTCTATCATTGAGTCATTTTCCTAAAAGTACATATAACAGGAGAATTGGGCTGACCTTGTGAAAATCCGTTGCTCTTGGATTTCCTCGGATTTCCTTTGATCCATCATTTCCCCGAAATATGTGCAAAACATAAAATTGGACTAGCTTCGTGAAAATCCATTGTCCTAGGATTTCCTTGAATTCCATTGTTCCTTCATTTTCCCAGAGTGTGCTAAGTTTCACTAGTTTTGGAAATTTTCATCCCCAATAGAATTCCCCGAGGAACTACTAGGAATGAAGAAATGAAGGAATGCATGAGTTAATGGTTAATGATTTTGCATTTACATGACTGATTTGGCTAATTTAATGGTATGTGCAATTTTTTCTTGAGTTTTTATTCATGACTCATTGGCCTTTTGGTGTTTTCTATGCTTTCATCGCTAAAATCCGCCTAGCCCAGAATTCCTTGAAATTCCCTTCTAGTCTGAATTCCATGAAGGGGTGAAAATCCCAAACTTTGAAGAGGGGTGCCTTAATGATATTTTAAGGGATTTTGATTGATTATTTGGATTTATTTGATGATTAGCATGTTGTTTATGATGAACTAACTTAGATTTTGATGCTATAATAGATACTTATTGTGGCCTTTTGAGTGCAGGTTGGATCAAGCAAGTGGATCTTAGTGTGGAAGAATGTGTTGGGCCAAGATAAAATTGATACAGACCTCCTCCTACAGAAGTTGAAAATGATCAAGAGAATGAGCGTACTTTAATATGTTGCGGGATCCGCGAGATACAACCAAGTACACTTTGCGGTTGTGGGCAGGTGAAACTTGCTCATACATGGGGAGGGTTAAGTCAATGAATGCTTGATGGACATTCATCTGAGTTGGATGTGATGTGGAAAATTCAAACAGGCTTGATTCGATCAGGATCGTTCAAATTCCCATCTCAGCTATTGATCGATGGCCCATATTCAAACTCACATAGCGCGTCTAGTGTAATTCTTCTGCTTCGTGCGAGTGAGGCATTAATGGCATAAGTGACCCGCAGGGTGTATTTAGTCTAAGCCAAGAATTGTAGAGATCCAAGAACGATCTGAAGGGGCACCTCATGCATTCAATGCAGGGTAGCGATTTATTGCAAACTATCCAAGGCCGACCTGGGTGGTGGCCGACCTTTCTTTGTAACCCTAGCTTGGGCTAGCGCATGGTGTAATCTCTATAAGTATGGAATTTCCCCTCTTCTAAAAGGGGTTAGTTAGTCAGTTAGTTAGACAGATTTAGTCAGTTAAAATTTAGTCAGTTAGAGAGGCTATAGAGGATTAGATTTTTAGAGTAGAAATTTAGAATTAGGAGTTAGTTTTCTTTTCAAGCAAGTGTTGTAATACATAATATTAGAATTGTTGCTATTATTGGTGATTCAATACAAGTGAAGACATTGTGCTATTATTGGTGGCTTCTTTGGATTGATTTGTTTTGCATGTTTCTTATTCTATCTTTGAAATTGCTTGAAAATAACTGAATGCATTTTAGATTTAGAGTTAAATGATTTAATGGTACTTGTGATTTAGTGCTTGGAATGTTGTAGCGATCTTTGCTTCATACTTTGGGCAACTTCTTGATTTTGGGATTGTTGTGCAAGGTCAATATGTACCTGATATTTGTGTGCCTAGTTCAATTGTGGGCATTTATCTAGTTCAATTGAATGAATGTCCATGATCTAAAAATATTTAATTCCTTAGAAGATTGCACTGTTTCTGTGAGATTGTAGGTATAACCTGGGTTAAGTAGAAATAAGTTTTCATGGATTGGTCTGTTCCAAGTATTTCATCATTATTATTGTTGATCTTAGGAGTAATCTTAATCTTAGGATTTCTGAAACCCTTATCTTTTGCTATTTCTTTGAACTTTAGTTAAAATAGGAATTCAAGTATCATTATATTGTAGAATCTGATAAGTAAGAGTTTCCAGTATTTGTTTTGTAAGGTCCCTTTGTGATTACCAACATTTTCACATTTATCACTGAGTTGTTTTGTTGCATTGTCAAGACCTGACATTAGAGACCTTGGGGTTATCTCTTTTCAATAGAGATCAACCTTTCAAGAGAGATAGGATACTATATATTCAGTCTGAGTTGTTGTTGTGCAGAAAACACCATCAACAACTTTATTTAATTAAGTCTAAATTTATATTCCTCTCAACTTTGATTTAAATCAATCTAAAAATATAAGTCAAATTGTCGTTGTAGACACCGAAAACTGGTCCAAGCTTGCGAGCACCATTTTTGACATAATTTTCTAATGTCCATGGTCATGATTAAATAATGTTTATTATTTAATTACCTTTCTAAACACATATTTTCTCTATTAATTAAATAACCTTTTAATTATTTAGTTAATTCATATTATGACTCTTATTCAACCTTGATTAATTAAATAAATCATATTTATTTAATTATGTCACTAATTAATTAATTCTCCTTTCTTAGTTAAATAATTTATTATTTAATTACCCCTTTGTCATATTTCAACTATAATTAAATATTTATTATTTAATTATTCAATTAATCATTTTCAACAGTCAATTAAATAAATTAGATTATTTATTTAATTAATTCATTTCAATTTCGAATGTTGAATTAAATTAACATTTAATTCATAACTAATTGTTTCTATCACATTATTCTATCATCCAGTTATCTAATCATTTACTCACCTTCTAACTCAAGATCTATTTAAATCCATCAGTTATCTCCAGATTCAATATCTGATCATCTCTGTGAGGAGACTCTCTGTCACAACCAGTCAGTTAACTAGTTCTAACTCATATGAATCAACATATTTATTAATTAAATATCTTTATTTAATTAATTAATTCATGTATGCATTTGAATGGATTATTCTTCAATTTCTAACTTTGTCTTTTTCATTCAAAGTATATTTCTTCTATTTTTGAAAACTCTCAACTGAAGATTAAATTGTTTATTTAATCTAGAACTCGTGTTCTTTATATTTTTGAACAGTCTTGACACAATATTAATTTATTGTTCTAATTTAATCTTTATCCTATTTCCTAACTCATGTTCTAACTAACACAAAAATCACATCGCATGGTATTTATCAATCTCGATCATTGATCTCTCTTTTGAATCTGAGTCGATCATTCGAAAACCCAAAATCTATAAATTGACCTATCATTATCATTATTCCTCCTCCCGAAATCAATACTTTTGAGAAGAACCTATTATCTTCGGTATTTTTCTTAGACAATACATCTAGGCTATGCTTGCATCAATACTGAAAATATAAGGGCAAGAATACTGAGACAAAAAAATGTAGAAGGACAATCAAGATAATTCAAAGAAGTGGACGCATATTCGGTGAGACTGTTCTAGTTATAGTTTTAATTTTTTTGTTCATTTTTACTTGTTCTTAGTTGTTTGATTTAGATTAATATTTGTTAGATTAGATTTAACCATCTATCTCTGCAGATTCCCATTTATTCTACGTCACATTTGGTGAACCCGACGTGAATCACACTTCAAATTTCATGACATCTTTTCGTCTTTCCATTTTTTGTTTTTCAAGAATCATACGGGAAACTGCAATTGATTGAAGAAACAACGCATCTGATCTCATGAGCCGCATCTGACAACATGAACCACATCCATGAAATTTTTCACTACATCCGACTGTCAACATCACACCGCATCCGGTTGTCAATGTCGCACTGCATCCGACTGTCAACATCGCACTGCATTTGTAAGTTTAAAATTTGCATCTGCCTGGTAAAATTTCTTTTCATTTTTTATTAACTTTCGTATTTTTGCAATTTGATTTTTAGTTTTTGTCTTGTTTTTTTTTCGTTAATGTTTTGTTTGCAGCTGTGTTTAGGGGGATAACTTAGTTTTTGCTGGACAAAGCATAGAAGACCAAAATAAAAACCAAAAAACCATCTTCTTTTCTACAAGACGAAAGCTAAAGACACAAAGGAAACTACTAGTCATTTGCATGCAGAACCTTATGAAGATATTGATTTGTTTAGTTTATTTTAAAATCTTTTTGTTTGGTAGTTAAAAAATTGTCATTTGGGTTTAAAAATTACCCAGTGTTTTTTGTGTTTGTTCATGTTAGTTTAGAACCCCACGATTTGGTATATCAAACTATCCTCGCCCCTTGCACATTCGTGCGATCTTGGGTGTAAGAGAAATGGTTACTAACTCTAGAACTTGGACCTATCTTGGTGGGAAAAATTACTCACCCCAAGATGACTTAGAACGGTAACACGCTTTAGCCAGTGACTTCCACCCGATATATAAAAGTGGATTTTTGGGGGAAACCCCATAAATCAAACTCACTATTCCGATGAGAAGGTAAAAAATGGTCTCTCATCGTACTGGATGGTGCCCCATGAACGAAATTCCCTTACTAAAAGCCATGTTGTAGTTTTTCAAAAATCTTTTCTATTTTCTGGTGCAGCAGGGAAGTCATCTTACATATTTACGGTTCATGTGTGGAGATCAGATGTATGCCATGGGAGTTTCATGGGTACAATAGCTTGGATTCCCCGTATAAGTGAGTGTCGTGGAGGGGAGGCAGTGGGGTAAAGCTACTATTCATCCACCTTGAATATGCGTAGCTGGATTTATCCAAGTAAGAACTCAGTAAATACTGTCCAACATAGCCTAGGGTGTAATTGTTCTCTGATTTTAACAGATCCATCACTACAAAATGAAAACACATTGTATTTTGTGCTTGGTTTTGCTGTATTCATCAAAAAACTTGATCATCAAATGGAGTCAGTTGAAACATCATCTTTAGAAAACTGCAACTGTCAAATAGAGTCACAACTGTCATTTTTAGAACTGCATCTGTCTTAGAGAGTCACAACTGTTAAGCTAAATGTCGCATGTGTCTGTCAATAGTTGTTAGTTTTCACAGTCTAGTTTCTAAGCTGCAACTATTTTTTGTGAGTCGCATGTGTATCTACGAGCCACAACTATCCAAAAAAAGCCGCAAGTGTCTATCAATAGTCTAGTTTCACAAGAGTTCATATTCTAAGTCGCATCTGATCAACTTAGTCACATCTACCATACAGTAAACCGCATCTATCCAAAAACCGCATTTGCGTGTCAACATTTGAAACCTATTTTAGTCAAATCACCACATGTGCAACATAAACCGTATGTATCAAAAAATTCAATGCATCTGATAGGTGAACCGCAATTGACTATCAACAAAGAAATTCAAAAACTGCAAACCCAGTCTGAAAATAAAACTATCTTTTTTTCTTTTGTTTCTTAAGATCAACCTTGGACAAAAACTAGAATTTTTTTCTCAAAACCTTGCATTATTAGGTGTCATATATTTCCTAGTCATATTTATCCTAAGTTGCATACATTTAGACACTTCCTAGGAAATTGCATATCATAGAATAGAATAACTTTCCTCGTCATTGGATATGTTCATGCTCTGATTTGTCACTATCATTGAACATAGTCACTATTATCCTATTTGTGAATCTTTCTAGCTCAACAGTCTAGTTTGGGAAATTCACCTTGTCAACTATCTTTGTCCTACAATCAAGTTCCTTGGTCAACTCAAATCATTGCTTGGATTTATTCCATAGGTGGTAGGTTATACTCATCTTTGAATCATTTACCATCATAAGTCTACTCAAAATCTTGCATATTGATCCTCCTAGCATACATCATCTTAGTATACGTCATTTTAGAAATCTTTAGCAACATCATTTATATTCAAAAAATCCAATAAAACATAGAAATAGGACATTTTAGTTTTTAGACATAGTCTGCATTACCCCATTTTGAGCAACTTTTCATGGTTGAAACAAGGTCTCGAAAGAAACATAAAACAATGTCAAACTCTAACGAATTTTTCAATCCTTTCAGAAGTCAACCATCAGGGAAAACAAGACCACACAAAACTTTTCTTGAAAAAAACGTCACTAGAGATGCACATGGTCATTTTTTTATCGAAGCCATAGATGCTACAGTACAAGATCCTAAATTTTCATCCTTTATGGATGAATGTTTGGAAAATGATCCCCAACGATATCTAGCAAAGTTGCTAGTAGATGGTCCCACACCACCACTAGGATTTGATGTTCACACCTTGAAAACAACATCTAATTAACCAACACAAACTATGACATCAAGTGTTTCTATTCCCCAAATCACTGCAACAATACCAACTGTAGACATGGAAAATGTACAAGTTCGTCTTAACACACCTGATCCCGATTACTAACAACATTTCCTCTCAGATCAAATCCTCAACATTTCATCACACTTTCTATCCTTTAATTCAATAAATCATTGTTTATTGGATTAAGTCTATCACCTCCTTTGATTAAATTAATCAGTTTAATTTAATTAACCCTACATTGCTTTTTAATTAAATAAATCATTTTATTTGATTAAAATCTCTAAAGTCTTCTCATTAAATTAAATAAATTAAACTTTATTTGATTTAATCTAACACATTCCTTCTTTATTAAATAAATCAAATCATTTATTTAATGAATCATTTCCTCTCAATTTTGGACTTAAATCAATTCATAAATCTAAGTCTAAATGGTCACATCACCTAATTCTTCATTAAGTTAATCAAATCCTTGATTAAGTTAATCCTTCTCACTAAAATTCTCTAGAGAATGCAAGTTGCACAATAAATCAATTACTTTGATTTATTAATTCCTCTATTTTCCCTCACAAAGCATCAAAAAGGGAATATTCCTCTTTTGAATTCAAAAAGTCCAAGTGGGCTTGGTCCTTCCAACGAGGCATTAAAAGCCTCTTACATGTCTTTGACCTTGAGCCAAGTGACATTAAATTCATTCCTTTTCCCTCTTCAACATGTCATTTCTCAAGTTTGAAATGCCACCTAATTGCATTTATTGGCACATTGGCCAAAACTTGCTTATTCCTCATCCAATCACATTTGGACAAGTGGCACAATGCCATTGAACTATCTTTTATCCCACATTGCTTATTTTCACTCATTCTTCCAAGACTGAAATCTTTAAATTGGAGACTCTTCTCCTCAATCTTCATCCACAACTCATATGCAAAGTTACTCTCTCCACATTGAGAGCTAATTTTGCCAATTTCATCCAATCATCCACCATATTTGATATTTTGCAACAAGGTTATGCTCAAATCTCTTTGGAGATTTGACCATTTATCTCATTTAATCAAACATTACAATTAGGAATTGGGAAAGGGCCAATTGCAACATACCATTGGCACCAATTCCCCCTTGGAATCAACATGCTATTTGCTTAATTAGGATTTACATAAGTTTTCATTTCTCATTGTGTTCTTCATTTCCTAATATAAGTTTTAGATAGATGGATTTCGTGGGGAATCTCTCATGCTTGTTTCAATGTATTTGATCTAACATATTAATCATGTTTGTTGTTCATGTGCACTTGCAGGTTTAGGGGTTCACACCAACTGGCATACCAACTCAAACATCATCAATTGTAAACACAATCCCATTCAACATAACACAAGGTTTACAATTCACTGTGGGGGCATCTTCATCAAACCCCTTTGGCACAAACACTAGTGGTAAGAGATCCAAAGTTGGCATGAATATTCCTATACCAAATCAGAACATTCAGACAGGAAATATACCCTCACCAAATCATAATTCGTCATAGAACACAACATTTCAAAACACCTACATTGATCCTAGCAACACAAACAATATGTCCTTGACACAAGTAGATATTCTCCAAAACCAAATGCAAATGCTTCAATAACAGATGGACAACATGTCTATGTTAGGAAAACAAACTATCTCAATGCAAGATTTATGTCCATGTCCTTTTGACAAAGCACTCTACATGACACCCTTCCCACATGGATACATCATACCAAATTTTCCTAAGTATAATGGGAGGAAGAATCCTTTAGAACACATTAGATAATTCTCTACAGCATGCATGGATATATCATAGGACCCTACATACTTGATGAAACTATTTCTGTGAATCCTGGTTGGGATAGCATTGGAATAGTTCTCTAAATTACCATATGGCATACTATCCTAGGGTGAATTAGCTGAGAAGTTTGTCGAACACTTTTCCTTTAACATATAAAATGAAATAACCATAGCTACCTTGTGTCACACAACACAAGAAGAAGGCGAAACTTTCACAACTTTCTTCCAAAGATGGAGAAGTCTAGATAGCAGATGTCCAACTGAAATACCAGAAAAACAAAAGGTCATGATATTCCTTGAAAATATCAATCCAAAACTGAGAGGTGACTTAAGGGTACATTGTTGTACTTCATTCCTAGAAATGGTACAAAAGGGAATCATCCTTGAAAAAGGCCTTATTGACAAAGGAGAAATTAAAGTACCAGGAAGAAACCCAATGGTTCAACATCAAAATGCACCTAATGATAGAAAAAAGTTCTGGTCTAGAAACAAAAATGTTACCAATGATGACATTGTGGATGCTAAAACCATGCATGCGGGACCAGTCATCACAATTAGAGGTTACAACCCCAATTAGGATAGGATGAGTAATCCAGATCAATAGGCAAATTTTGTCCAAAATTCACAACAACAATGACCACAAAGGAGATTTCCTAAACGTGAATTTACCCCTTTGGGGCAACCAATTGAGACAATTTTCAAAGAGATGATTAAACATGATCTCCTAAAACTGCTACAACCAAGAGAATATGATCCTAGACATTTTAAACCTTCATGGTGGGATGATAATTCCTATTATGAATACCATCGAACAAAAGGACACAACCTACAACAATGTCGACAACTGAAGAAAATTATACAAGACTTTGTTGAAAATAGAACCATAGAGACCAATAGGTAGAAAAATACCAAGAATAGTGATCATAAGGTCTTCACAGACCCGTTACATGACAACAAAAAAGGAAAAGAATCCAGCTTGGGAACCAAGAATACTCCATCAGCCAATTATGCAAATACCAAGTATGACTATGGAAAAGGTACGATCATAAACCACCTCCGAACTATAAATGAAAATTTCCATACCATCACCATTAAGAAGCATCCTGAATGTGCTGTAAACACACACAAAACTAAGATAACTCTTCTAAGTCCTTCTTCTGAGCTACCTATACAATCTGTTTGATCAACTAAGCAAGACCCCAGCATAGATATCCATTTTGGAACTGTTGACTTTATCACCTGAGCATCAAGCTATTCTTGACAAATCCTTACCGAGCATGATTGTTCCTACCAACTTAGATGTCAATCATTTCAAAGAAATGGTTGGATACTTAACCAACTCCCATCATGCCATATTTTCTCAACAAGATTATTCAATAGAAAAGACTGATCATAATGACCCATTACATCTTGAAGTCCTAGTCCATCAATCCAAAGTTAGATGAGTCTTGGTAGATGAAGGATCAGGTTTGAACCTTTGTACACTAAAATTGCTTAAGGCATTAGGATTCTCAAAAGATGCATAGACACCTCTAAGAGTATAGTCATCAAGGCTTATGATGATGAGGAAAGATCATCCAAAGGATTTTTCACACTCCCTATCAGAATTGGCCTAGCAATTATGAACATCAACTTTCAAGTCTTGGATCTCACCCTTTCAAATAGCCTACTATTAGGTAGACCTTGGATACATGCAATGAAAGACGTACCTTCCACATATCACTAGTGTCTTAAATTCTCATATAATGGCACCGATATCACGATTGATGGTGATCCAGATCCTTTTCAATATTGTACAAGCCTAAGGGAAATTCCACAATGAAAGGTACCAATTAATCAAGAAGCTTCATCATCCACTTTATCCCTATATGTTGATCCATCACATCTTACCAAGTCCATTTAATTCAAACCACCATCTTCCACTCCTAAGGTCGAGATCCAAGACAAGGGCTATGGAGAATATCACATGAAGGAATCCTATTGTGTCAGTCAGCCAGTTCCACCTAGGGCATATGGCTTACCCATAGAAGATAGAAGACAATTTGTAGTCACATTTCATGTTCCCCCTACAATGACATTGACCAAATGGGGAGAATTAAGTGAAGAAGTTGTGGACCAAGGTGATATTACCTCTTGGTTGTACCAAGAAGACAATGAATACCCCTCACTATCTATTCAGATAACTACGAATCAATATGGAAAAGGCTTTAAGATAATGCAAAGAAAAGGCTACGACAGACATAGTGGTTTAGGAATGCATCAAAATGGAAGTATTGAACCGATCATTGTCTCACCATGACCAAAAGGCATAGGGCTAGGGTTTCAACCACTTAGAATTGGCTTTCGTAGTACTTCATCACCATTTCAAGAGGAAGAAAGTGCTTATGAAGACATTGAGATATCTCATAAATCACTTCCCCCAATTTATTATGAATCCCCTGACTCAAGCGACTATGAATGGGATTCCCTTTCCTCTACCAGCACCATGAACCTAGATAATCTATTTGGAGAACTTGACCAAATGATAAAACCCTTACCAAATCCATCTAGCCCCCATAATAAGAAGCCCTTGTCCAAAGAAGAATGGCTTAAGCACTATTATTGAGATACCCTTGATCCTACATCTTGGGACCCTGACGAACCATCTTCTAATGACCTAGCCATTACAATAGTCCCACATCAGAGTTTACCTACCCATAGGAAAAATAACAAGAAGGAGTTAGTCCAAAACTTCTGTGACCATGTCAACCACTCTATATTCACCTTGTCAGCTGCCACGTTTGATAACTCTGATGATGAAATGCCTCTGATATATCCCCAACTTATCGACTAGGATCAACAAGGTACACCTATCATAGATACATTCGAGAATGACGAAGCAATAGATGAGTTCATGGGACTTCAAGAAGGCATACCAAGAAGGGATCATAAAGCTGGTTTTATTATAGACTTGGATGACAAAGCATATTTTGGGGAGTCTATTTACACCTCTAGTCACAAAAATGAGAATAAAAATAAAAACAGTGAGAATGAGAAAAATGACAAGTCCCTAGGTGAAAACTAAAAGGCGCCTTTGGATGAAGAAATAGTAAAAATAAAGGACATATTTGAGGGTGAAAACCTCTCTAAGGCACTCAAGGATGGAGGTTTGAATATTCTCCCTGTTGCTCAGGAAAGGTCATCGATGTTAGTAGAGGAGTCTATAGAAGTCAACATAAACACAGAAGAAAACCCTCAGGTAATATGCTTGGTAGCCTCTTTGATAGAGACAGAAAAACAAGAGTTTCAGGACTTCTTCACAAAGAGATAGATAAACTTAGCATGGTCGTATGCTGAAATACATGGGCTGGATCCTGACCTAATATTGCACCATCTACCATTACAACTAGGTATTAATCTAGTCAAACAGAAGTTAAGGAAAATGCATCCACAGATTGCCCTACTGGTCAAAGCAGAACTTAAGAAACTATTGGATGTCAGATTCATAAGATCCATAGACTATGCAGACTGGATTTCAAATCTTGTGTCAGTGACTAAACCAACTGGGGGGCATCCGCATTTGTATAGAATTTAGGGATATCAAAGAGGCATGTCCTAAGGATGACTTCCCCTTGCCGAACATTGACATGATAGTAGACCTTACAGCAAGATACGAGATTATATCCCTCATGGATGGTTTCTCTGGTATAACCAAATCAAAATCGCAGTTGAAGACCAACACAAGACAACTTTCGTGTGTCCATGGGGAACATATTGTTGGAATGTTATGCCTTTTGGGCTTAACAATGCAGGAGCTACTTATCAACGTGCAATGATGACTACTTTCCATGAATTTTTACATACTCTCAAAGAATATTACATCGACGACATAATAGCTAAATCAGTAACAATGGTAGATCATTTGAAAGTTCTAGACAAGATATTCTAGAGGCTAGAGAATTACAAGGTCAAGCTAAATCCAAAGAAATGTGTCTTTGGAGTGAAATCAAGGAAACTTCTAGGGTATATCATTTCCAGAAGAGGCATTGAAGTAGATCTAGAGAAGGTAAAAGCTATTGTAGAAATGCCTCCTCCAGTTAGCATTGGTCAACTAAGAACACTATAGGGAGGATTACCCTCTATTAGGCGTTTCATTGTAAAACTAGCAAAAAAAATACACCCATTTCAACATTCACTCAAGAAAGGAGTACCATTTATATGGACACCTAAATGTCAGGAGGCTTTTAGAAAAATCAAGGATTATCTGCTCACTCCACCGGTCTTAATGCCACCTACAAATGGAAAATTGTTGATACTATATATTTCAACAACTCGGTCAACATTAGGAGCTCTTCTCGCACAAAATGATGATCAAGGTCATGAAAGGGAAGTGTACTACATTAATCTTACCTTGGTGGGATATGAATTAAATTATAGTAACATAGAACACGCCTATCTTGTAGTAGTCTTTGCTACTCAAAAAATTTGGCACTATATGCTAAACCACCAAACCATGTCAGTCGCAAAGATTGATCCCCTAAAGTATCTCCTAAGTAAACCAACATTAACAGGCCGATTGGAAAAATGGGTTATGATACTTAGTGAATATGACATCCAATATGTGGAGAGGAAGGCTATAAAAGAGCAAGTGATTGCAGATCAGTTAGCGGATGCAACCATGAAGGAAGACCATCCTTTAGTGGTAGATTTTCCTAATGAATTTATCTTCAAATTTGACACTAGAATCGAATGGAAATTATACTTTGATGGGTCACATACAAGTCATGGTTCAAGAGCAAGTATCCTATTTGTTACACCTCAAGGTGATACTATTCCTAAATCATTCAATATTTCTTTCCCTTGCACCAACAACATAGCAGAGTATGAAGCCTTAGTGATAGGACTAAGAATGGCAACCCAGTGGAAGATTAAGAGTCTACATGTTTTTGGCAATTCTTAGCTAGTAATCCGGACAGTAAATGATGATTATGATACTAAGGATGAGAAAATTTCCCCCTATAAGCACATGGCCGATAGTTTCAAGAAATAATTTGATGACATTACCTTTCAAAAAATACCACATATTCAGAAAAGGGCAATAGATGCTATGGAAACCGTGGGTTCCTTGTTGGATATTCCGAGCAACGTGCCTAAGTTTGAGTTTTTGGTTGAATAGCTATTGGTCCTTGCCTATGATGTCCCCGATTCTACGATGGTGTGTATGATTGTTGGTCCTACTTCCCCTTGGTACAAATATGTATACGACTATCTAAATGACCAAACCTTACCTCTAGACCTATCAAACAACTAGCATAGAACCTTTATCCGTGAGTCAGCTAAATACACCATCATCGGAGATACCCTGTATAGACGTACCTTAGATAACACCCTACTGATATGTCTCGATGCTGAAGAAGCACAAACAATCTTGCGAGTGGTGCACGAGGGTATATGCGGATCCCATTTGAGTGGTCCTACTTTAGCCCATAAGATTATGAGATTAGGTTATTATTGGCCTACAATGGAAAAATACTCATATATCTTTGTAAATAAATGTAGACAATTTCAGATACATAGAGATTTGATAAGAGCACTAGCACAAGAGCTTCATCCAATTAAATCACCATGGCCCTTTCCCCAATGGGGACTTGACCTCATAGGTAAGATACGCCCTCCATCATCCAATGGCTATAAATTCTCCATAACCCCCACCGAATACTTCACTAAATGGATTGAAGCTATTCCCATGACCTACATCACCGACACACAAATATCCAAGTTTATCCTAAACTATATCATTTGTTGGTATGGTGTACCCCAATCCATTATCACAAACAATGGACACCCATTTAAAAACCAAGAAGTGCGCCATTTATTTGAATATTTCCATATCAAACATCATTTTTCCACTCCGTATTACCCACAAGGTAATGGCCAAGCCGAGGCATCTAATAAAATTATTGTCAGAATCCTAAAAAAGATTGTCAATGACGTTGGCCGTGATTGGCACCTACAACTTAATCCTGCCTTATGGGCTTACCGCGCAAGCATCTGTACTCCCATTGGTGCCACTCCATACTCCCTAGTATTTAGATTTGAAGCTATGTTACCTATTGAGGTTGAAATTCATTCCCTTGGGGTATCCTTGAAAGGTCATATTGATGATGAAGAATATCATGTGTCTAGATTACAAGAGTTAGAATTACTAGATAAATGAAGACAAAAAGCACTAGACCATTTTCAAGCATATCATAATTGTCTTCGTCATAGTTATAATAGGAAAGTTCTAAATTGACACTTTGACATTAGTGACCTGGTCTTAATGGAGAACCCCAAGAATCAAGCTGAACGAGAAAAGCCAGGTAAGTTTGAACCTAACTAGCTAGGGCCATATATTGTCACAGAAGCTTTTGGATCAAGAGTGTATCAACTGTCTACCCCTAAAGGAGAACCACTTTTGTCACCAATCAATAGCCTTCATCTGAAGAGGTTCTATGCGTAGCTTCTAAGAGTCTTTGTCTTAACCGGAAAAATACAAAAAATGGAAAAACAAAAAAATGGTTACCCGATGAAAACCTGGCAAACAGGCGTCTTTGTAACACCAAAAAAATTGAAAAATCAATAAAATAGTAAAGAGAAATAATCTGTCTAGTAGTGAAAACCACTTCGGTGGCACTATGGATAAGTACCATGGTGAAAACCTGGCAAACAGGTGCCATGTGTAGTCAAACTTATTGTTTCATCTACCATCATTCCAACCAGACTTTTCATCATCCCTCATAATAAATGGTTGTCTTATCCATTTCTTGGAATGATTGACATCAAGTCCATTCCATCACATTCCCCACTCCATCTCGCATGTCTTATTCCCAACTAGGTGTAAATCCTTGTTTTGTGCCGTGAGGACCTTGTACATAGCATTACACCATTGGAAAATGTCCTGAAAAAATTCAAAAATAGTAGAAAACCTCAAAAAGACAAAAAATCAAAACATGTTAGAAAATCCCAAAAATAGAGTCAGGTCAATCATGTTAAGTCAGTCATAGACATAGTTGAACTACATTGCCTCTACGACTGGACGTAGGCAAGGCCATCAGTCAATGTGCCCTTGAGGCATTAGGTTTGTCTATCTAGGTTTATCATGTTTCACACACATTAAAAATCATGAATATTTGTATATTCAAAGTCATTGGTCATGTCGAACTACGAGGTCTCTGCGTGTACAACTTAGGGAAGGCTAATCAATCGATGAGCCCCTGAGACCTTACTAGGTTAGTCCAATAGGGTTTATCGCATTCATTATCACATATGTTCCATATCATCAACTTAGGTACATATCTTCAATCAGTTATGTCAGTTAAAGTTGGGTTAGTCGTTTAGGGTATATCATCTCAAATCATACATTGTCAACACACACACACTCAAATCAATCAAGGAATCAAAACAAGTCATGCATCAACAAGGAAAACATCTCAAAAATTGTCATCAAGTCAAAATCAGACACATTGTCAGAGTGATCAACTTATGTCTTAAGAAAGATATGTCTTTCTTGTCAACGGATATTGTCAAATTGTCATAGCCTAATGTAGCTTGTCACATCAACATCATCAGGCTTCAATGTCTTATATGACATGTGTCTTTCTGAAACTAGGCTTTTTCATGCCTTACATAGATGGTTACTAGGTTGAAACCAAACTCAACGACTTATGCAGTATGTGTCATCCCTCACATTATGCTATGCCAAACATCAAACATCAAACAATCCCACAAGATCAAGTTTTGGCGAATAATTTTATTTGGCTTTATAACTTTATATCTTATTTTGTCTTATCTTTCTATCAATTTGTGAATAAGTCCGGTTATTAGCTTTCTCAAGGATGTCCCTTGAAGGATTTAGAGAAGCAAGGATGTCTCAAGACTCTTTTTCTTTGACTGTTGTTTGTCACCTATCTTTTTAAATTTATATTTTGAGTCATGTTACTAGTTTCCTCAAGGATGTCCTATCAAGGATTTAGAGGAGCAATGACGTCTCATGACCCATCTTGTATTTTTTTGTTGCATGTTGTTTGTCTAGACAAAATGACTGGGGCAATCATGCCCTTAGTATGAGTTAAGACACTCCTTGTCTACGACTGTCTATTTTTCGCAGGTGAATGACTTTGTACACTATGGTCTATCTCATATCATGGTGTGTACTATCCATTTGTGTCATGTCCCACCCAATGATGATAAAATACAAAGCTTGGTATATATATATGGAAAATATCAAAGATCACATGTCTTTCAAATAACCATTCTTTTCCAATACTAACTTTTTGAATTATCTGAGCTAACATTTCTTCTTTTCAACATCTTCATTATCCTTATCTATTTTCCCCTAGTCTCTTGTCCTTCGTATTCTAGTCCTCTGATTGATTTCAAGAGCACACTCATGTTATTTTCACCCGCCTATCCTCTCGAGGGGGCATACCATTACCTGCTTGTCATTATCCCTTTCACAGGGGCATATCTTTTTCTCAATTTCTTTGACACAATGCGATAAACAACATTGTATCAAAGAGGGGCAAACCGTAGACACCGAAAATTGGTCCAGGCCTGCAAGCACCATTTTTGACATAATTTTCTAATGTCCTTGGTCATGATTAAATAATGTTTATTATTTAATTACCTTTCTAAACAAATATTTCCTCTATTAATTAAATAACCTTTTAATTATTTGGTTAATTCATGTTATGACTCTTATTCAACCTTGATTAATTAAATAAATCATATTTACTTAATTATGTCACTAGCTAATTAATTCTCCTTTCTTAGTTAAATAATTTATTATTTAATTACCCCTTTGTCATATTTCAACTATAATTAAATATTTATTATTTAATTATTCAATTAATCCTTTTCAATAGTCAATTAAATAAATTAGATTATTTATTTAATTAATTCATTTCAATTTCAACTGTTGAATTAAATTAACATTTAATTCATAATTAATTGTTTCTATCACATTCTTCTGTCGTCCAGTTATCTAATAAGTCACTCACCTTCTAACTCAAGATATATTTAAATCCATTAGTTATCTCCGGATTTGATATTTGATCATCTCTGCGAGGAGACTCTCTATCACAACCAGACGGTTAACTAGTTCTAACTCATATGCATGAACATATTTATTAATTGAATAGCTTTATTTAATTAATTAATTCATGTATGCATTTGAACGGATTATTCTTCGAGTTCTAACTTTGTCTTTTTCATTCAAAGTCTATTTCTTCTATTTTCGAAGACTCTCAACTGAAGATTAAATTGTTTATTTAATCTGGAACTAGTGTTCTTTCTATTTTTGAACAGTCTTGACACAATATTAAGTTATTGTTCTAATTTAATCTTTATCCTGCAACATTTCCTAACTCATGTTCTAACTAAAATAGAACTCACATCACATGTCACTCATCAATCTTGATCGTTGATCTCTCTTTTGAATCTGAGATGATTGTTCAAAAGCCCAAGATTATCATTATTCCTCCTCCTGAAATCAATACTTTTGAGAAGAACCTGTTATCTTCAATATTTTGCTTAGAAAATACATCCAGGCTATGCTTGCATCAATACTGAAAATCTGAGGGGAAGAATACTGAGACAACAAAATGGAGAAGGACAATCAAGATAATTCAAAGAAGTGGATGCATATTCAGTGAGACTATTCTAGTTATAGTTTTAATTATTTTGTTCATTTTTACTCATTCTTATTTGTTTGATTTAGATTAATATTTGCTAGATTATATTTAACCATCTATCTGTGCAGATTCCCATTTATTCTACGTCATAGTCACATCACCTAATCTCCTTTTAAATTAATCTTAATCTTAATCCCTCAAATCCTCTAGCTTTTGCAACTTGCACAAGTAAATCATTTTATTTGATTTATTTAATCTCCTATTTTCTCTCAACATGGCATCAAGGAGGGAATATTCTTCAAATTCAAAAATCCCTCCAAAAGGGTGTGTACATCAAACAAGGCATTAGAAGGCCTCTTACATGTCCTCTGCCTTGATCCAAGTGGCATCAACTCCATTTATTTCTCCCTCCAACTTGTCATTTCATCAATTTCAAATATCCACCTAATAGCATTTATGTGCGCATTCATCAAAGTGTGCTTCACCTTTGTCCACTCACATGTTGACAAGTGGCCTTTTGCTATTGGTTGGTCTTTTGTCCCACATTCATCCCTTTTTCCTCTTCCTCCATTATTCTCTGTTATAAATAAAAGACTCTTATTTGGATTCTGGATCGAAAATCTTATGAATTACATCCACAACTTCATGTAACATTACCATCTTCCAGTTTTGAGCAATCTCCATCCAGCTTTCTCCATTTTCATCCATTTTTCATATTGTCATAGCTAGGTTATGGAGAAATTTCACAAAAGAGCATCAAATCTTCATCATTGATCATCAAGCTTGCAAGGAATTGGGAAAGGGACATTTTCCACATCAAAATGGTACAAATTCCCCCATGGGATTTGAGAGTTTTATCATTTAAATAGGATTTAATAGTGTTTTATTGTGTTATCCATATTATTTCTTGTTTTAATGTTTCAAATGGATTTCATGGGGAATGTTGTTTCTAACTTGCATACTGGACTAATTGTGTGTTTATTCTTTGTGTTTGTGCAGGTCTAGGATCACCATTCACATTTTGGTGCTAGAAGGAGGGCGAATCTAAAGAATCTAACACATTTTTTTGAGAAATTCCATCATTTATTTTGAAATTTTTGTGTCTACAGGAAAAATGCACCGCTAACGATCAACCTTTGCTGCTATTAGTCCAATGGCACCATATAGCAACGTTGACAAACTCCAAACCATGACGCTAAGTCATTCTCGCCAAGAAATTTGAATTCCAATCTATGACGCCAACCATCCTAACACCAAACTCCATCATTCGTCAAAATAGCACATCATTTGCGCTCACTAGTTTTTATGCAGTTTAATACTATCAGTCTGAGCGATGCTTTATATCAACGTTGACTTCTTTAAACTATGCCGCCATCGCAAACTGCACCGCTGGAGTTGGGTAAAAGGAAAATTTCAAATTCATTTTAACATGTGTTTCTTCATTTTGATTGCTTATCAACTCCTAACTGGTTTTTGGCCTCTATTTCTTTAGTACTAACCCATTTTTGTAGGTTGGCTTAACCAAAAGTGAAGGGAGGAAACAAAGACAAGGACTTATCTATGGCATCATCATTTCATTTTATCAAGTGTTTTTAAACACTTTGGGGAGAAATTATAATCCCTTTTCTAAGGACTTTGTCATCTTCATGTTTTTTAGGACTCAATAATTTTCGTTTGGGCTTAAAAAGAATAAAACAAAGGGATTAAAAAGAACCATAGGCAATTTACTAGATTTTGTTTTGGACTTAACAATTGAACGAAAAAATCTCACACTTCAAATTTGGTGCTTGAAAAGAACTCATATTCTGGTTTTTGAAGGATTAAAATGAACATGTTCCTTTTATGTCTTGTAATCCCTTATCCAAAGTAATATCATTTAAAAAGACTTATGCGCTTCTCTCGCACCTCACAGGGATCTTGAGAATCAAAATTTTTTTTGTGATATTAAGTTGTACAAGTGATTACCTACACACTTCAATTTGGACTCTTAAAATTGAACAAAATCTTGCTTGTGTGAGTGGATTATATCACAAGTGTTCTCTCTTTGTTTCTCAAAAAAAATCAATCGAACTATGGAGGTGCTTGCTCACTTTTGTTTATCCTTAGAGGGCCTACCTTATGGGTTTAAGTAATCACCCTAAGGAACGAACCAACTGGGAACACGCTAAAGCCAAGCAACTTCCAACTAGTATATAAGTGTGGGTACTTGAGGAAAGTTGAAGTATCACAAGGATTGTTCCGACAAGAAGGGAAAAAATGGTCTCTTGTCATATATATGATTCCCCACGAATGAAATTCCTATACTAAAACCTTTTGTTTAGAAGGCAAAAATCCTTAAATCTATTTGTTGGTGCAAGAACGCTCGTTCTAAAGTCATCCCACATTTTTACGGTTCTTAGTAAAGATGAGAATTATGCCATGGGAGTTGCATGGGTACTGATGCTTGGATGACCTGAGAAGTGTGTGTCATGGAGGGGAGCCAATGTGTTCAAGCATCTAATCATCTGCTAAGAGTAGGTGTAGATGGATTTATCCAAGTGAGAACTCAACAAATATTGTCTCATTTTATCCTAGGACTGTGCATCAATTTGGAATCAAAACACTTGAAAACAAACATTCACCAAATCCTCAAAATTTCAAACCCTATAGGAGGAACAAATACCTTTGACAAATCCAAGTGCTCTTGCTTTCCCTAAGGGATTTAATCCTTAGAGGCTTCTAAGTATTTTGATTTATATCACATATTTTTCTTACTAAAGTCAACATTTGGAAACTATTGCCTTGATTTCCTTGATTTTCACATAATGGACCTTTTGGGATGAAAAGAAATTAAGACATTAGACATTTAGTTTGAAACATAATCAAGAAAGTGTTTGTGGTAAAAAGAATAAATCTAAGCAAGATAAAAAACAATTGAACCTCACATGTTCTTGATCCCATGATTCCCCGAAAAGTCAAAATTCCTAAACCAAGTCATCACAAGTTCCTTAGTCCAAAAGATCATGAGGAACATCTTTCAAGACTTCACAAAGTTAGAGAAAGTTTGGTCTATAATTTTTACAAGAAAGCTTCAAAGAATAATCCTAATTTGTACGAATTTTATTACAATCAAAATCCAAGTCTCTTTCAAAGATTTTCATTTCTCACATAGGAAGTACAAGCATGTTCTTCAATTACAAGGTCTTGTAAAAAGGATTTCTATCTAGGTCTAATCTAGGATCAAAATCAACATTCTCATCCATCCCTTCAAACATCAATCAAATCTCATCCCACCAAACAACTCTTCAAATCTTGGAAAAAATCAAATCATACTAGACTTTTGGAAAATCCTTTAAATCAAATCAAAAATCATCTTGTTTGACTAAGTATGTGTAAATGAATCCTACTTCATGTGCTTGGTTAAATTATCAATCCTTGTGAATGAATTTATTCCAAGATAAACACCCAACCTCTTGGGGTTTATGAGTTCATTATCCAAATCCAAATCCAAAACAAATCAAATCAAGAATCAAAAAATCCAAAAGTCCTAAAGTCTAGTGTCCCTTCAAGATTCTTAAGAGTTTAATCAGTCACACCATCCACCCTTCATCTATTTCATCACAATACTTCGATCCTTGGAAAAAATTGGTTTTTCTTCTTTATACTTAAAAGTCGATCCTTCTTTTATGGTGCAAACTTGATCTCAATACAAGAAGAACATGGAAGGCAACAAGGAAACATCTACTTCAAGTGACCTAAGCAAAACCGCACCAGAAACAAATCCTATGGGATCTAGCAACACCCCCACCCAATCTTCCTCTATTACCACAAGATCCTCAATAGGAAGGTAAAGTAGAAGACATAACCAATAATGTCTTGGGAATGACTCAAGAAGAAATCATAGAAATGTTCCAAAATCTTAAGAATCACAAAATTGTCAATTCCATGATGAGATTCAATATTTCACAATACATGCTAGAATTGGAAAAAGAAGGGGCTAAACTCCCCTCTGACTTTGACGTAAACACTATTGTGGAGAATCCTCTTGGGATTATGCCACCAGTCTCATTCACACCATCTTTTCAAAGAATCGTTCAACCCATTCCCCAACCCATATCATCTCTTGCTCCAGCTCAACTAATTGTCACCAAGGGAAGTTCATTACTCCAGGCTCTTCAAACACATCCCCTTGTGAACAATAAATACTTGGATGCAAACACCATCTTGGTTTAATCCATTTCCCACGATCGGAAACACCCATATGTTCCACTTGTCTTTCATGACACTTGCTGGGTCTCAAAAATGTAGGTTTTAACCAAAAGAGTTTTCCAAGCTCAATAACACTTTTGGCCAACGTACAAGGCCAATTGATGCAATTTTACCTTTTGCTCTTCAGGCTCTGCTAGACCTAGGCGAGTGAACCTAATGAATGATGCAGATTTAAAATGAACTTCCTGATGCAACAATCTACCCACAATGGCAAGGGTGGTGGATAGACAAATATACTACAACTACTCCTACTCCTACTGCACAAATGAAAGATTTTGAAAATATTAATTGTATGAAATCTTATCTCTAGGTTGAGGCAGATCAGTGCCTTCTATCCACATGGGCACTGGAGTCAGATTATCAAGAATTGCGTATTTTTCCTCTTTGTCTTAATTCAAGTTTCTAGGAACTCTTAGAAATGAAATCTAATGACTGGCATATGACTTCATTAATTTATGGCTTGCATAAATAGTGCTGGAATATTTTCTTATCAAGTTCTACTTCAACAATCAGAAAGAAATACTAAATCACTGTGACTTTTTTAAAATAATTTTAACTCTGACTTGCAGACACCAATCAACCAAATCACACAGAGTGAAATTTTCACTTTGATAAATCAAACATATGCTTGATACATTTATTTAAATGATTTAAGACTTCAAGTTGGAGACAACCCTCATAAGAAATATAAATTATTATATCACAACAACTCAAAATAGAAAGAGTTTCACAAATTCCAAATGATTTATCCATTGATTCTACTTCAAAGAAAGTTTGTACATTATTTGCATTCCCAGTCCCTTCTCGGGAAAAATATAACTCCTAACATCTAACTACCCTCCTCACTCCTTCAGATTTTTTTAAATCATTTATACATCAAATTTGAAGAGTCACAACCCTTCATTGCTCTGGTAAGACCGTTTGAAATTCTACAACAGAGATTTAAAATATTTAATTATGTTGCCTCTTGGCAAATTAAATATTTCATACAATAGTTATGCCTTCAATTTTTCATTTTATCCTTTCCTACCTGTATTTCTTATCTTATCCGCACTTTATTATTTATGTTGTCTTTATTTTTATTCTCCCATGGCTTCCATTGCATTTACCGCTATACCGCGGGCTTGACTTTTCTTCATGTGGTATCGCAGTGTCCTTTTTGCTCCCCACATTTATTGCCTCAATGAGCCTTTACTGTGCTACCACGATCACTGGCATGACTTCCAACAGTACCGCGGTAGCCACCCTTAACCACCAGTGCTAACCATTAACTTCTTTCCACTGTATTCCATTGACTACCTTCACCAACCGCTACCTGCCCACCATGGCGACCGCAATCTGTGGTTTGACCACGTGCGGTTCCATGGTATGCTCGTTGCTAACAGCTAACCACTTACCGCTATCACCATGGTGATTATTTTAGCAGCTACAGTATCGTGGTAACCACTACCCGTTCGCCACTCCACTATCTCTACTAACCGCCAATCTTTGTTCATCGCTTAATCATTGACTGTTAACTCACCGTTTACCACGTCACCATGGTCTATGAGATGACCCCCTGCGATACCTCAATGGAGTCTCTTAACCGCTTCCTAGATGGTAACTTACCGCCCACCGCGCTACCACAGTCTATGCTTAGACCGCGCGCAATGGCACGGTAAGCATTTACTGCTACGTCGACTGTTCACCATGCCAATCCATCGCTTGCTTCACTGTTATCTGACTATTTCACTGACCGCCACTACCATACCGCAAGCCCATTTTGGGAGGCCGCAGTAAAGCAGTATGACATGAATAATAATAAGAGTGGATGAAAAGATAGGAAATATTATAGAATTAAAGAGGGGTGGGTAAAATGTGAAAGCTTCAACCGCCAAAAATAAGGTAATGGCACAAGGGTAAAAGCTATTTATAAAGGGCGGTTAATAATTCTATGAGAGATAATGGAAATATTAGGCTCAAAACAAGAAAAGACCTTAGGGTTCTTCATGGAATTTTTCAGTCCTAATAGCGGCTCTTGTTGGGGATGAGTGATTTTGCAAATCACTACGAGAATCCCAAATATCTACTGGGAGAGCAGACCAAGCGAAGGAAATGATAAATAAAGGCAATGACAAATAGAGGGAATGAACAGAGCATATATATGAAAAAAGGAGCAAAATGGAGAAAATGGAAAATCCTAAACTACTATTCATGGAAGAGAATTTTTTAAAGAGGCATTGCTAAGAATTGTCCATGCACTAGCAATCCTTAATCCTCTATACTTGCTATGGTTCAAAAATAAAATCCCAAGGATGCCCCCAGGCCACCCAAAAAGAAAAAGTTGCCCTTTCCTCTATCATAGAGTTTGTTCTGATCAGAGCTCATCAGGTTTCTTTTGAAACTATCCATTGCACCTGCCCTACAACATGTGCTGCCACTGAAAACCTTTAGGAAATCATTGCATTCAACCTAATTCATATTCATTTTACCATTTTACATTTCATCATTCTCATTATCATATAAAAACTACTTATCATTTTCTGCATACAAAGTGTACCCAAACCCAACAAAACATTCATAGGCATGCTCACTGTCATATGTTGTTGAATGTGCCTGCAACTACACTAGGACCTAAAAATCTGAATACTTCACATTGCAATCAAAAAATTCTATCTCATTAATATTCTCTGAATCAATCAAATTACTTTCCATTTCTTTCCTATCATTAGTTGGCATTGATACACACTTTTGATTCATACAGTCATCCTCATACATGCTTGAATCAAAAAATGTTGGGCACTCATCATCACTTACATGTAAACCAATATCTTCCTTTTGTAGGAAAAAAACATTCAAGTCGTGTGCCTCTTCTTGGACACAAATAGATTCATGATCAGCTTCAAAAATTTCATCACTGTGAGAGATACACATGGAACCATTTGAATCAGTACAGACAGTATCTTCATTGTCAAAGCATATATAGGCTGGAACCAAAACTTTGGAATCATCTTCATGTGCGTACTTATGGTATTCCAGAGTTAACAAATCTGAAACTTGCTCACTGATAAGTGAACAAATATTTTCTTCCATATCTTCTACCATATCTCCAAACTCTTCTTGATCTTGGTAATAGTTGCAACAATCATCCTGTTGAAGATCAATATCCACTATTTCATCTTCACAATTTGACTCACAATCTGTTATGCAAGAGGAACTCTCCATAACTTCACTGTTAGACATCATGATATCTTCTTCTATTGCAGCTTCTGAAACATTACTGGTAGTATCCACATCCCTTGTCCCAAGAATGGAGTCAATAAATTTATTTACTAGATCAAAGGCATGTTGTTTTACTGACTCTGACCAATAAATTGATTCAGGCTCTGATGCTCTCAAAAATTGTGCAACAAATATGGGTCTTGTGGGCCTAAAATGAGGAGGTAATTGCATACAAACATCTACCATCCTGCTGTATAAAAAACTCATAGATTCTCCCTTATATTTCCTTATATCAAAAAAAACATCCACAAGGTTTTTGCCTCTCTCTTCAATTTGAATATACTCATCAAAAGTACTTTGTTGTGAATAGAGTACATTACCTTTCTTTCCAAAGTTCTCCTCAGTTGCATCATAGGGCACTCGTGGTGTCCAAGATCTCTTGGCACTTATGACTTCATTCTCACTGTATGATGGCCTATTTGGTGATGTATTTTGAGCACCTTTGACTCCTAATTGCAGCAATTGTTGGTTCACTTGTAGCCTCTGTTGTTTCAATTCCTTCAATTCTCTTATTGAGCGTTGTCTTCTCTCTTCTTCTGACATCTTGAAAAAATGTGATTGTTCAACAATATCCATGCATTATTTATCAAATCTAAAATAGAGTCACCACCTACTGTTCCAAAAGTAGGAAAATGAAATGGATTGTTTTGGTTTGCCCCAGCGGAATCTCCAAAAAATGTAAAACTTTGTGGACTCTATAAATGGAAAGGCTGAAATTTTTTTGAGTAATTCTCCAACGGAGTCGCCAATTGTTGGGTCTCAAAAATGTAGGTTATAACCAAAAGAGTATTCCAAGCTCTTACAACACTTTTGGCCAACATACAAGGCCAATTGATGCAATTGTACCTTCTGATCTTCAGGCTCTGCTAGACCTAGGTGGGTGAACCTAATGAATGATGCAGATTTAAAATGAACTTCCTAATGCAACAATCTACCCACAATGGGAAGGGTGGTGGATAGACAAATATACTACAACTACTCCTACTCCTACTGCACAAATGATAGATTTTGAAAATATTAATTGTATGAAATCTTATCTCTGGGTTGAGGCAGATCAGTGTCTTCTATCCACATGGGCAATGGAGTCAGATTAAATAGAGTTGCTAATTTTCCCTCTCTATCTTAATTCAAGTTGCTAGGCACTCTTAGAAATGAAATCTAATGACTGGCATATGACTTCATTAATTTATGGCTTGCATAAATAGTGCTGGAATATTTTCTTATTAGGTTCTACTTCAACAATCGAAAAGAAATACTAAATCACTGTGACTTGTTTAAAAGAATTTTAACTCTGACCTGCAGACACCAATCAACCAAATCACATAGAGTGAAATTTGGACTTTGATAAATCAAACATATGCTTGATACATTGATTTAAATGATTTTAGACTTCAAGTTGGAGACAACCCTCACAAGAAATATAAATTATTATATCACAACAACTCAAAATAGAAAGAGTTTCACAAATTCAAAATGATCTATCCATTGATTCTGCTTCAAAGAAAGTCTATACATTATTTGCATTCCCAGTCCCTTCTTGGGAAAAAACTAACTCCTACCATCTAACTACCCTCCTCACTCCTTCAGATTTTTTAAATCATTTATACATCAAATTTGAAGAGTCACAACCCTTCACTACTTTGGTAAGCCCGTCTGAAATTCTACAATAGAGATTTAAAATATTTAATTATGTTGCCTCTCAGCAAATTAAATATTTCATACAATAGTTATGCCTTCGATTTTTCATTTTATCCTTTCCCGCCTGTATTTCTTATCTTATTGACACTTTATAATTTACATTGCCTTTATTTTTATTCTCCCATGGCTTCCATTACATTTACCACTATATCGCGGGCTTGACTTTTCTTCATACGGTATCCTAGTTTCCTTTTTGCTCCCCATGTTTATTGCCTCAATGAGCCTTTACAGCACTACCGCAGTCATTGGCATGACTTCTAGTGGTACCGTCATAGCCACCCTTAACCGCCAGTGCTAACCATTAATTGCTTCCCACTGTCTTCCATTGACTGCCTTCACCGACCGCTATTTTCCCACTACGGCCACCGCGGTCTATGGTTTGACTGCACACGATACCATGGTATGCTCATTGTTGACCACTAACCACTTACCCCTATCACTGCGGTCATTATTTTAGCGGCTACGGTATCGCGGTAACCACTACCTGTTCGCCACTTCGCTATCTCTGCTAACCGCCAATCTTTGTTCATCGCTTAATCACTAACTGTTAACTCACCATTTACTGTGCCACCACGGTCTATGAGATGACCCCCTACGGTAACTCAGTGGAGTCTCTTAACCATTGCCTAGACGGTAACTTACCACCCACCATTCTACCACGGTCTATGCTTAGACTGCGTACGATGGCACAGTAAGCATTTACTGCTATGCCAACTGTTCACTGTGCCAATCCACCACTTGCTTCACTGTTATCTGACTGTTTCACTGACCACCACCACCATACCACAAACCCATTGTGGGATGTCACGGTAAAGCAGTATGGCATGAATAATAATAAGAGTGGATAAAAAGATAGGAAATATTATAGAATTAAAGAGGGGTGGGTAAAATGTGAAAGCTTCAAATGCAAAAAATAAGGTAATGGCACAAGAGTAAAAGCTATTTATAAAGGGCAGTGAATAATTCTATGAGAGATAATGGAAATATTAGGCTCAAAACAAGAAAAGACCTTAGAGTTCTTCATGGAATTTTTTCGTCTTAACAGTGGCTCCTGTTGGGGATGAGTGATTTTGCAAATCACTGCAAGAATCCCGAATATCTACTGGGAGAGCATACCAAGCGAAGGAAATGATAAATAAAGGCAATGAAAAATGGATGGAATGAACAGAGTAGAGATATGAAAAAAGGAGCAAAATGGAGAAAATGGAAAATCCTAAACTACTGTGCACGGAAGAGAATTTCTTAAAGAGGCATTGCTAAGAATTGTCCATGCACTGGCAATCCTTAATCCTCTGTACCTACTATGGTTGATAAATAAAATCACAAGGATGGCCCCAGTCCACCCAAAAAGAAAAACCCGCCCTTTCCTCTATCGTAGAGTTTGTTCTGATTAGAGCTCATCAGGTTTCTTTTGAAACTATCCATTCCACCTGCCCTACAACATCTATTGCCATTGAAAGACTTTGGGAAATCATTGCATTCAACTTGATTCATATTCATTTTACCATTCGGCATTTCATCATTCTCATTCTCATATAAAAAATACTTATCATTTTCTACATACAAAGTGTACCCAAACCCAACAAAACATTCATAGGCATGCTCACTGTCATATGTTGTTGAATGTGCTTGCAACTGCATTGGGACTTGAAAATCTGAATACTTCACATTGCAATGAAAAAATTCTATCTCATTAATATTCTCTAAATCAATCAAATTACTTTACATTTCTTTCCTATCATCAGTTGCCACTGACACACACTTTTAATTCATACAGTCATCGTCATACATACTTGAATCAAAAAATGTTGGGCACTCATCATCACTTACATGTAAACCAATATCTTCCTTTTGTAGGAAAAAAAAATTCAAGTCAGATACCTCTTCTTGGACACAAATAGATTCATGATCAGCTTCAAAAATTTCATCACTGTGAGAGATACACATGGAACCATTTGAATCACTACACACAGTATCTTCACTGTCAAAGCATATATAGGCTAGAAGCAAAACTTTGGAATCATCTTCATGTGCATACTTTTGTTATTCCAAAGTTAACAAATCTAAAACTTTCTCACTGCTAAGTGAACAAGTCTTTGATTTCATAGCTCCAACCTCTTCTTGATCTCCATAATAGTTGCAAAAATCATCTTGTTGAAGATCAATATCCACTATTTCATCTTCACAATTTGACTCACAATCTATTATGCAAGAGGAACTCTCCATATCCTCACTGTTAGACAGCATGATATCTTCTTCTATTGCAGCTTCTAAAACATTACTGGTAGTATCCACATCCCTTGTCCCAAGAATGGAGTCAATAAATTTATTTACTAGATCAAAGACATGTTGTTTTACTGACTCTGACCAATAAATTGATTCAGGCTCTGATGCTCTCAAAAATTGTGCAACAAATATGGGTCTTGTGGGCCTAAAATGAGGAGGTAATTGCATACAGACATCTACCATCCTGCTGTATAAAAAAACTCATAGATTCTCCCTTATATCTCCTTATATCAAAAAAACATCCACAAGATTTTTGCCTCTCTCTTCAATTTGAATATACTCATCAAAAGTACTTTGTTGTGAATAGAGTACATTACCTTTGTTTCCAGAGTTCTCCTTAGTTGCATCATAGGGCACTCGTGGTGTCCAAGATCTCTTGGCACTTATGACTTCATTCTCAGTATATGATGGCCTTTTTGGTGATGTATTTTGAGCACCTTTGACTCCTAATTGCATAAATTATTGGTTCACTTGTAGCCTCTATTGTTTCAATTCCTTCAATTCTCTTATTGACCGTTGTCTTCTCTCTTCTTCTGACATCTTGAAAAAATGTGACTATTCCACAATATCCATGCATTACTTATCAAATCTAAAATAGATTCGCCACCTACTTTTCCAAAAGTAGGAAAATGAAATGGATTGTGCCACTCCTATAAAAATAATAGTGGATGAAAAGATAGGAAATATTATAGAATTAAAGAGGGGTGGGTAAAATGTGAAAGCTTCAAACACCAAAAATAAGGTAGTGGCACAAGGGTAAAAGCTATTTATAAAGGGCGGTGATTAATTCTATGAGAGATAATGGAAATATTAGGCTCAAAACAAGAAAAGACCTTAGGGTTCTTCATGGAATTTTTCAGTCCTAACAACACCAATAACCCATCCACTTTCATTGTAGTATTGACATATCCTCTTAACACATCAATCTCTCTACCCATGACCTCACAAGGAGAAGGTGGATTATTTGGACAAGGGGGTATCCTTGATCCCTCATCATCATTTGCTCAAATGAACATACTACCTATCCTCCCACCACTTCCTCCACCAAAATCAACACCAATCCTTGGTTTAGGGCAACATCAAATTCGTTTACCGATCGCAAGTCAAATCAATATACCAAGCATATCGAATCCTTCAAGTGTTCCACTAATATCGCAACAACAGGTGGCAACAATCCAAACACCTCAGTCAGTCACATCTCAAGCATCTCAAAACATGGTCTCCCAAGGACCTAACTCATTCACCATACCTGCCACCACGCAACCCATTGTCATCACTCAAACACCTCAACAAACACCCCAACAAAGTCTCATCACTTCATCTCATACCATTCTGAATCCTACACCTCTACCACAAAATCCAAGCATGGCCAACCAATATAGCATCACTTTACAAGCGGCACAACAAGCCTACCAAAAGGCACTTCAATAATTCCAAACCCAGCAAAGTGCATAAGCCACACAATAATCTCAATAGGTTGCTTGAATGCAAGCACAAGTATTGCTACAACAACAACAAGCCCAAGTGCAAGAACAATAATTATTGCAACAACAACAAGCCATGCAAGCCGCTCAAGCCACCCGAGCTACCCAAGCTTCACAAGCACAATCACAATCCCACCATCAAGTGCAACAAGCTAAAGTGCAGGCCTTGTTACAGCAACAGGCTTACCAGCGAGCCCAACAGCAAGCATTGTTGGCAAAATAGCAACAACAAGTACAAAAACAAGCGTTGTTGGTGCAAAAACAGTAACAAGACCAACAACAAGCTTTTTTGGTACAACAACAACTACAAGTATATCAGCAAGTGTTGGCTATGCAACAAAATCCTGCTAATGCACCACCCAATCCATATGTCACCACACCCGTCATCCAAATGAATACTCCAAACCAAAACACATTCATTCCACCACCTGACCCGCAAAGTGATTTATTTTCCGAAATCATGAGGCTCTCACAATAGGTGTTGGACATCCATTAAGGGAGGACCCCTAAATCACAAGGGAATCTAGTCCCTTATCTATTGGACAAGAGAATTATGATGAAACTATTCCCACAAGGCTTCAAGATCCCAAAATTTGACAAGTACTATGGACTCAGAAACCCTGAAGATCACATTAGGGAATTCCATGTGCATTGCATGGAAGTAGCCTATGATGACTCCTATCTTATGAGGCTCTTCCCGTGGAGTCTAGTTGGCCTGATCATGGAACGGTTCTCCCAATTTCCTCCAAGGATCAAGAAATTCCAAGAAAGTGTAGGCACGTTCATACATAATTATGCATTCACCATGGGCATGGATGTAAGCTTGGAGGAACTGTCCAACCTCAAGAAAAATAATGCAAAATAATTTGCATCTTTCTTACAATCATGACGATCCAAAGCCAATAGAATCAAGTGGGCCATGCCAAAAGAACAACAAGTCAGAACTATCATTACAAATATTGAAGGAACTATGGCCTTCCATCTCAAAGTCTGGTGCATCACCTCCTATGACCAAATCATCCCTAAAGCTCTCAGCATCAAAAGAGCTCTCATTGCACAAGGGGGGACACTTTCTTATCAAGATAATCACTCATCGACAATCTATAATGACAAACCACAAACATGGGCAAAAAAAAAAATGTAACCAATGATGGTGTTGTTGATGCTAAGGTTGTGATCAATGATCTCAAGCCAAACACGCAAAAAAAAAACATATCAAAAACCTCAAAATACCCAAAACACCCCTCGATATAATGCATCTCATTAGCAAAACAAAATCCAGACAATCAACAATACCAATGTGGTGTAGTCACATCGGAGGGTCCTTAAAGAGAAAAATTTGGACCATGCAGATAGAGTTACACAATAGAAGAAACACAAAATATGGAGGAAAATACAGATTCAAAAATTCTCATTATCATAAAATTCAATTACATACATTCAGCAACTTTTGGGCTTACAAATTGGGCTCACAGGCCTGATACACAATGCTCAAAATATAGTATTCCTATATGCGAGCAAAAATCTTACAAATCAAATTCTATATTCATCTTCATCATCTTGATCTAGATTCCCTATTATTCTAATGATCCATTACAATCTTTATATCATATCCAATATCTAGAAACATCTGCATCGACCAAAGATCATTACAATCACCGATGAAGGAAACGTAATGTGTGCATGAACAGGTCGGCCTCAAATTTGAATTTCTCCACGATAGGTGCATATGATGAAGTGTGGACCTAAAATTAAGGTCAAGGAAACTGCATGGAAATTTTCAAAATACCTCACAAGGATCCACAAGTGATCAAACTAGCCATTAGGTTTGTAATTATTTCGGGGCCAAATCCAAAATCTGCCACTTAATCTAAAAGCGATAACTTGTCGAAAAAATATCCAATCAAGCAGAGATCTTGGAATTAGGAAAATGAACATGTCAATGATGAAAACATAGATCTACAAGTTCTGGTGAACAAACATGATGAAATACTAAATATGCCAACTTGAACTGAACAAGAACAAAATTGAATGAATTTTTCTTCTTTTGGTTGATGCAAGATTGCCAAGAACCAAGGATTTGCCTGCATCAGACATTTGAGGTTATTGAAAAGTGATTCCATCACTTTGCTAGGGCTAAAGGAAAACCAATGCAGTCTACCTCAGCCTAAGAAATCCAAGAAGAATCCTCCACTGGTCTACCCTTCCATTTCACAAGATATTCTTCAGACTGCCTCCCACGCGTTTTCCTACCTTCTCTGACATATAAAATCTCTTCTATCTCATTTGATTGTTCTTTAGGAATCTATTCTTCCAGTTTTTATTTATTATCTTCACTGAATTCTAATTCATGGTACTGATGTAGATCTACAATGTTGAATGTAGGTTATATACCCATGCCATCTAGTAACTCTACTTCATATGCATTTCTTGAATCAAATTTCTTCAAAATCTTACAGGGTCCAAACTTCCTCATCTTGAGCTTACTATATGTGCCAACTGGAAATATTTCCTTCCTCAAATACACCATCAATTCATCTCCAACTTTGAACTCCTTATGTCTCCTCTTTTCATCTGCTCATTCCTTATACTTCTAGTTCATATCTTCCAACTGCTGCTTTACTTGAGTATGAACTTTCTTCATATGTTCTGCAACTTCCTCTACTTCAACACTTCTTTTATCCTCCTTATTGATGTCTCACAATTCCGATATACCTTTAGGATGAACTCTAGTAACAATCCCGAAAGGTTTTTTTCCAGTACTCTTGTTCACTGAATTATTGTAGGAAAACTCTACTTGAGCAAGGACTAAATCCTAACTTTCAGTCTTCTCTCCAACTAAACATCTCAGCAAATTTCCCAGAATCTTGTTTACTACCTCTATCTGTCCATCAGTTTGTGGGTGAAAATTAGATTTGAACTTCAAATCTATCTTCAACTTCTTCCAAAGTGTCCTCCAAAAGTAATCAACAAACTTTGTATCTTTTTCTGAAACAATACTCCTAGGTAATCTATGTAATCTAGCCACTTCCTTGAAAAAAAAGTCTGCTACATGTACTGCATCTATTGTCTTCTTACAAGGTATGAAATGTTTCATTTTAGAAAATTTGTCATATAGAATCATTACTTCGCTGTGTCTTCAACAATCCAAGTATGAAATCCATGTTGATATCCTCCCAAGGTCTTTCTGGAACTGTCAAAGGTTTATACAATCTAACATTCTGACTACTCCATTTTGCGACTTGACAAACTCTACAACTTTGCACAAATCTCCTAACATCCTTATGAATTTGTGGCAAAAATTAATTCTCACTTACCAATGCTATTATCTTATCAACTCCAAAGTGTCTTCCCAATCCTCCATGATGTTTCTCTTTCACCAAGTTATCCCCCATTGAACTTTGGGGTATACACAACTGATTCCCTTTGAACAACATATCCTCTTGAATGAAATAACCCAACCAATGATTCCTATCTTGCAAGACTGGTTGTTTATAATCTCTCCAAGGTTCTACAAAATATGGGTCTTCCTCATACAAGTTCTTCAATTCATCAAAACCTAAAACCTCCACTTTCATATCATCCAGTAAATTCCTTCTCCCACTCAAATCATTAGCAACTCTATTTGACTTTCCACTCCTATGTTTCAAAACAAAAGTATATCTCTACAAGAATTCCACCCATCTCATGTGTTTATGATTCAACTTACCTTGACTATTCAAATATTCCAATGCTTGGTGATCCGTATACAACACAAACTCCTTAGACAAAAATTAATTTCTCCACTTCTTCAAAGCTTGAACTATGAAATAGAACTCTTGATCATACACTGAATACCTTTTCCTTGAATCATTCAATTTCTCACTGAAATAAGCTATTGGTCTTCCTTCTTGACTTAATATTGCTCCAATTGAATTTCCACTTGCTCACAGTCTACCTAAAATACCATATTAAATTATGGTAAAGCCAACATAGGCTTCTCAGTCACCTTCTATTTCAACAACTCAAAGCTCCTGTCTACTCCAGATGTCCACCTAAAATCCTTCCTATCTCCTCTCATTTTTTTTGTCACAGGACTACAAATAGAACTGAAATTCCTAATGAACTTTCAATAGAAATTACCCAATCCATGAAATTATCTTACCTCTCCAATACTTTCTACTGTGTTTCCCTTACCTTCTCACGATCCATCTTCAATCCATCCACTAATATCACAAATCCCAGATATACCAATTCTTCCTTCAACAAACTACACTTCTTAATTTTTATCAACAACTGCTCTTCTCTCAACCTCTGCAAAACTTATCTTATATGCAACAAATGTTCTTCTCTAGTCTTACTAAAAATCAAGATGTCATCCAATAGACAATAACAATCTTACCCAAGAATATCTTCAATACCTCATTCATCAACCTCATGAAAGTACTTGGTGCATTTGTTAGTCCAAAAGGCATCACCAACCACTCGTACAATCCTTCATTTTTCTTGAATGTTGTTTTCCATTCATCCACTTCTCTGATTCTGATATGATGATATCCACTCTTCAAAAATATCTTTGTAAAGTACTTAGCTCCACACAAACAATCCATAATGGCATCCATCTGGGGGAAAGGAAATCCATTCTCCATCCTTCTTAGGTGCTAGCACTACTGGTACTGCACAAGGACTTAAGATTTCTTTGACCAAACCTTTTCTCAACAACTCTTTCACTTGTATGTTCAATTCTTTATTTTTTGTTGGTATCATCGGGTGGGTTGCTTTATTAGGTAAACTAGCTCCAGGAATCAGATCCATGAAATGACTAATACTCCTCACAAGTGGCAATCCATCAGGTAAATTATATGAAATGATAGCTTCATATTCTACCAGCAATTCCCTTATCTCCTCTAGTTGTTCTTCTACATGCTTCAACTCTTCAACCTTCTTAGGAACCAAGGCATAACACATGTTCTCATGTCTTAGTCCATCCAAAAATATCCTTCCATCCACCAAACAAATTCTAGCATTCGTGCCAACCTCAATTTTACGAACATCCTCCAATGGCAACAAATTTTTCTTCATCCCATTAGCAACAATGGTATATATGTTCTTCTTCCCATCGTGAATAGCCTACCTATCATACTACCAAGGCCTTCCCAACAAAACATGGAATACATATATAGGCATTATATCACACAAAACTTCATCATGGTAATTTCCTATCTTCAATTTCACCAAACATTGTTCACTTACCAGTATCTTATGCTCATCTTGAATCCATGCTATCGAATAGGGCTTCGGGTGTTTCAACCTTTCCAAATTCAATTTGGTCACCATTTCTTCATAAACTAGGTTCTCTGAGCTTCCAACATTTACCAACTACCTTGCATCTAGTTCTGAACAAATTCTTTCTCTGCAACAGTTCCTGCTCCATCTCACTTTGACACAATATTATTTTGTTCACCAATACGTCTCCCTCTTTTGGTTTATTAGATGATTCGACATGATCCGCCTCAAAAAAAAATTGTTCTTCTATTATTCTATGTCTTTATTTTTATCTCTCCCTGATTGCATTCAAATTCTCTATGCCCTTCTCTACCAAACTTAAAACAAGTTCCTCTTAATACTCTTTTCTCTTATCTTCTATCATCTTTTCTAAAATCCTTATTCCGATAACCATCATATCCTCCTCTTTGGTAAGAGTTTACATCATTTCTATGGTATGAATTGTCATTATTATTGACTTCCTTATCTTTGTTTTGATCTGTAAAATATCCTCTTCCTCCTCCAATAAAAATTATTCCTCTCTGAAATCTTCCACCTCTTCCTTTGTTGGCCCACAGTTTTCATTGCACCAAAAGATTGACCTGTTAATGCCTGATACAACTTCTAGAGTTAACAAATCCATGAGATGTGGTTAGTCCATGTCACAAATCCTAAGGGGAGCATTGACCATCTGCCAAAAAACTCCCCCTTAGTGTTACCTGAGGGGATTCAAACCTAACACCTTTGGCTCTGATACCACTTGTTGGACCACGGTTGTCGTTGCACCAAAATATCAACCTATTAATTCCTGATACAACTGCCAAAGTTAACAAATCCATGTGAGGTGGTTAGTCCATGTCATGAACCCTAAGGGGAGAATTGACCATCTACCAACAAACTCCCCCTTAGCATTCTCCAAGGGGATTTGAACCCAACACCTTTGGCTCTAATACCACTTGTTGGCCCATAGTTGTCTTTGCACCAAAAGATTGACCTATTAATGCCCGATACAACTACCAAAGTTAACGGATCCACGGGAGGTGGTTATTCCATGTCACAAATCCTAAGGGGAGCATTGACCATCTCCCAACACCTCTCTATATCTTCTCATGTATTTTATTCATTTTCTCTTATGCTTTTAGGGCACACTGATATGCCTCCTCCACACTCAACAACTTAATCAAACTGATCTCATCTTGTATAGACAACCTCAAACCATTCACAAATCTGGCTACTTTCTCGATCTCATCCTTTGAATGTCCAAATCTAATATTCAACTTGTATAACTCCACAGTATAATTTGTCACACTTGACTCCTTCTTCAAATTCTAAAACTTTTGGAACAAATTGATCTGATGGTCTACAAGCATAAACTTTGTCTTCAACTTATTCACCATCTAATCCCATGATCTTATCTTCTCTTTTCCTTTTCTTTTCCTATCTATCTACAAATGTTCCCACCAAAGGGATGCATGTCCTTTCAACTTTGTACAAGAAAATTTCACCTTCTTATCTCTTGTGGTACCTTCAAAATCAAAGTACTTCTCCATCTTTGTTATACAACCAAGCAATTCATTCGAATCCAACTTACCTCTATAATCCAGTGGATTAAAATGTCATTTAGTATTTACTCTAGTTAGGGCTCTTATGAACCTCTCTTCTCCCTAATCAAGGCCAAGTTGATCTTCTCTTTCCCTTTCTTCTTTTTCTTCTACCTCTTCATCACTCACATCATCAACCGGTTGACCTCTCCTCTAGGTTGTTTCGACAACTTCCAATCTAGCAGAAATTCCTCTCAACATCTCCATTACAATTGGGTCTTCATTTCCATGTGATCCATTTCCTCTACCATTTCTCCTTCCCTCCATTTTTACACAAGCCCTCTATAGCTATAGGTTGGATCCTCAATCCACCACCCCACAACAAATCTTCAATAGGACTTTGCAAACTCTGATGATCTTCCACATAACAAATCTTACTCTGATACCATTTTGGTGCAGTCACGGTAGGAGGGTCCTCAAAGAGAATAATCTAGAATGTGTGGCTAGAGTTACACAATAGAAGCAATGTAAAATATGGAGGAAAATGCAGATTCAAACATTCTCATTATCGTAAAATTCAATTACATATAGTCGGCAACATTCGGGCTTACAAATTGGGCTCACAGGCCTGATACAACATGCTCAAAATATAGTATTCCTATATGCGAGCGAAAATCTTACAAATAAAATTATATATTCATCTTCATCATATTGATCTGGATTTCCTACTATCCTAATGATCCATTACAAGCTTTGTATCATATCCATAGATCTAGGAACATCTGTGTTGGCCAAAGATCATTACAATCTCCGATGAAGGAAATGTAATGTGTGTGTGAACAAGTTAGCGTCAAATTTGAATTTCTCCATGGTAGGTGCATATGATCAAGTGTGGACCTAGAATTAAGGTTAGGGACACTCCATGGAACAAATATAAATACCTTGCAAGGATTCACAGGCAACGAGAAAGATCCATGAGTGATCAAACTAGCCGTTAGGTTTGAAATTATTTCGGGGCTAGTTCCAAAAACTGTCACTTAATCTGAAAGTGATAACTTGTCGAAAAAAGATCCAATCGAGCTGAAATATTGGAATTAGGTAAATGAACATGTCCATGATGAAAAAATATATTTGCAAGGTCTGGTGAACAAACATGATGAAATACCAAATCTGCCAACTTGAACTGAACAAGAACAAAACTGAATGAAAATATTATTATTTTTGGTTGATGCAAGATTGCCAAGAACCAAGGATGCTCCTACATCACAATGACCAAAGTGGACCATCTACAAGAAACCGATATCCCCCAAAGTGAAAGTACACACCACTTGGAGAATCGATCAAATCTGTCATGAAGCAGCTTCTCGACACCAACATCATCACACTCCCAGTCATTGAGAATTACAAAGAGCCTTAAGTTAAGACACCATGGTATAACAAGAAGCACTTGTGTGATTTTCATAAAATCAAGGGACATACAACAACCAATTGCATGAGGCTCAAAAACCTAAACCAAGACCTCATTGAAAACATGACCATCAAAGTTGAACAACCGATTGGAAATCAAGACCTTAAGATATACACAAATCAGATGTCGGATCATGACAAGTCAAACAACATTGGAAAACGAAAGAAGTATGGTAGCATCAACCACATTTATGACCATTTTTTCACATCTTTAGATGAATGGGTAGGTGTTTTCCATATCCTAGGGTCCAAAGCCGAGTGTGGAGTCACCACATGAAGTGGAAAAATCACTATCCCTGGACCATCTACACATGCTAGAGCACCCCCTACAAATTCAAAGTCAATTTCCAAGGGCTATAATATCTTGGAATAGTGAGAGAAGACCCCTGTCCAAATCTCCATCATGGATTTTTTGAAAAATTTGCCTACACATAGAGAGATTTTAGAAAAATCCCTTGTCGAGTCTTTTGTACCCACAAACCTTGATGCAGACCAGTTCCAATCTATGGTTGGAAACATCACCACGCCACATCTCCTCTCATTCTCTGAACAAGATCTCTTTGCCCAGCCATCTCACAATTGCGCACTTCATCTTGAAGTCTTCATCCATAAGAATAATGTCAAACGGGTCTTGGTGGATGGAGGTGCAGGATTCAATATTTGTTCCCTCAAGTTAATAAATAATATGGGGTTCTCTAAAAATGTGATTGAAAAGGGAAAATGTATCTCCATCTAAGCTTATGATGATCAAGAGAGAGTGTCCCAAGGCACTATTCATCTTCACATTCAAGTGGGACCCGCCATCATGGAAACCACTTGCCAAGTTCTTGATCTCGAACTCCCTTATAACATTCTTCTGGGGCACCCATGGATCCATGGGATGAAATCATTTGTATCCACATTTCATCTATGTGTTAAATTCCCCTATGAGAACCAAGAGGTCACAATTCATGGTGATCCCAATCCCTTTGCTTATTGAAGAAACCTTGAAGCCAAATATTACAAAGTCCCACATGTGCCAAAAATTGATGAAGGCCCTTCAACTCCATATGTGGACCTGTCCACCTTACCATCCACATCCACTTCTGAGACAAAGACAACTTCTATCCCTTCCATTTCTGATATCAAGGTCATTATCCAAGACAATGGGTACAAATATTACAAAATGAAGAAGGGTGCCTTCGTTGTAGGAGAGTTACCACAATCTCCCAGGTCTCATGGACAACCACAACCCATCAACACATCATCTCAAAATTTCAGTGCAGATCCCTACTGATTCAAAAGTTGGGGGGATCTAGTTCAAGAAGTGGTGGATGAAAGATACATATCTAGTCTCCTCTATCAAGATGAAAAACCTATACCATCCCATCCTATGGATGATGCTAATAGAGGACTTCAATTAATGTTGGGCATGGTCTATAATATGAATGGAATCCTTGGAAAAAACAACAACGATTGATTAGAACCTATCTTTGCTAAGAATAATGTGAAAAATATTGGCCTTGGATGTACCCCTCTAAGTATAACCGTATGTGGCAGAAGTCCCCCCGTTAAAGCAATCAAAACTTCCCTTCATTTACCCATATCTACAGGTTTACCCTTAGATAATTTTACCTTTGACATAACTAAGGTATGTGGGAGTGAAAATGATGAGGACACAATTTTTGACCTACCTATGTTGTTTGAATACCCCTCATTCATAATTTCCACTGTATCCTTTGAGTCGAACAACCAAACCCATGATTTAAAACTAGTGTATCCCTAGCTCATAAACTATGACAAACGAGGACCGCCAATTTTAGACACATTCAAAAATGATGAGGTGCTCTCAAAATTCATGGGACTGCAATATATACCTTGTGGAGATCCCAAAGCTAGATTTGACATTGAACTAGACACACATGCTTATTATGAGGAGATGATTAAATCCCCCAATCGCAAAAGTGAAAATTTAAGAATAATCTTTAGGTCTTTAAGTGAAAACCACACTGTGGCACTTTCAAATCCAAAAATAGTAAAAACAAAGGATGCATCCAATGGTGAAAATCTCTCTAAGGCACTGGAGGATGGGGGATTCAATCTTCCTCTTAGTGCTATTCATCAGGAGAATTCAACAATCTTAGTAGAGAAGTGCAATCCCGTCAACTTAGGGGCAAAGGAAACACTGCACATAACATTCTATGCAAAATCACTTCTAATTGAATAACAAGAGCTCCTAGGTTCCTTCCTAAGGGAAAGAAATGTGAACTTTCCATGGACCTACGTCAACATGCCTAGTTTTGATCTAGAAGTTCCGATGCACCATCTAGTTGTATATCTAGAGGAAAAGCCGGTAAAACAAAAGCTAAGGAAAATGCACCCACAGATCACACTATTGGTCAAAATGAAATTATAGAAACTTCTAGATGTTGGTTTCATACAGCCAATTGACTATTCAGAATGGGTTTCAATACCTGTTTCATAGCCCACTGGGGCCATCTTCATCTGCACTAACTTTAGGGATCTAAACAAAGCATGTCCAAAGGATGACTTCCCTCTCCCGAACATAGATATGATTGTGGATATGATGGTAGGACACAAAATTCTATCATTAATGGATGGATTATCAAGATACAATTAGATCATGATATCTAAGGAAGACCAACACAAAATAGAATTCACTTGCCCGTGGGGGACATACTATTGGAACATGATGCCATTTGGGCTAAAGAATGCATGAGCAACCTATTAGAGGGCCATGCCACTAATCTTTCATGATATGATCCATAAAACTATGGAAGATTATGTGGATGATATATTAGCTAAATCAAAGAAATGATGGGATCACATAGCAGCTCTAAGCTCCATCTTTGATAGGCTAGAAGAATATGGGGTTAGACTTAATCAAAAGAAGTGTGTTTTCGGGGTACAATCAGGCAAGCTCCTAGGGTACATTGTATCCATGAGAGGAATCGATATAGATCCTTCCAAGGTTAAGGAAATCCTCGAGATGGAGGCAGCAAGGAAATTGAAGTAGCTAAGGGGCTTACAAGGAAGACTCCATCCCATCCGTCGATTCATAGTAAATAATGGAATCACATATTCTCATCTACGCCATAAGCGGGTAGCATAAAAATGGGATGAGAAATGTGACCAAACATTCAACAAAATCAAGGAGTACTTGCTCACACCACCAGTTCTTATGCCACCAATTCTTGGCAAACCCTTGATCCTGTATATATCAACAACATCAGCGGCCCTTGGCACTCTATTAGCACAACATGATGAAAATAGGAAGGACAAAGCTATTTACTACATCAATAGAACCATGGTGGGAAACGAGCTAAATTACACACCCATTGAGAAAGCTTGTCTGGTAGCTGTGTTCATAGCTCAGAAATTCAGACATTACATGCTAGCACAATAGATAAAGATCATTGCAAAGATAGACCCGCTCAAGTACTTTTTGTCCAAAGAAACTCTCATAGGATGAACAACAAAATGGGTTATGATCCTGAAAAAACATGACATTGAGTATGTGGAATGGAAGGCCATTAAAGGACAAGCAATTGTAGATCAACTAGAAAATGTACTTTGATGGGTCTTACACACAACATGGGTCAGAATCGGGAATCTTATTCATCACTCCGCAAGGAGATTACATACCTAAATCATATAGGTTGTCATTCTCGCGCACAAATAACACCATAGAATATGAGGCTCTTATCATAGGGCTAAGAATTGCAGCATAATGGTAGATCATGGCACTCAAGGTCTATGAAGATTCATAGCTTATAATCAACTAGGTCAATGACGAATACCAAACAAAGGATGACAAGTTGAATCCGTATAAGAAACTAGTGGAAATTCTCAAAACTTCCTTCATTGATGTCACCTTTGAGCAAATACCAAGGGAAAATAACAGAGCAATGGATGTTATGGCAAAAATTGGATCACTACTAAATGTCCCACCTAACGTCCCAAAGTAAGAATTTCTTGTAGAGAAGCTTCTCGTACCAACATTCGAGGTACCAGAGTCTAAATTTTTGTGTGAAATCGTTGGTCCTGGTAACCCATGGTATCATGACATATACACTTATCTAAGAATAGGAGTCCTCCCAGCCGATATCACTCCCAACCTTAAGAAAACCTTTGTTAATAAGGTGACCCACTTTGTTATCCTAGGCGACACCCTATATTGTAGGAGTATTGAGGGAACTCTCTTACGATGCTTGAATGCTAGGGAAGCTTTGACTACTTTAACGAATGTACATAATGGAATATGCGGTTCACATTTGAGTGGTATGACCTTGGCCAAGAAGTTGATGAGAATAGGGTACTATTGGCTGACAATGGAAAGATAAGCTCATGAATATGTCAAGAAGTGCTTGCAATGTCAACAATATGGAGACCTCATCCATGCACCAACTCAGGAGCTCCACCCGATTGTTACACCTTATCCCTTCTCACAATGGGGGCTCGATCTCATTGTAAAAATCACCCCCACCTCATCTAATGGACACAAGTTCATTATCACCACCATGAAATACTTCACAAAGTGGGTAGAGGCCAAACCAATAACCTATATTACATGAAAATAGATTTCCAAGTTCATCTTCAATTACCTCATTTTCCACTATGGTGTCCCTCAAGCCATTATCTCAGATAATGAGACACCTTTCAAAAACCAAGATGTTCGAGACCTATTCCAAATATTCAATATCCAACATCACTTTTCCACTTCATACTACACGTAGGGTAACGGCCAAGCCAAGGCTACAAATAAAACCAACTTAAGAATCCTCAAAAAGACAGTCAATGAAGTTGGTCGTCATTGGAACTTACAGTTGAACCCCGCCCTATGGGCTTACAAAAAAAGTATCTACACACCAACATGTGCAACCCCTTTCCCCGTGGTCTATGGATCAAAATACATCCTCCCCACTGAGATCGAGCTCCCATCCCTAAGAATATCACTGCAGAACCTCATTACAAATGAAAAATATCGAGTGTCAAGATTGAATGAGCGGTGCATGGATTCCTTAAATCATTAGAAATTCTACCAAAACCATCTCAAGTGGAGATACAACAAGAATATTATGAATTGGACTTTCCAAGTCAGAGAGCTGGTATTGAAGGAGAATCAAAAGAACGGGTCGAATCTAGACAACAAGGGCAATTTTGAACCCAATTGGTTGGGACCATTTATCGTCACCACAAACTACATTTCAGGGGCATATTAACTATCAATGCCTGAAGGGGAGCCTCTATAGGAGCCCATTAACAGCTCCCATCTCAAAAACATTTATGCTCAAGGCATAAAACCAAGAATACAAAAAAATCAAAAATCAAAAAAAATCAAAAAAGGATTGAAAATAGTAAAGATAAAAAAAATCATCCTCTAGTAAAAACCACTTCGGTGGCGCTTTGGACAAGTACCCTTGGCGAAAACCTGGCAAATAGGCGCCTTGTGTAAATAAGCACTCCCCATCCACCATGATCTGTATGACTTTTTCTGCACCACCTACCATCGCATTCCATTGATCCTTCCATCAATCACCCATGTCTGCATCATAGCTTGATCATGTGTTTGTATCATTTACCACCTTCGTACTACTTGGCATATTACGAAGGCCAGTTTGTCCTACCTATATCAAAGTAGTATATCATATCACATTGGGGGAATGCTCTTTTACCTGCATTTAGGTTGAATTCATGTATATCCTTGAGATCTTCCTAAAATCAAAAAATCCAAAACATTCATAAAATCCTTCAAAAAAATCCAAAAACATTCGTAAAATCAAAATATCCAAAAACATCAAAAAAAAAAAAATCCAAAACATTTCAAAAATCTAAAAAATTCAAAACAATAGAGTCGTCATGTCGAACTACATCATCTCTGAGCTTGAACGTAGGCAAGGTTCATCTTCAATTAGCCCCTGAGACACATTAGGTCAATCCATTAGGTGTCCATCATAATAAGTTGGCAATCCATTTATTCATATCTCATCAATAATTGAGTCTGTGTCAATCAAACTACATGGTCTCTGTGTGTATAATGTAGACAAGTCTAATCTTTGATCAGCCCTCAAGACCCCTAGGATAGGTCTATAGGTTAGTCTCTTGGTCAAAATATTAAAAAACCAAAAAATCGGAAACAATGAAAATCAAAACATTTGTAAAAAATATTGAAAATACCAAACCAGCCTCAAAACATTGCAAAATACCAAAAACATTCAAAAAATCCAAAACATCCATCCATCACATCTCGCTTTCACCTGAAATAAGCATCACTCATAACAAATCATCATCAACCTCACCCTTGGCAAAACAGTCAGAAACAAGTCTTAGCAAGCAAAAGTGTGTACCCCAACATCAAGGTTTTAAGTCTAGATTAGTAGGTAAACAAGTTAGTCAGCTCAAAGTATTAATATCCGATCATCCAGTCAATCCCAAAATAATCCGATAACATCATATCCTAGGATGCATCCTTCCTACAATGGACATCAACATTAGGCATCATCGTAGTTTAGTCTTGGCTAGCAATATGAAGAACATTAGCTTGTTTGTTTACTTTATCTTTGTCTTTTTGGCTTATCTTTTTGTGCACATTTTGATGACCTCTCGATGATGTCCAAACAAAAGGATTTAGAGATAAATAAATGGGGCAATGATCATTATCTTTTTTTTTGTTGTACTTGTTGGATATTCTTGTAATATAACCTGGTCATACATACTTTTTTTGGGTGTAGGGAGGATGTTTTAGGTATCTTGTTGACCACATAGGAAGGGTTTCCTTTCTATGTTTTGGTCTAATATTTTTGGAATATCTAAACTACATTCTAGATAAGGTTATATATTCCAAGTGTGAATAGGAGTACTTATATCTAGTTGTTGAGTCAAAGTCCATCACACTAGGTACAATGCCATCCTAGTTCTTTATACCTTGATGCATCATACCTATGTGTATTATCAAACATAAGGTAAATGGCCCTTTTAAAATCCCAATTCTTGATAAGAAAATCATCATCATCATCATCACTAATAATATAGACTTGTTGGATCCTCTTTTCATTATCCTATTTCTTCTATCTTCTCTTCGTACTAACATGGTACTATGACAGTTAATCAAAAACATCACTAATGCATCCACCCTACATCCACAAAACTGTCAACATAACTCATATCATATCATATCATATAGGAAACATTAATCATCTCACATGCATTGCATTTCATCATTAATATAGATTGGCTATTCTAAGCATCTCATGAACCATAAATTTTCATTCATTTAATAAACATAAAATTATCATCACATAGGAATATCATATCATATACAAAACATCCATTGCATAATCAGATATACATCATCATATCATTTGCATCATCATATCACTTCATTAGCATCATCGCCTAGGACCTCATATTCATTAAACATCATAAATCATTATGTATCAATAGGAATTCATAGCATAGGTTTATCACATCATAATAATATCATTACATATCATAATCATTTACATTTCATAAATCATGTCATAATTGTTTCACATTATCACATCATTACAAGTCATTACAAGTCATAGTACATTATTTCATATCATAACATTGCATTCATGAATCATTGCAAAACATGAATCATCGCATAACCATCTCGTATTGCCATCATTTCATGATCATTTACATGTCATAGTCACATTAAATTTCATATCATACCATCTTACATTATCATGTTAAGTTACAAAGACTAATCTAGATTTTTTATTCTAAGTATCTTAAGAAATAATTGCATTCATATCATTACATTTAGACCATTGCATCCACAGATCATAGATCACAATGTATAATCATAATAATTGCATAACATAACCATTGCATGTCGTAAACCATAAATATCATAGGTCATCTCATATCATCATAATTTTTCATTATTACATTGCATATCATGATCATATAAACAACATCATAACATCCATATATCACCATCATAAACGCATAAGGAAAAATATAAAAAACATTGCATTTACATATCATTGTATATATCACATAAGCAAGCCCTAAACCATTATGATTTAGCATATCATATAGGTTTTTTTAAGAATCTCGCAAACCATACATTTGACACATCATATCATCTGCATATGCATCATCACATCATATGTGAAAAGGATATAAAGAAAAATTCATCCACATATCATACATCATCATCATAAAGTGCATAAAAAGTATATGAAAAATAAATGCATTCATAACCATGTCCATCCATAAATATTTTCATTATCACTGCATCACATCATAGCATCATATAGAAACATGCATCAAATAAAATAAATACATGAATCCCATAAGATAGAATCATAACATGTCATATCATTGCATATAGGAAATTAAATACATCCATCCATCATGCATAAATAAGAATAGAAAACATCTCATATATCGAACCATATCATATATATCATCAAAAAATATAACTATCATGGTACAAAGATCAGGATCAAATGTATGTGTATCAATCAAGTATACAATTCCCAAGGGGTTATAAAAAATAGAGCCCATGGACCTCAAAGAATGGTGTCAATCAAAAACATGTCATGGTGGCTAGCCCTGTTGGCTGCTCTCCTCACTTGCCTATCTCTCAGCCTGGTCCTCATCTTGTCTCATACCAGTCTGCTGAGAGTACTCTAGCACTCAAGACCCTATTGTTATGGCTTGTTGATAATGTAACATATAGTACTCTTCCTCCCGGATGGCCTCGTGGTACATCCACACCGAGACTATCCTTCCCTGGGATGTGGCAACCATGCTCTCTAACTGTCATCTCCTGCCCACCTCCTGATCCCACTCTGACCTAGCCTGATCTCTCTCTCTGGTGAGGGCTTGGACTTGTTGTCTATCCTGGTCCCTCTCAGCAAAAAGTACCTGAACCCATTCCTATAACTGATGGATCAGTGCATCCCTCTAGTCTAGATGGGGTGGTGGTGGTGGGGGTTGTTGCTAATGGTCCCTTGGGGCGTCTCTCTATTGCATGTCACCATCTCTAGGTTTCCTATCCCCATCTCTTTATTGGTCCTCAGGAACTTGATCTCTTTGTCCCTTTTGATCCAGAGGTGGTCCACCTCCTCCACTACCTCCATCTCCATCCTCGTCTCCTCTACCTCATCGCCCCCACCATGCTAATTAGCCTTTGGCTCTCTGTCATGGTAAAATTACCTCAAGCACTATCAATCTAATCGGTGGCCTGAACCAAGCAATGTTTTCCTATGTGACACTTGAATATGCTTTCCCCTAATCATATGGCCATGGCATGGCCAATAGCTATCTGAATGAGGTAACTACCTCCTCAGTTTGGATTGACCTACCCCATGTGGTCTCCCTCATAGTACATGCAAATATGGCCATGTACTAGTCATCAGGTTTGTCTTGTCTATCTCCAAACTGGTTGGCCACCCAATCTAGCAGATAACACTCTATCATCATGTTCTCACTACCCTGCATAAGTATATCATGTCTAGAAAAGAAGAGTTTTTGAACATCTTCATACCAAGTGGGCATACCAAGCCAGGGCCTCTAGGTAAATACTGTCATCTCATCAATAACCCTCCTCCAGTGAGGGATGTCAGCTACTTCTATATAAGTGAATTTCATGGCCCCTCTACACTGTTAGACTACGAGATCATCTGGCTCCATGTCAATCAGTGTAACTCACGGGTGAAGCACTGAAATGTGCTCCAAGGCCCAAATGTGCAAAAGTGTCACCCCAGCCTCGATGGCTCTATTGTCCAAGTAGGAAAACTCGTGTAGATCATGGTAAAGTGAGTTCGGCATCACTAGCCCCCATGCAAAGCACTCTCTCCAGTGGAGCATCCACTCCCAGGAAAGACCCTATCTTGGACTAAAGTATTGGTTGTGCCAATCTAGTGCCACAAGGCCTGAAATGATTGTAATGAAAATCAATCAGAAGGTGGGCACTATCCCCCTGTATCGCTCAAGATTGAGCTATCCCTTAGAAAAAATAATCTCATCAAGGCCCATAATCTTATAGCAAGTGTCTCTCCCAGCATCCACATCATAGATGACTCACCTTATGTGGATAGGCAATCGAATATTGCACCAAACATCCTCCAGAGTCACTGTCGCCTCACCTATAGGCAAGTGAAATGATGATGACTCATTGTTCCATCACTCTATCGGTGTTGTCATCATGGCCAGGTGTGTCTAGACGGGAGGTGCGTAGGCGATGTACCATCGCCCTATCGCCCCAAGGTGCTCGTAGATCATCTCATGCAAACCAACCAATTTGCTAAGTACTGGGGACCTATGCTCTCAAGAATGTAAAATATTTGCATCCTCCTACACCAATAAAGTCACAGCGTTGGGTTTCATAAAAAATTGAGATCCCATTTGGAGTTTTCACGACTGAAATAGAAAATGCGTCACTGTTTGAAAGTTCCAAACTCAACTATTGGAACCCTGCAAAGTGGTGTCACGTCGTAGCTTGACCATGGACCAGTTTGACCCCTAAATCTAAATTCCTAATTGCACCATCATGGTACAATTTTCATATGCGATGAACTTTGGAGCCTAAAGTCTAATTTCTAAACTAGACCGTTGTAGTGCAAGACCCAATAGCGGCACACTTTAAGTCCACAAGATGCGATTTAGCACTTTAAGCAGTGCCAAATAGCATCGCTTGACTTAGTTTAACTTTGGACCCTAATTAATGCACATGAAAAAAGAAATGATAAGTCAGGTAAGGGTCACATATCAGTTGTCCTGCGCTTGGTAGTCATTAGTGCACTCACACTTGCTTTGAAATGTGATGTGGAAGCACTCGTTGGGCCATCTCGAATGGTCGTCAAAGCTCAAAAATGCTAAATCTCTAAAGTGCTAAATGTGCAAATGAATTGGAGGTGGCCCCTCAAGGCCTATTTAAGCTTGAAAGTTAGAGTTTTTTTACCTTGTTTAGACATCCAACTAGGGTTTTGGACCCTCGATCCTATTTTCGCCCAACCAAGGATCATTTTGCATCATTTTTTTTGCATTTTGGCACATTTTTGGTATCCTAGACCTTTTTTGGACCCGTCAGACAACTTGACCTCTTTTTTCATGAGATCACCCAAAAATCTAAATTTACATCCGATCTCTCAAGGGGGTAGTATACCAGCATAATTCTTCTTGTTGGGGCAGCAATGGGGCATCCGAAAAAATAAAAATAAAAATTGAATCTTGATCTTGGCAGTTTATTCTTTGAACCAATGCAAAAGGTACATTGCTTCAAAGAGGGGAAAAATGTGGACACGGAAAATATACAGATTGATCCTACACACTTAATCTTTATTTTACTAACACCAGTTCATCCTGAAGCACCTCCTTTGTTTGTCATTTAATTAAATAATCTTTATTTAATTAAATTCATCATAGTTCATCTCATAATTAAATAAATCAAATTTATCTAATTAATTCACCATCTTCTATTAATTAAATAAATGAGTTTGTTTAGTTAATCCTATAGTTCCTCTTTTAATTAAATAAGTCATTTTATTTAATTAATCTCTAAAGTCATCACATTTAAATTAAATAAATTTATTTTTATTTGATTTAAAAATAACACCATTCTCTTTAATTAAATAAATTAAACTTTATTTAATTAATTCTAAATTCATATTCCTCTCTTGACTTTGATTTAAATCAATCCAAAAATCTAAATCAAATTGTCACATCAGTGAATCTCCTTTTAAATTAATCTTAATCTTAATCCCTCAAATCCTCTAGCTTTTGCAACTTGCATAAGTAAATCATTTTATTTGATTTATTAAATCTCCTATTTTCTCTCAACATGGCATCAAGGAGGGAATATTCTTCAAATTCAAAAATCCCTCCAAAAAGGTGTGTACATCCAACAAGGAATTAAAAATCCTCTTACATATCCTTTTCCTTGATCCAAGTGGCATTTACTCCATTTATTTCTCCCTCCAACTTGTCATTTCATCAATTTCAAATATCCACCTAATAGCATTTATGTGAACATTCATCAAAATGTGCTCCACCTTTGTCCACTCACATGTTGACAAGTGGCCTTTTGCTATTTTGTTGGTCTTTTGTCCCACATTCATCCCTTTTTCCTCTTCCTCCATTATTCTCTTCTATAAATAGAAGGCTCTTATTTGGATTTTCGATCCACAATCTTATGCATTTTATCCACAACTTCATGCAACATTACCATCTTCCAGTTTTGAGCAATCTCCATCCATATTTATCCATTTTCATCCATTTCTCATATTGTCATAGCTAGGTTATAGAGAAATTTCACCAAAGAGAATCAAGTCTTCACTATTGATCATCAAGCTTGCAACGAATTGGGAAAGGGCCATTGTCCACATCAAAATGGCACCAATTCCCCCATGGGATTTGAAAGTTTGATTATTTAAATAGGATTTAATAGCTTTTTTATTGTGTTCTCCATATTATTTCTTGTTTTCATGTTTCAAATGGATTTCATGGGGAATGTTGTTTCTAACTTGCATATTGGACTAATTGTGTGTTTGTTCTTTCTGTTTGTGCAAGTCTAGGATCACCATTCATGGTGTCCTCACACCCCTACATCAACCTATCCTGCCTGGAAAAGAAAATTTGTTGTATGTCATCATACTAGGTCAACATCTGCAACCATGGCCTCCAGGTGAATACTCTCATCTCATCCAATACCCTCCTCTAGTGAGGGAGACTAACCCGCCGTGTATGCCTCGAATTAGTGCCAGCTCAATATCACCAAACAATTGGGTCATCTGGCTCAACATCAACCAATGTGACAATAGGATGGAGTACAACAATGTCCTCCCAGGCCCAGATGTGTAGGAGTGTGACACCGGTCCCAATCTCTCAGCTGTCATAGTATGCAAACTCATGATAAATCAAAGCCAACATCACTACCCCCCAAGCAAAAGAGTCCTCCTAAAAGAGCATCTTCTCCCAAGACAAACCCCATCCTGAGTTGAAATATCAACCTCGCCGATCTATAGCTACTAGCCCTCATATAATAGTAGCCACAATCAGCCCGAAGGTAGACACTCAACCTCTATAATACTCTAGGTCAATATGACCCTCTATGAAAAGAAGCTCATCTAGACCCATGACCTCATAGCACACATCGGTGTCAGCATCCATGTCATAACCTCATAGCACACATCGGTGTCAGCATCCATGTCATAGATAACCCAATCACCTTGAATCAGCAACTGGAAAATCCACTACACATCCTTCAGTGTGACAGTCACCTCACCGGTGGGGAGATGGAAGGATGAAGTCTCACTGTGCCACCTCTCAACCAGTGCAGTCATCATGGACAAATGGTTCCTCATATCTAGTGCATAAGAAATATACCAGAGGTCAATCATGCCAAGGATATCCTAGATTAGCTTGTGTGAATCTGCTTAGTACCAAGGGTTAATGCTTGCATGAATGTATGGGCTCTCTATGCTCCTGCATCCATGAAGCCACAACTTCAAGTTTTGAAAAAAGATGGGATCTTGCTTGGAGTTTTCGACATTAAAACAATAGATACATCATTGTTTGCAAAGTCATTTCTCTTTGCAAACTCTAAACAATGATGTTGGAACCCAAAGAAAACACAAGACCATCGCATCGCCATTTGCAAACATGGCCCTGTTTGACTTGAAACCCTAAAAACCTAATTGACTCATGGAATCACCATTTTCAATGGCATCACCCTTTGGAGTTTGGAACCCTAGGGCTAAATTTTGACACAACGTCACAAAAGGAAATAGCGGCACTATTTGACCCTTAGCGTCGCTGAATAAGCACCTTTAGCGTTGCTATATAGCGACTCTAAAGGTTTTAACTTTTTGGACCATAATAAATGCACCTAAAAATTGAAATCAAAGGTCGAGTTAGGATCACATACCACCGGTCCTACGCCTAGAGGTTTCTGGTGGACTCGAACTCACTCAAAAAATGTGTCAGGGAAGCACTCTTTACACCATCTCACAGGAGGGTCAGAGCTCAAATTGTTATAAATATGAAAGTGTGAAAGTGAAAATTAATGGAAAGTGACCCTTAGAGGGCTATTTAAGCATGAAAAGTTAGGGTTTTTTGCCCCATTTTGGCCATCCAGCTAGGTTTTTGCACCTCCGATCCCATTTTTTCCCAATCAAAGCTCATTTGAGATCTTTTTCTCATGTTTTGGCATGTTTTCAGCATCCTAGAGCCTTTCTGGACTATTCAGATAGTTTATCATCCCTTTTTTTGAGATCTCCCCCAAAAATCTGAATTTTTGTTTGATCTCTTGAGGGGGCAGTATATCAACATAATTCTTCCACTGGGGCAGCAGTGGGGCATCTGGAAAGTCAAAAAAAATTGAATTTTGATCTCGACAGGGTTATTCTTTGAACCAACGTAGCAGGTACATTACTTCAAAGAGGGGGAAAATGTAGACATTCAAATTATCCTAATTGACATCACGCACCCAATCCTGATTTACTAACATCATTTCTTCCTTTATCACTTCTTTACTAACCAATCAATTAAATAATCTTTATTTAATTAATTCATCATAATTCCTCTTTTAATTAAATAAATCATTTTATTTGATTAAATCATATTTCTTCTTTTAATTAAATAAATCATATTATTTAATTAATCCTAATATTCCCCTTCGATTAAATAAATCAATTTTATTTGATCTTAATGTTCCTCTTTTAATTAAATAATTAATTGTATTTAATTAAATCATATTCCCTCTTTTGATTAAATGAATCACCTTTTATTTAATTAAATCTAACATCACTCCTTTTAATTAAATAAATCAAATTTTATTTAATTAAATCTAATCTCTCAAATTCCTCTCATTTTGATTTAAATAAATCCAAAAATCTAAGTCAAAATGTTAAATCAAATTAATCCCTATCTATGTTAATTAAATCCTAATTAACTCTAACTCTAATCCACCAAATCCTCTAGATTTTGCAACTTGCACAAGTAAATCAATTTAATTGATTTATATATTCTCTTATTTTCATTCAAAAAGGTATCTTGTTGGAATATTCTTCTAATTTGAAATCTCCCTCCAAAAGGATTTGTCCTCCAACATGGAATTAACTCCTCTTACAAGTCCTTTTTCTTTAGCCAATTTGCATTAACTCATCTTCCACATCCTCTTCTACAAGCAAACTTTCAAATTTCAAATTTTGACCTAATTGCATTTATTTTGCACATTGACCAAAATGTGTTCATTCCTCCTCCACTAGCATGTTGACAAGTGTCACCTTGTCATTGGCTCATGTTTAGTCCCATATTCATCCCATTTTCTCATTTCTCCATCATTCTCTCTTATAAATAGAGGCCTTCTCTATTGTATTTGAGGACAAAACTTTATGCAAAGTCATTATCTTCAGATTTTAGGCAAGTTAACCTATTATTCATCAAGTCTTCATAACATTTCATCCATCTTAGCTAGGTTATGGTCAACTTTCATCAAGGAGCACACAATCATCAATAAATTTTCATCAAATCTTTGCAAGGAGCTGGGAAAGGGCTATTTTCCACATCAAAATAGCACCAATTCCCCCATGGGATGCTGGTTTGAGAATTTGAAGAAGATTCATTAGCTTTCATTAATTATTTTACTTTGTTTCTTGTTCATTGTGTTTGAATGAATTTCATGGGGAATGATTATTTTGGACTTGTTTAATGACTAATATTGTGTTATTTAATGATGTTTGAGCAGGTCTAGACCAAGAATTCACACATAACCTAATGATCAAACACAAGCTTCCTACACACTCTAGGATACAATCCAATATCATACCACACCTTGTCAAGACAACTAATTTTATGACCCAAAATTTAAGGTTGTTTTTTAATACTAAAAAAAGCATTGGTAAGAGCATGACTAGGGTACAAACCCTAGGCCTTTGTAGAAACATAAACCATAACTCTAATGGATTAGTGAGGTTACAATACCAGAAATATTGATACATTGTAGCCAATAACAAGCAAACTATGTAGCTCAGTGACATTTGTAAATACAATATATGGTAAGAAGAATGAAAGTCACTTGAGATGTGACAATCAAAAAGAGGTTGAGTAGTAACAAGATAATAAATCTCAAACCTTACATAGTAAAGTGGATATTTTAAAAGTGACTTTCCTTACCCCTTTGTTGACCTTAATGGTTTTTCAAATTCTATTGATAGTGTTAGACTATGCAAATGCAATCAGGGAATGACTTTCCAAATGAAGTAATAGTGGTATTCACAAGTTCAATGTTTCTTCTTAGTCATTATATAATGGAGGTAGTGGATTGTGCATGTTTGAGCAATGTTTTGAGACTCATCAAAGATGGAAGAATAGCGAATAATACATTGTGGATTGTGAAGTAGTGGCAATAAGGTTGAAAGATCTTAAGACCCTTAATACCATGAAACAATGAGTCCCCTGTAGTAACTAAGTAGGTAGTCTATAGGGCATGGTTTTATTTTATAAAAGGATGCTCATGAAAGGAATCTTCAAGTGACTATGAGTGATATATTTGAGATTGTAGTTGAGGGTGCAATATCCAGTCTTAAAGGTAGTTAGAAAGCAGTAAATGTGCAAGAAAATAAAACACTACACAACAAACAATTCACAATGTTATCTTGCATAATGCCTTGAGTTTTAAGACAAAAATATCATTGTATCTTGATGAAATTAGTGAGCTTAATGGTCAATCATTGGAAATCATGATTTTAAAACATGTTATTGTGCTTATGGAGGCAACATTTTAAGCAAGATAGTGAGTGGTGGTTTGGAACAATGGTAGGCATCAAGGACTTTCTTTATATGCATAATATGCATTCTAGCTTAAGACAACGTTCTTAGAAGGGATTGGAGGAGGATTATGGAACTCAAGGGTTACCATGATAAAGATTAAAGAAAAGATTGGGATCCATTTAAAACCCAATGTCATGAAGATGTTGGACTCAAGGGAACACTGAGAGGGGGGGTGAATTAGTGTTCTACAAATCTGAACTTTATTAATCTGATATTTAAACTATTTCAACATTGAACCAAAAGAAAGATGAAAACACACAAAGTAATCATCCACAATACCATAACACAAGTATTTTTATGTGGAAACCCTATCAGGGGAAAAACTGCGGTGGAGGTTAATCCATAATTTGAGTACTCAAATATAAGTTTTACAAAAGAGAATGTACTTGCATTCAGGCACACTGCCTAGAGCTCACTACTCAATGTAGATAGGCTCACTACCTTAAAAAATGTTTAGATTAAAACCATCTGAAGGATTGAACTGAAGTAGTATCATCTACTTATGCCAGGTTATAGTTTTGATTAGGCTCATGGATCAGATTAAGGACCTTCTATTTGATTTTTCTCTTCGCTCTGCTCTGCTCTGCAATTCACATCACAAATCTATGCACAGATGAATTCGAACCACTATCCTTTTGAAATTTATAGCACACACTAATTTACTTTGCATCACACACATTCGCTTATACAAAATGATACAACCGATCTCATATATATCCGCAATCAAATATTTGATCATTCATATGTCGGCTAAATCCACAACTAATTATTTATGCGCACCACCCATAGTCATTCAAATAATAGTGAGGACCCAAATAAATCATATTCGAACATAAAAAAATTTAACCAATTACTTCTTAAACATCCACAACGGCTAATTTCGCCAACTTGGCCTTCTAGCACAAATAACCAAAAAATTAGTGCACCGAATCTCCTAGATCATACACAAATGAATAAATAGCCACAAAGATCTATAATAAGGTATTATAGATACCCAACGATCTTTCCTGAGATGTGCAACATGAACTGATAATCATATAATTCACATTGATCGATAGACTCAGGTTTTAACTGGATGCCTTGTTCTTCTTTAAGTCTGTCAGTATGAGAAAGTAATGGACTGTAGACTAAATGAATGACTTTAGGTTGCCATCAATGACAAAACTAGAAGCCATATAACAACAATCTCCCCCTTTGGTATTGATGGCAACACTTAGTGAAAAATGACTAAGTGTCAAAACTAATGTGAGTACGCTGCCAAACTTCAAAATTTCAAAACATAGCTCCCCCTTCGATTGATGAGGCATTTTTCACTGTTGTCTCTCCCCCTTTGACATCAATGAAAAATTTGGAAGCCTTATGCTGACAAAACACTTGATAGAAATGAAAAAACTATTGACAAAATAAATGTTTAATCTCCCCTTTGAAGTATGATCAAAATTTCAAAAATTTTGAAGACAGTTTTGAAAACGAACAACTGCTACTTAGAAAATTATCTTGTGATTCTCTTTCATCTCCGAGAGGAATTCCTTCCAAGATTCTATTTCAATCCCAATGATTATGATCATGTTGTTATTCTTAGATGGCCTATTGAAAATCTTAGTGAGGGATTCCAGAATTATGATCACATCCTCTAATTTTTCACCTTTCCTCGGTATCTCAACCATCTGTTCCAGTCTGCATTCAGTTAGGTCCTTCACTTTCCAAAAAGTTTCCACAAGTTTTTTTTTAGTGAACTAAAAAAATTTGTGCTTAGACTGCAGCTCTCAAATTATTTTCTTGATTGTACTATCCTAATCCTGAAACATATCAAAACTTTATCCAATCCCATTCAATTCTATTTCAATTTTCTCCAACTTGTCTTTGTATTTCCCAACTGCATGAGGCCAATAGATGTAAAAGTTGTAGATGTTATTTGATGTACTTATGCATTGACTCAACTCATTCATCCTCTTTTTCAACTTGGTGAGTGATAGCCTAAACTGCTCCTTCAAATGAGAGATTACTTCTCCTTCTTCTTTGTTTTGAAACTCAGAGTCCAAAGTTTCCTTAATGCATTCAATCATTTCTTCAGGTAAAATATTCTACGAATTCCCGAATTTGATCTAATTGTGCACAACATGAGTACTTAGTAAAACTAGAATCATACCCTAATCATATGAGGGTCCGATAGACCATAACTGAACAATTTTTTGCATTCCACCTTCCTTGTGAATAATCTGTTGTATCTTCTCTTTTGTCAAGTCATCTTCTTCTTCACTTGCTTCTTTTATTTCCTTTTCTTGTTCTAATCTAGTATAATCTTGCTCTTTTCCCTGTATGTGCTCAGGTTCCTCATCGGATTACTCATCTAGTATATCCACAATTTCTTGTTCCTTTCCTTTTCCTTCAATTTTTGGAATCTTGCATTTCAGAGGAGTATAAACAACAATTTTTTTTTCTCTTTTCTTCTTTCTCTCCATCCCACCGAAAGATGAACCAACTTCAAGTGCTTTTACCGGAAGAGAAATACCAACTGAGCCAAACCTTCCTAGCAAAATCTTAAAGAAATTTTCAAATTCTTGATCACAGTTAGCTAAATTCTTAGAGTGTGTGTAGATTTGTTTGCACACTAGTTCATTTACCTTCCATACCACATTGTTGTTCATTGGTAAACAATTCAAAAAGTACATTACTAGACATATGACCAGAGTACCAAACCTGAAAGGGTAATCTATCATCTTTGTTAATTGCACATTCTCCATTAGTTGATCCTTTAACAAACCACACAGGTCAAAGTCCTAACCTTCCATTATCATTTTGTGTGAGATGTAGACTGCACCAACTCAGGTTGCTCCTTCTTTATTTTTGAAAAATATTTTATATCATATGCCATGCACAATGTACCTTGTCACAATTTTTTTGATTGTTGAGATTATCAATGCCCTTTAATCTCCAATAACTCCAGTTAGGGTTTCAACTTATTTATTTTGGATGGATTTCTTTCTTGGTATATCCCCAACTTTGCATAATCCAATTATATTTTCAATTACTTCCTTTGAAATGATGTAGGGTTTGTCGAGAATCAAAATGTCATCATTCAATCTGATCAAAATTAATTTAATGATTTTCATGTTCTTGAAATAGGGAAACTCATTCCAAATGTCCAAATTCTTGTGTTTGGCTTCTTTCACCCATTTCAATTCATCGAGTGATAATAGATTTCTTATGGCTGTAATATTTTCACTATTGTATTCATCTAAATTGATTGACCCTTTGATTTGTTCCATTTCACCTTTCGTACAACTGCACACCAAAATATATGGAAATTCCAAAAACAACTGAATTACCTGATGAATTTCAAGATTCGCTGCCAAATTAACTTTACTCCTTCAAGATTCTATTGCAGACTACTTTCCTCCTTCTCTTCTTCTATGCAAAGTGACAAATGAGGGTTACTTTTATTTTATAGCTTGCACACTTGTAATAAATTCCTTTGCCCTAGGTTTTTCGGATACTCTATTTTCTCAGATAGTGAGAGAAAAATTCTTCTGCGGACCTATGATTTCTTTGAGTTTCCTTGTGAGTGTTTTCCAAAATATTTGTAGATCATTAATACACCTTTTGACAATATTTTTGCAATCTAGTACCATCTTATGGATAGAGGAAAAAGGATTTTCTTTAAAAAACTTCCCCTAGGCCGATGGCCTGAAATCAATTTCCACGGAATTTTCGGAATTAGGTTATGATCCAAAACCATTTCCAATATCAGATTCATTCTTCCTTACCCATGTCTTCTTCATTCGATCTCTTATTTCATCCACAATCATTTTTCCTTTTTCATTATCATTTTTATGTGTATTTCTTTCTTTGTATACTAGACCTTTTTGTTGGATGTTGTGGTTGTGTTGCATATATGTGGTTATCATTGATGTCAACACTATTAGCATTGATGATTTTGAAGGTTGTATATGTCAAGGATATTGAGAAAATTAGATTAAATATGTTGCAGGTAGTCTTTGAAGCTGTGATGATCAGAATGGTGGAAAGTTTTGTAAGTTGATAATCAGAAGTCACGCATTAAAGGGTTTGAAGCTGACCCTATCTAGTATGTTTTCAGGAAATTTTAGTGCTACCCATCAAGATTGGAGTTAGTTATGAATTCTTCAGTTCCTATAGTTATTTTGTTACTCTAGCAGGTGTTTCTCGAAGAAGAGAATGCAATTCTGGTAAATTAAGTTGTTGCGTATGATCCTAAGACGTTCAATGATTTTTCTAGATTGTGCTCTATCATTGTGGTATTTCCACATTTATCGGTGTGTTTGTGATTGAATATTTTTCATTTGTGTGCTCTATTGGAAAATGTGCCTCAACTCGCTAGCTTGAACCTTTGTTAAAGACTTGGCAGATTTCCCCTTGGAGTTCATGTCTGGTGGTGGTGTGGTGTTACCACCATACCACAGGAGACTTCATATTACCTAGCGGTAGCGCGGTGATACTGCCATACCACAGGAACCTTCAACTTGATAAGCGGTAGTGCGGGGCACCATCTTACTTGAGGGTCCTTTGGTTGTTTGGAGGTTGTGTGGTGGCACCGCCATACCGTGGGTGTCTACAAGCTCTGATGTGGTAGTGTAATGTATATCGCCATACCGTGAGGGCTTCGCACCTATCGTATGATAGCACAATATACCGCCTTACCTCGAGGGTCTTCTAGATGACGAGCAATGGTGCGGTGGAAGGAGCACAAGGAATGACTGAAAGTTTGGTGTGATAGTCAAAGTGATGGATGAATGATGTGTTGACACATGGCACAATTTCATTTGTTGATTTTACATTCGTTGTTGTAAATCAACAATCATTGGCCGAAATCTTTATTTTTTGATAGTGATATATTTTCATTAAATTTATATTATGTCTCGGGGTTGATAGAGTGCAAATATAGCAATATTTGTTGTAACTAAATTTAATGTTGGGCAGCCTGATGTGTGCTCCAAGGTGGTGTAATTAGAGTTGAATAAATCTTGTCGATGAAGCAAGTAATTAAAATATACCCTAATGGTTGTTGTAGAGAGATAGGATAATTCATTATATGCTTTACAAGCATTACAATAGTGAGTGTATGTAATGAACCAAAAAGTCTTCAATTGGAGGTTGACCAAGGGGATGTTGTTGTGATCTAACATTTGAGAATGAATTTTGTAACTTTGTATGTAACTGTTATACTGTAATACAAAGTGACTTTACTTGGTGTGGTGGGTTTTTCTCCCATAAGTGTTTTCCCATGTATATCTGGAGTTATCTTTGTGTGTGTGATTTATTTCTATCTCTCTTGTTGTTCTATGAATGTGCATCTCAAATGTATGAAATTTTTAAGTGAGGTTTCTTTTGAACTTCTCTTCTGAGGATTTTGCATTAGGAAGGCATTTTCTGCACTGTTGTCTTCCCTTACAAGTGGTATCAAAGCCTAGTCAGTTGTGTTATCCTTGTGAGTAGAGCTGGTTTTTTGTGCTAATCATGTTTCACTGAGTCTCACAAAGGAAGACCCAATTACTTAGTCTATTTTTTGAGATGGAAAGTACATTAGGTAGAGTAGAAATTGAAAAATTCAATGGCGGAAATTTTGAGTTGTGGAAACTCAAAATGGAAGACTTATTGGTGGATAGAGACCTTTAGATTGTTGTGTCTGGAACTATGCCACAAAGTATGAAGCAAGAATATTTGGACCTCATAGATAGAAAAGTTGGAGGGTTGATAATACTTTTTCTGGCCATTTTGTACTCATGAATTTTAATGTGGAGAAGACTACAAATTCATTATGGAAGAAACTTGGTGACATTTATCAAGGAAAGTCTCTGGTGAATAAGTTATTCCTGAGTAAGAAGTTGTACTCCTTGAAGATGGAAGAAGGTGCATCTATAGCAGACCATCTGAATTTGTTTAATATTATTGTTTCTCAGTTGGTGTATGTGGGTGTGAAGATAGAAGAGGAGGATCGTTGAATGCTTCTGTTATGATCCTTACCTGACACTTGGGGCCATCTGGTAATGGCTATTGGAAGTACAACAACTAATTTCCAGAGGAATACATGGTTGCCTCGCTACTGTCAGAAAAAATGTGGAGGAATTCTTCTGAGATGGCCAAAGAGGCTCCTATTGTTTGGGGTAGATCGAAGGAGAGAGGCAAGAAGAAAGAAAAAAATTCTAAATCCAAATCTGAAGTGAGATCAAAGTCTCCCGGTAAAAAGTCCAAGGTGAAATGCTAGAACTATTGGCAGTCTGGTCATATCTAAAAGGATTTTAAGGAGGAGAAAAAGAAGAAGAAGAATAACTCTTTAGACAATGACTCTTCTCAAAGTGATGCAGATGCCTTCATTGTACCCTTGGTGACTTATGCATCAGATGATTTCTAGTTGATTGACTTAAGTGCATCTTTTCACATGACATCTCACAGAGATTAGTTCACTAAGTATGAAAAGTATGATGGTGGAAAGGTGTACCTGGCAATTGATTCAACTCTAGAGATTGTTGTCGTGGAAGAGTCAAAATCCAATTCCCTGACAGAAGAATCAAAGGGATTGGTGATGTACTACACATACCAGGTTTGGCTTGTAACCTACTTTCAGTCAGTAAGTTGAATGATGTTGGTGTGCAAGTTTATTTCTCAAGTGGAGGTTGTAAGATGACTAGAGGTACAATGGTGTTGGCTAAGGGTGTACGCATAGGTACTTTGTACAAGTTGGATGCTCGTCATGTTCAATGTAACAATGTCTATGTGAAGTCAAGCGAAACTGCTCGTGTAGAAAAGGAGAATGATGCTCTTCTGGGTGCAAATTCCTTGGAGGTGAAACTCCCAACAGAGATGACCATGTTGTGGCATCATAGACTCAGTCATATAGGTGAGAAAGGATTAAAAACCTTGAAAAATATAAATCTTGTTGAAGGGCTTGTTGATTGCAACCTTGAGTTCAATTTTTGTGAACATTAGATTTATGGAAAGAAACATCATGTTTCATTTTATTCGAGTCCTTATAAATATTATAGTGTACTGGATTATGTTCATTCTTATGTATTTGGTCCAGTGAATGTTCCTTCATTATTAAATTCTAGATATTATGTTTCTTTTATTGATGATTATTCAAGAAGGGCATTTGTATACTTTCTTAAGAGTAAATTAGAAGTGTTCACTCAGTTTAAAGAGTTTAAAAACTTGGTAGAGAATCAGACTAGAAGGAAAATTAAATGCGTGAGGATAGATAATGGCGGTGAGTTTTGTTTTGTAGATTTTGAAAGGTACTACAAAGACCATGGGATTAAAAGGCATAAAACTATGCCTTATACTCGACAACCAAATGGAGTTGTTGAAAGGTTAAACAGGATGCTAATGGAAAGAGTGGAATTGTGTTGAGTGGTGCTGGTCTAGAGTAGAATTGTTGGGCTGAGGCTACTGCTACAACATGTTACTTGGTAAACCGTTCACCTTGTTTGGCTCTTGTTGATAAAATGCCTTTGGAAGCATGGTCTAGCAAGAAGCCCTCTCTGAGACATATTCGTATCTTTGGCTATGAGGCATATGTATATGTGTCAAATGAGAAAAAATCAAAGTTGGAGAACAAGGTTGTTAAATGTATCTTCATTGGTTATAGCATTGGTGTGAAAGGATACAAGCTTTGGAATCCTAATAGTGAGAAGGTTTTGTATAGAAGAAGTGTAATATTTTGTGAGTTGAATCCTTCAGTAGCTGATCCGTAGTTAGAGATAGATATAAGAGAAAAGAAGAATGATGTAGTTGAAATTCCTTGAACTCCAAAAAAAGAGGAGCTACATAGTGTACCTAAAACTAAGGAGAGTTCAAGCAACTCTGAGAGTTCTGAAGAAGAAGAACCACAACCTCAGCCTCAGCTTGTGAGGAGATCTACACATGAAAAGCATCAGCCTGATAGGTATGGATTTTCTATGTTGCATTCAAACTTTCCCTATGCTTTGATTACTAGCACTGATGAGCCTAGGACTATGAAAGAGGTGATTAATATGTCTGATTCAAATTCATAGTTGGAAGCCATGAATGAAGAAATGGCATCATTAAAGAAGAATGAGACCTACTATTTGGTACCTGTTCTTGATGAGCGAAATAATGTTGGTTGTAAATGGGTATTTAAGAAGAAGACAGGTGTGGATGGCAGTGTTGAAAATTATAAAGCTCGATTGGTCACAAAAGGCTATTCCTAGGTAGAGGGAATTGATTATGGAGAAAAAAATTCTCATGTACCTAAGCTGACATCTATCAAATTTATTTTGTCACTTGCAGCCATGCATGAATGAGAGATCAAGCAGATGGATGTGAGGATAACATTTATCCATGGAGAGCTGGAAGAAGAAATTTATATGTCCCAACCTGAGCACTTCATTGAAAAAGGTAAGGAAAGCTTGGGTTGCAAGTTAAATAAATCTCTATATGGTTTGAAACAATCGCATAGAATGTGGTACCAAAAGTTTGACACCTTTGAGTTGTCACTGGGATTTATGAGATCAAAATTTGATCATTGTGTGTATTGCAAAACTGAAATTGATCGTGTGCTTATTATTACCCTATATGTGGATGATATGTTGTTCATAGAAAATAGTAAGACTATGATTTACGATCTTAAGTCTTAGTTGCCTGCAAAGTTCAAAATGAAAGATCTGGGTGCAGCAAGGTATATTCTGGGGATGGAAATAAAAAAGGATAGAGGAAGTGGAAAGCTTTGGCTCAGCCAGAGTAAGTATATCAATATTGTCCTTGAGAGATTTGGAATGACTGATTGCAAGCAGCTAGTTGTTCCAGTATTGCAAGGAACAAATTTATATGTTGAAGAATGTCCAAAGTCCCCTGCTAAGATGGAGGAAATGACCAAGGTACCGTATGCAAGTGTTGTTGTGAGTTTAATGTATGCAATGATCTATGCAAGGCCATACATTGCCCAACTAATGGGAGTTCCTAGTCGATTTTTGGCTAACCCAGAAAGGCCACATTGGGATGTCGTGAAGAGGGTTTTCAGATATTAGAAGGGTACCTCAGAGTTTTCTCTATGTTATCATGACAACTCAGCAAGATCACAAATATCTCTTAGCATTCATGGGTATGCGGATTATGATTAGGTAGGGGATATTGACAACAGAAGATCCACCAGTGGATACATCTTCATGTTATTTGGTGGAGCAGTGAGTTGGATGAGCAAGCAGTAGGTTGTAGTCGCTTTATCTACTACTAAGGTAGAGTATATGGAAGCAACACATGCTTGCAAATAATTTGTTTGGCTTAGGAATTTATGTTCAGATATCAGGTTTAATGCAAGGCAGATTACAATTTGCTGTGATAGTCAAAGTGCTATTTATTTGGCAAAAAATCCCACATTCCATGCCAAGATGAAGCACATTGATGTACAATGTCATTTCGTTCGTGATATGGTGGATGATGGAAAGGTTAATCTAGAAAAGGTCGATACTCTGAGGAATTTTGTTGATGCATTCACAAAGCCTGTGAGCACAAACAAGTACAGGTGGTGTGCCAATTCGATGGGCCTTGGGGCCTATGATCATCATTAAGTTTGAGTTTGGAGGAATTCAGTAAGTCTTCATCAAGTGGGAGCTTGTTGGAAAATGTGCCTCAACTTTTTTGGCTTAAACCTTTGTTAAAGACTTGGTATATTTCCCCTTGGAGTTCATGACTTTACCTCCATACCGATACATGTTTGTGGAAGAGGTGCAGTAGCGTAGTTTATCTCCCTACCACAGGGGTCTCATAGTTTTCTAGCGGTGGCACGGTGTTACTGTCATACCACAGGAGACTTCATACTTCCTGGTGGTAGCACGGTGATACCGCCATACCACGAGAACCTTCAACTTGATGAGCGGTAGCGCAGGGCACCATCTTACTCGAGGGTCCTTTGGTTTTCTGGTGGTTGTGTGGTGGCACCGCCATACCTTAGGTGTCTACAAGATCTAACATGGTAGTGTGGTGTATACCACCATACCGTGAGGGCTTCGCACTTGTCGTACGGTAACGCAGTATACTACCTTACCTCGGGAGTCTTTTGGATGGCAAGTGGTGGTGCGATGGAAGGAGCACAAGGAACAATCGATAGTTTGGTGCGATAGTCAAAGTGATGGACGAATGATGTGTCGACACATGGCATGATGTCATTTTTTTACTTACATCGCTGTTGTAAATCAACAATCATTGGCCAAAATCTTTATCTTCTGATAGCGATATATTTGCATTAAATGTATATTTTGTCTCAGGGTTGATAGAGTGCAAATATAGCAATATTTTTTGTAATCAAATTTAATGTTGGGTGGACTAATGTGTTCTACAGGGTGGTGTAATCAAAGTTGAAGAAAGATTTTCGGTGAAGAAATTAATTAAAATATACCATAATGGTTGTTGGAGAGAGATAGGAGAATTCATTGTATTCTTTACAATAATTGTAACAGTGAGTGTATGTAACAAACCAAAAATTATGTGATTCGAGGTCAACCAAGGGGATGCTATTGTGAGCTAACATCTGAGAATGAAGTTTGTAACTCTTTATGTAGCTATTTTATTGTAATACAAAGTGACTTTACTTGGTGTGGTGTGTTTTTCTCCTGTAAGGGTTTTCCCATGTATATCTGGTGTTATCTCTATGTGTGTGATTTATTTTTGTCTCTCCTATTTTTATGTGAATGTGCATCTCAAATTTATTAAATTTGTTAAGTGAGGTATCTTTTATACTTCTCTTCTAAGAATTTTGCATTAGGAAGGCATTTTTCACACTGTTGTCTTCCCTTACCTTCTCAAGTTTTTATATTCTTGGTCAACATGATGGTGGTAGCATGTTGGGGATATTTATGGATTAATTTTTGAATTCTTGGTGTGTTCGAGGATGTTTATTTAGGTCTTCATTATGATGTGACTAACTTAGTTTAGTGTGGATTGAGATTTGTTCATGAATTGGGCTAACAATTTGTAATAAATTTATTCTTTATTTATGGTCGACAAAGTTGTTGATGTAAATTCATGTAGCAGATATATAAAAGAGATTGTTTCCTCATTTTGAAATATGCTCAATGAATTAATATGAAGTGTGAATGTGAAATGTGCAAATAAATATTAGATCATTCGATTTCATAGCAGAGTGTGAAGAAGATTGAGCGAAGAGTGAAGAAGATTGAGCAAAGTGTGAAGAAGTGTTTATGTGCCTAACCAGAACTGTCATCAGGCTTTTGAAGAATCTAATTTCTCAGTTCAACCTCATCGGATGGATTTAATCTAATTGTTTTATGTAAGGAAGTGAACCTTCCCTTTTGAGTAGTGAGCTCTAGGTAGTGTGTTTGAATGCATGTAAATTCCTTATTCATTTTTCATTATACTTCAAATAGGGTATAATCTTGTGGACTAACATCCACTATGGTTTCTCCCCTAATAGGGTTTCCACATATAAATCTTGGTGTTCATGTGTTTATTATGTGTTTTCGATTTATGCTTTCCCTGTTAATTATCATATTTGAGATTAAAGGTTGATAAATGTTAAATAAGTCTAAATTTTGTAACAACTGACTCATCCGCGCCCGCCCCCCCTCCCCCCGCCACCTCCCCCCCTCTTAGTTGTCTAACCTTGTTTTTCCAACAATTGGTATTAGAGGAGGTTCCTCTAAAGAATTTTAATAGCTTGAGGTGATTCAAGATGGAACCATACAAGAAGGATAGTCCCAAATTCGATGGTACAAATTACTCTCTGTGGAAGGTTAGAATGGAGTTTCATTTCAAGTGCATTGGTGAACCCTTCTAGAAGATTAGAAAGAACAGATATAATATTCCTCACAATGGTCCCACTACTCCTGATGAGATCAAATAATTTAAAACTAATATCAGGGCTATAGAAGCCTTACTAAGTTCTTTGACAGATTCAAAGATGACAAATGTGATAGGTCTGAAAACAGCACATGAGATCTTGAATAAATTGGAAACCTTGTATGAAGGACATGCACAAGTGAATATTTCTAAGCTAACAAGTCAAAAAGGAAAGTGTGAGAACTTGAAGATGATTGAAGATGAAAACATTGTTGCTTTCATGCAGAAGGTAAATGAACTAGTGATGGGTATTAGGTGTACTGGTGGAATTATGGAAGAAGATGAGATAGTGGATAAAGTGCTAAGATCAGTGCCTAATTCTTACAAAATGAAAGCTCATGCTATTGAAGAACTCAGAACAGTGAAAAATGTGACAAGAGACATGTTGATTGGTAAACTTTATGCCTTTGCGTTGAGTGAATTTGGTGAGTCTACTCCTAAGACTCGCATCTGCATTTAAAGCTACTGTATTCAGAAAATGCCAATAGAGATATGATCTGGGAGAAAGTTCTAGAAAGACATTAAAATATGAAGATGAGATGAAATAGATTAAAGATGAAGAAAGAGAGCTAAAAGAGATGGAAGCATTGATTGTGAAAAGAGAATCTAGAGGACATGGTAAGTATAAAGGAAAGTTTCCTATTAAATGTTTCTCTTGCAGTAAGATAGGTCATTTTGCATCAAGGTGTCCTGAAAGAGTCTTTAAGTATAAACCTCACAACTCTAGATTTCAAAAGAAATTTTATTATGTTGAAGAAGGTGTTATTGATGATGAATTTGATAAAGAAAATGAAAATGAACATGGATGGGTATTCATTGCTATCAAGGAAAATGGTTCGGTGTCCACTGAATCTGCTAAAAATTGGAATATTGAGAAAGCTCTTGCAGCCAAAGTTGATGAAAAAGATGAGTGGTTGATTGACAATGGATGCTCACATCATATGACTGGTGACAAAAGAAATTTTCTAAGCTTGGAGAAGTATGACGGTGATGTTGTAAGATTTGGAGATAATAATGTTGGTGTGATTTGTGGCAGAGGCACTATTTCTCTTGTTGGTAAATATAATACTAATGATGTCCTTTATGTTGAAGGATTGAAGCATAACTTGTTGAGTGTTGGATAGATGGTCAAAAAGGGATACAATCTTCAATTCAAAGATAGTAAGTGCAGGATATTGGGAAGCTCTAGAAATGTAATTGCTTCAAGTACAAAGACAAGAGGTAACATTTTTCACTTAAGTGTTGCTAGTGAAAGTTGTCTAATTGCTCAAATTGATGTAAGTTGGTTATGGAATAGGAGGTTGTGTCATCTGAATTTTGATAACATTACCAAATTAAGCTCCACTCAATAATTCAAAGATCTACCTAAGTTAGTGAAGCCTACTAACGCTATATGCAAGGAATGTCATATGGGAAAGTAGACAAGAATTTATTTTTAGAGCAAACAACATCATTATAATGATATACTGGAGCTGGTACATACTGATCTATGTGGTCCATCCAAATCAAAAGTCTACAAGGAGAAAGGTAATTTATGTTGATTATTGATTATTACTCTAGGATTATATGGGTTTATTTCTTAAGAGAAAAACATGAAGCACTAGATAAGTTTAAATTTTTCAAGGCTATGGTAGAGAATGAGACAATATTGAAGGTTAAATGCTTAAGATCGAACAGAGGTGGCGAATTCACTTCTTGAGAGTTCAATTCATTTTGTGAAGAACATGGAATCAAAAGACAATTATTTTCTCCCTGGACCCCTCGACAAAACAGATTTGTTCAGAGAAAGAACATAACAATTCTAGATGCTACTAGAACTATGATATTAGAAGGTAATGTTCCTCATATCTATTGGAGAGAAATTGTAAGCACTGTTGTATACACTATCAACCAAGTAAATGTTAATGGTAATTCTGGTAAGATTCATTTTGAGTTGTGGTTTGGTTATAATCCTACTATTAAATATTTCAAAATCTTTGGAAGTAGATGTTATATCAAGAGAGATGAAGATATTGGCAAGTTTGATGCTAGAAGTGATGAAGCAATCTTTCTCAGTTACTCTTCTAAGAGAAAAGCTTACTGGTGCTACAATAGAAGATTGAAGAAAATTGTTGAAAGTGAAAATGTCAGATTTGATGAAGACATTGTTAGATCATCCAGATATTGTGGATATTACTCAGATGATGAACAAGATAGTACATATAATGGAAAGAATGCGTAGACACAGAATCAAGTTCAAATTGTTTTGGTGAATCAAGAGAATCATGAAGGAGAAGCAAGTGGAAGTACGGAAGAGAGAACGAAAGAACCAGAAGTCGGAGAGAATCCCAATGTCCCAAGGTATGTAAAGCTAAATCATTCTGAAAATTAAATTATAGGAGACAAGAACAAAGGTGTGCAAACTAGAAGAAGAATTGCAAAAGAATATTTCCTGATTTCCAAAACTGGGCCTAGCAATGTCAATGAAGCATGTAAAGATGAATATTGGATGGAAGAAATGAATGAAGAACTAATGTAGATAGAGAAAAATGATACATGGATTCTTGTTCCCAGACCTCAGGAGAAAAATGTGATTGGAACCAAATGGGTCTTTCGAAATAAGTTGAATGAACAAGGTGAAGTGGTCAGAAATAAAGCAAGACTGGTATGTAAAGGGTACTCATAGATGGAAGGTATTGATTTTGAAGAAATCTTTTCCCCTGTTTCCAGAATTGAAGTTGTAAGGTTATTTCTTTCTTATGCTACTTTCAAGAATTACAAAGTCTATCAAATGGATGTGAAGTCAACATTTCTGAATGGTGAGTTAGAAGAAGAATTTTATGTTGAGCAACCAGATGGATTTCAACTGACTAATGAAAAAGACATGGTTTGTCAATTGAAAAAATCACTATATGGACTCAAACAAGCCCCTAGAGCCTGGTATGCAAGATTGGATAAATACTTGTTGAAGCTTGGATTCAGTAAAGGTACTACTGAAAGCAATCTGTATTTCAAGATGGATCAGGACAAAGACTTGATTATTGAAGTTTTTGTTGATGACATTATTTTTGAAGGTGATGATGACTTATGTATGAAGTTTGCTAATGAAATGATAAGTGAGTTTGAGATTGCAATGATTGGAGAGATGAGATTCTTTTTAGGATTGCAAATAACTTAGTTAGATGATGGGATCTTCATATCTCAGTCCAAATATGTAGCAGAGTTGCTAATTTTTTTTTTGCATGGAAGACTCAAAACTAGTTGGTACACCCATGGTAACCAAATGAAAGTTAACATAGAATAATGATTCTCCTAAAGCTAATCAAAGAAGGTATAGGTCAATGATTGGTGGATTACTCTATTTGACTTGGACCAGACTAGACATTATGAATGTTGTATGTATGGTGGCTAGATATAAAGTTGATCTGAAGGAATCACATGTGACTGCAATAAAGATAACTTTTAGATACTTGATGGGAACAGTTTATTTTGGTCTTTGGTATCCTAAGGATGATGATCTTACTCTGAATGCCTTTATAGATGTAGATTGGGTAGGAGATGTGGATGACAGGAAAAGTACAAGTGGTGGTGCATTCTTCTTGGGGAAGAATTTGGTGTCTTGGATAAGTAAAAAGAAGAATTCCATTTCCTTACCAACTGTTGAGGCAGAATATATTGTTATTGCAAAAAATTGCACTCAGGTATTATGGATGAAACTGATGTTGAGAGATATCAAAATTAAGTATAATGAGCCTATTTCTATATTTTGTGACAATTCAAGTGCCATAGACATTTCCAAGAATCTGGTGTTACATTCAAAGACAAAACATATATCTATTAAGTATCACTTTTTGAGCAACAAAGTGAGTCATAAAGAAGTTAGATTGGAATATGTGCCCACTAAGGAAAAAATTGTAGATATCTTTACTAAATCATTGCCTAAGGATACTTTTGAGTATCTCATAGGAAAGTTAGGGGTGATTTCCCCTCCTAATATGAACTGAGATGCAAGTCTTTGCATCAACCTATGCACTTACAATCAGATCTTGTTTCGGATTGATGTTGTGCTGGCTGCTACAATGGATGAGTATTCAGATGATTTAGATATGTGGTTCGGAGCTTGTGTACTTTTTCCATTGATGTCAAAGGGGGAGAAGAGTAAAGTGAAAAGCCTTTGAGGAAGAAAAGGAGAGAAGAGTAATGTAAGAGGAAAAACAGTATGAGAAGAAGATAGTTTGAGAAGAGTTAGTTATGTTGATGGTATTTTTCACATCATGTGTTTCCATCAATGCCAAAGGGGGAGATTGTTGGATTTTGTGGTTGTGTTGCTAATAAGTGATTGTCATTGATGTCAACACTATTATTATTGATGATTTTGAAGGTTGTATATATCGAGGATATTGAGAAAATTAGATTAAATATGTTGTAGGCAGTCTTTGAAGCTATGATGATCAGAATGGTGGAATGTTCTGTAAGTTGATAATTATAAGTCATGCATTAAATGGTTTATTGTTGAGCCTATCTAGTATGTTGTCCAGAAATTTTAGTGGTATGCATCAAGATTGGAGTGAGTTATGAATTTTTCAGTTCCTACAATTGTTTTGTTACTGTAGCAGGTGTTCTAGAAGAAGAGAATGAAATTTTGATAAATCAAGTTGTTGCGTATGCTCCTAAGATGTTTAGTGATTTTTCTAGATCATGCTCTATCATTGTCATACGTTCGTGTTGATTGGCATGTTCATGATCGAAAATTTTTCCTTTGTGTGCTCAAGTTTTCATGTTCTTGGTTGACATGATGGTGATAGCGTGTTGTAGATCTTTATGGATTATTTTTTTAATGCTTGGCATGTTCGAGGATGTTGATTTAGGTCTTCATTATAATGTGTCCAACTTAGGTTGGTGCGCATTGATATTTGTTCATGAATTGGGCTGACAATTTGTAATTTTATTTACTCTTTATTTATGGATGGCAAAGTTGTTGATGTAAATTCGTGTAGTGGATATATAAAAGCGATTGTTTCCTCATTTTGAAATATGCTCAGTGAATGAATATGAAGTATGAATTCAAAATGTGTGAATAAAGATTAGATCATTCGATTTCAAAGCAGAGTGTGAAGAAGATTGAGCAAAGTATGAAGAAGTATTTTTGTGCCTAACCGAAACTGTCATGAAGCTTTTGAAGAAGCTAATTTCTCAGTTCAACCTCATCAAATGGATTTAATTTGATTGTTTTATGTAAGGAAGTGAGCCTTCCCTTTTGAGTAGTGAGCTCTAGGTAGTGTGCCTAAATTCATATGCATTCCTTATTCATTTTTCATTATACTTCTAATAGGGTATAATCTTGTGGACTAACATCCACTATGGTTTTTCCCCTAACAAGGTTTCCACGTATAAAATCATGTTGTTCATGTGTTTATGATGTGTTGTTTATTCATGCTTTCACTGTTAATTATCAGATCTGATATTAAAGGTTGATAAAGGTTAAATAAGTCTAAATTTTTTAACAACTGTTTCACACCCCCCCCCCCCTCTTAGTTTTCTATCCTTATTTTGCCAACACTTTTTTACCTACATTTTTGTTTTTGTAGAATCTTGCAATGTGACCGTATTTGTTGCAAATGTAGCATAAGTTAGTTCCTTGTCCAGACCTATCATTCCATTGATTTATTCTTGATCTTCACTAATTAGCAATATCCCCAATTCTTCCACAGGTATAACATTCAACATTCCTTCTATTGATAGAGTAGTTTGACACATTTCTACATTCAATTGATTTATGACCAAACTTTTTGCAATTGAAACACTGAGAAAAGAATGATGAATTACTTGATTTCATTTTACTTCTACACTAAGTAGCCATATGACCAAATTTATTGCAAGAAAAAAAGTATCCATTAAACTTTTGAGCATTAGTTTTTCTTACCAGATACCTTCCATCTTTGTTCATCTGATTTCCTTGCCTGGAATTTCTTTGTCCAGATATTGAACTTTCTCCTTTCTCATATCCAAGACCGCGCTTGTATTTAGCATTATTTTGTCCTTAAGTCAACTCATCAAGCTTAACAGAACTAAACTTAAACTTCTCCTTTTATTCATTTGCAGTAACAAGTTCATCCCTCAGAATAATAATATGTTTTTCAAATTATTCTTCATTGTTTTTGGATTGTTGCAATTCACTTTCTAACTAAATAAATTCTCCATTTTCTCTTGTGCATTCATCTAATATTTCTTTTAAGGACTGGGCAAGACTCCCCTCATTTTTCTTCCTTTCTTCAATCTCCTTAGTCAGCTTCATCACCATAGATTCCATCTCATTTTTTAGTGTAGCATTATTTCTGGAAAGCTTTTCATATTCTTCGGTTATTTCCTGCAAGGTTTGATTCGAGTGAGCATCATCCATGTTTTCCCTCTCTTTCTGCTTAATCTTATCACATATATCCTTCCTCTTTTCCCTGGATTTAACAATCAGATCTTTCAATGTCTGAATGAATTTTTCAGCATCCCCAAAAATTTCTTTCAATTCCTGAACTTCTGCTTTACACTGATCAAGGTCATCAAGTGCCACCATAAGTTGTTGCTAAAGACTACCAAAGTGCATCACATTCCAAGATCCACCTCAAGCTGCTAAAATTCTTCTAAGGAACCAGATGCTTTGATACCAATTTTTGGACTCAAGGGAACACTTAGAGGGGGGGTGAATCAATGTTTTGCAGATCTAAACTTTATTAATCTGATATTTAAACCATTTCAACATTAAACCAAAAGAAATATGCAAACACGCAAAGTAATCATCCACAACACCATAACACAAGGATTTTTACATGGAAACCCTGTTAAGGGAAAAACCACAGTGGAGGTTAATCCGCAATTTGAATACTCAAATATAAGTTTTACAAAAGATAATGCACTTGCATTCAAGCACACTGCCTAGAGCTCACTGCTCAATGTAGAAAGGCTCACTGCCTTACAAAATGTTTAGATTAAAAAAATCTGAAGGATTGAAATGAATTAGTAGCATCTACTTATGCCAAGTTACAGTTCTAATTAGGCTCATAGATTAGATTTTGGACCTTCTGTCTGATTCTTCTCTTCACTCTGCTCTGAAATTAACATCATGAATCTATGCACAGATGAATTCGCACCACTATCCTTTTGAAATTCACACCACACACTAATATAATTTGTATCACACACATTATCTTATACAAAATGATACAACCGATCTCATATATATATATATATATATATATATATATATATATATATATATATCCGCAATCAAAGATTTGATCATTCATATGTCGGCTTACATAAAACATAAAATACTTTCCAACTGTCGGCTAAATCCACAACTAATTTTTTATGTGTACCACCCATAGTTAGTCAAATCATAGTTAGGACCCAAATAAACATATTCAAACACAAAAACATTTAACCAATTACTTCTTAACGATCCGCAATGGCTAATTTCGCCAAGTCGTCCTTCTAGCACATATAACCAGAAAATTAGTGCACTAGATCTCCTAGATCATACACCAGTGAATGGGTAAAATCTAGAATAAGGTATTGCAAATACCCAACAATCTTCCCTGAGATGTACAACATGAACTAATAAGCAGATAATGCACATTGATTGATAGACTCGGGTTTTAACTGGATGCCCTGTTCTTCATTTTGTCTATCAGTATGAGAAAGTACTGGACTGTCGACCAGATGAATGACTTTAGGTTTCCATCAATGACAACACTAGAATCCATATTTCAACAGAATATATTAAATATGTCACATGCAAAACCCTAGCAGCTGGAGTAATGAATACAGTGCCAAAGAGGATGGTGAGCTAGGGTAGATTTAGGTGATCTCCACTATCCAATCACAGGAAAATACAACATTTATTTTTTATTTTTAAATTAAAATAAATCATTCTAAAACCTATATAGGATGCATTGATACTTCAAAATCATCTGAAGAAATTGGATATTATGCAAATATATGTCAATTAAATACCTGGATTACAAATAGTAGCATGAACAATGTAACCCTTGTTGAGTAGAGAAGGAATGAGATAGGAAACAATGAATCCTATGCCTCATACCATTCACATATCCTTACCATTCTTTGTCATTCTTTACTAAAACACTTCTCCATTTTGGTGGGATACACCTAAAAATAAGGTTTCAACAAAGGTCTTATAATATGTTTATTAAAATGAAAACTCCATTTTGGTGAGCTACGCTTGGAAATAAGATTTTGACGAAATTTCAAGAGTATGTTTATTAGAGTATTTTGGTGGGCTTTTGATTCTTGATTCCTCAAACGATTTGCTAAATAAATAACTAACTATTTAGTCATTTTTATTTGTGACTAAATAATTTTTTATTCAACAACAAAATTAGTCATTTATTTACTCATTTATAGTTGAGTTACAATTTTTTTGTAGAATTTAGTCATTTTTAGTTGTTGTGACTAAAAGTTTTAGTCACCTAGTCATTTATTTGCCAAATTCTACTAGTGGAAGACCTTCTGGGATCTTGCAAGTGAGGAGACAACTCCAACAATTTCCTTCAAGCATATAAATTACTCTTCAAAGATCCTTTATGCTCCAAGATACATAGATCTACAATCACACATGTAAAGAGAAGAAAAACATGTTGATTGTTAGTGATAGGGGTTTGCCTAAGTCAAACCCCTTGTAGGTAATTGAACCAAATGATGAGATAATGAAATGAGGACATGAAACATGAAGCATGGTACATGAAATAGGAGCAATGATACCTTAAGTGATGTCTTATAACATGAATCAACAATCTAACATGAACTGGCCATGTAGAATGTAGATCTTGATCTTGAAAATAAGTGTAGAACAATGCTTGATATTGGATCTTCAATGCTACATCACAACACTAGATAAACAACATTCTTGATGCCTTATGATCTTTACATGATGATGGATCTTTAATTTTTTCAACAATTGATGAAGAATTCTACTCTTGAATGCCTTAGAAGTGATCTTGTAAACTCTCTTGATGCTCTTGTGAAGTCTTGGAATGCTTAACTCTTGGGTGCTTGACTTGATATCATGAAGTATTAATGAAATAATCATTTGATACCCTTTTTATCTAGGAAATCCATCCAAGTTACCATATTTTTGATCCCAAAGGCTGACATTCATAAAATTTGAATTTAAAACCTTGATTTCTCACTCAAAACCCTAAAAAGGGGCCAATTGAGAATCATACGCCACCCCTAGCATATGGGCCCCACAATACCTTTTTAGAGAGAGAAAGTGTCGAGGAGTTAAGAAATTAAGTCTATTTGTTGATCTTGTTGATATTTTACTTGAAATAAGCCTCGAGATGCATAAGGGCCTACTAATGATGATATAAAGGTCGTAAATGCAAGAGGGCCAAAATATCAATGTGAAAGTGTAAATAAATATACTTTATCAAATTAAAGAAAAACTAAGTTTATTTAGCTTAAAAGGGCCCTAAATCCAATGTGAATGTGTACAGCACATTACAACACTAGATTAAGGAAACATTAGGTCTAAGGGCCCTAAATTTAATGTGAAGGTGTAAATGAATACAGTTTACAACATTAAATCATGGGAAAAATAAGGTTTATTTAGTTTTAAAAGGTCCCAAGACCTAATCTGAATGTGCTAAACACATTACAACACTAGATCAAGGCAACATTAAGTTCATTTTAAAATTAATTATCCTCATATTAAGTGTGAAAATGTGAACAATGAAAATTTTTGACACTACATTTAGCCCCCACTTTAGTGAGAGGAGGAACTTGCTTCAAACTCACACTAAAGTAGACATTCAAAAGGGGTCCAATTGTACCAATGTAGATAGTCTAAGATAATGAAGATCAAGGAGGCAATCAATCCCCTAGGATCCAAGATCCTACGTCAAACTGACATAAGAACAAAAAGGACACACACAAAGTGTATGACATGTAGGATCAAGTTACACAAACATGTAATGTCAATAACTAAAATAAAGAAAAACAAAAGCAAGTAAAAATGAGGTGGATCAAGCTTCAATCATTTTTCCAACACCATGTGGATCAGGTCTAAGTTGTTTTTCCAAAAATGCACACTCACTCTGAGGCAACAAAATTTTAGGCTATCTATTGGGTGAGTATCCAAAAAGGGTGGCTTAGTGAGAAATTCATGCCTCTGTATCAACTTCTCACCGCATAATGAGAAATTCATGCCCATGTTTAGGCTTCTCATCATACATTAACATACCAAAGCTATACCTCCTGATAACTTTGAAAAGGTGCCACATAATAATGAAATTTGAGCTTTATGATGCAAGAAAAGCTTCGTATTCTTGAAACTCGTGAACAAACAGGATGGCTCCACAGGAAAGCAAAGTGTATTATGCAAGGCGGCCATATAACTTTTGTTGTAAATACAAAATAGTGTAAGGTATGTTCAAAGGGATTTTTCTTAGTTCATACAAGGTCTCTTCTTAGGGAACATCTTGCTTAATGTTTCCAAGAGAGGACAAGTCAAAGAAATATCATGCTCTTGTAGGAAATAAAACCCAATGCCACCACCAAGAAAATAATGCATCATAGGAAGAAATAAAATTTCACAATGAAACATGAGTGTCAATGTATGCCCACACTTTAAAGTAGTTGCTAACACCATTACTATGAGAAATTTTTTTAAATTATAAAAAGACATGAGAGGTTACTAAAAAATCCCTATGCCAAGTCATATGTTTCCAATAAGATATGTCATGAAAAGAGAAGGGGTTTCCCCCAAAATGTATAACTCAGTATGTCACATGTGAGCTAGCTTAAGGCATGTCATCCACATCCCAAGCTTGCTCTTATATATACATGGAAGGTGGTCAACTAGCCAAAGGAGACAATGAGAAGTGGCATATGCAGACAAGTCTACCTAACCCCTTGCCCCCACTTAGTGCAAGACAAGGATGAGTCGAGGTGATTAATGAGATTGAAAATAAATGTCAATTAGAAGAAATAGGTGCTTCAATAGAAGGCAGAACACCGTATTCCTTAAGATGTTGAATTTTTTTAGTCAAAACCTTACATTCATTGCTATAAGTACCATGAACTCTATGATATGCATAAAATGAACTCTTGTAGTAAAATTTATTTTTGGTTCTTGGAGGGAGAGATATCAAAAAATTTTGGAGAAGTGTTGACAAGATACTCTCTTGATTAAAAGTGGAATATGTTTTATTTTGTGGCAAAGATATCTCTTGCTTAGTATTAGGTGTCATACTAACACAAGACTCTTTAGATTGCAAGATTTTGTACTCTACTTTACAAGAGTGTGTAAAATATATCAAATTCAAATCACAAGTGTTTTGCGTGATGACATTAATGTTAAGAAAGGACTTCTCTATTTCTTTCAAAGGATAACAATCAAGACCACTAGTTTCTATCAATTCAGGATGCACTAATGTTAAGGTCGGCTTGGAAGAATCTTTTGCAAGAGTGTTGATATTGAGCGAAGGCTTGTTTCTTTCTTTCGAGGGACAAAAACCAAGACCATTATTTTTTTCTTGCATGTGAGGCTCTATAGGGGCATGGATACCTTATTCTCTAGCACCAAATATTTGTCTACTATATCCAAGTTGCTTCATAAGTTCATAACCTCTTCCCTAAAGCTTTTTCATTTCTTTAGGATTCAGTGGTTGTTCATAGTTAGTTTCATCAAAGTTTGTTGTGTAATTTATTTCTTCGTTTAAAGTTGTTAAGGTGGACGCTTTCAAAGGGTTTTCTGAATTTTGTGTTGATAATACCACTTTTTCTTTTCCCTTTTCAGATTATTTGTTTATGATCTTGTATTCTCCCATGATTGTTGGTTTGAAATCTAAGGAACCCCAATCATCTTCTAATAGCTTCATGATTTCTTCAATATTTTTTTCTTTGTATTTTTGTTGCATAGGTTCTACTTGTGGAGTTGGTGTCAATTTTTTCAAAGGATTTTCCTTTCCTTTCTCAATGTTCAAACAACTGTTTGGGTCAGGGTCAGCTTCAAGTGTGTATAGTTTTTTGTTGTAGACATACTTCATTACACGATGAAGAGTAGAAGGAACCCATTCATTGTTAGAATCCATTGTCTACCTAAAAGGAGATTATATGAAAGATTGTGAGGCATAACATGGCTTGGTGTTTCTAATGTCGCCTTTCCAATTGTAATAGGTAAAGTGATCACACCAACTAGTTGTTTTCCTACATTTTCAAATCCCTTAATAGATAAAGAGTCAGATTGAATTTTTTATTTATCCACGCCAAGCTTATCCAAAAGGGATACACTACACACATTAAGGGTAGGGCCATTATTTACAAGGGTTCTTTTTATTCCCAACCTATTATGTATAGTTATTTTTGACTGATGGATTAGTACGGGTTGACTACACTTGATCCATGAGGATTCAAAGCATATTCAAGCCACTAAACATCAATACAATAAGATCAATCAATAAAAACTAAAATAGGAATCCATTAAAACTAACATATTAAATCATGAAATCTTTAAAAAAGCCTATTATAATCCATTGAAACTTATCCTATTGGGGGAGTGGTGTTGCATTGATGTGGAATGGTGATCCTTTCCCAATCTTGTGGATAATGAGCTTGTTTCGATCAATTCTATTGAAGAGAATCGACAAAACCGATGATAGATGTGTGATGAAACATGATTTAAATGCTAAATTAACATGATGCAAGCTTATTTAACATTATCTATGCTAAGATGATCGCTATGGGTGTATGTCAAGCTAATCTAAATAGAGTTTAAGCTAAAAATATTGAAATGCTAATTACACAATATACCAAATGGATGCATTTATGTTATCATGAAAGCCATTAATGAAAGTTAATCTAATGATGAAAGTCAATTAAGCTAAATAAGTGCTAAATATGAGTGCAAGTGAAAGTAATTTTAACAACATAAGTTTTATCTTAAAAGGTGGATCCATTTGTCTCCAAATAGTGACCTATTTATAGGAGGACAAATGAAAAATGAAGGGTTGAGATTAAAATAGTTAATCAATGGTCAAAAATGGAGGAAAAAGCTCATAATTCTCCCCCTTTTTGTCACAAGGACAAAGGGAAAATAGGGAAATGCCAAGAAACTGAACAATGAGAGCAGTAAATTGAAAATATATGAGAGAGTTGAGAATAAGAACATATAGAAACAAGATTCCCCTACAAAGAAGATCCCCCTTTTTGCATCAAAGACAAAAGGGGTAGAAAAAAAATGTAATTCCTCAAGTAGATATATATACTCAGATATGTAACAAATGATCATGCTGATATCATATCAAGAATCTCGGTCCATATCACCAAAGAAAAGGAAAACATAGCATTATAATGCAACAAACCCAATTGTCAACTAATACCTAAATATTGAAGACCTGTTACCTGAACATGCCACCTTCTTTGACATGTTAAACTTCATCCTCCATTGACATCTCATAGGGATAAAATGATTTGAATAGTCACATTTCAGCCGAAACCCAAGAATCCAAAGTAAGCTCATTTAATAACAATGTGCATTGTTATAAAAAAAAAAATCGAAAACCTGTCAACCACTAGATCAAGCAAGATAAGTAACCATTGTGAAAAGAATTGGAAATACAATATAGCAACAAGGTAGATCATTTCCCAGGATATATCACTATCCAGAAAGTAGCCAGAAATCACTGTCAGTAGCAAGGATACCAACTATCAAGAATAGAGCAAGCTTAAAAGAAAACAAATGCATGACAATGCATTACCAATGCCCCTTGCATCAACTTTCCAACTGTAAACCCAACATCAGGAAAATAATCCTACACTATAGGCACATATCCCTCTTTGAAGATAAAAATAGCTAGGCACTTTGAATTATTGTCACTGTCCTTTGAGCATGCATACCACTATTAAAAAAAATTGTCACTGGATCCAATACCTCCAAACTACCTAGTACCCACCAAAACATTGTATTTCCCCAAGCACCGTTTCAATACTGATGATGCAATTTAATAACTATGATTGAATCCATAAGAAGAATATGACCATTGTAAACAAAAATATTAAGGAATCATTATCTGAACATTTATTTAAAGAAGCAATCTCATTTTCTAGTTTATGTGTTTCTTGATCTTTATAACTTATACCAACACGAAGACAATCCTCAAATCTCTTGGCTTCTTCAAGATGAGTCTTTAAAGAGACTATTGCTTGATTTGAAGTTTTTTCTTGAGCAAGAGCTTGAGCAGATTTTTGTTCTTGAGCCAAAATTTGTTTTTTGAGTTTTTTAAGCTCTTTTAAAGCACATTTCAGTTCACCTTCTTCATTATCATTGTTGTTTGTATCTTCTTGCTGAATGATTTCAGCCATGAATAATTTTTAATCTTCTTCGGCAAAAGAATCTTAAGATTCAGTGTGTTTCATCTTTACTGAACAGACTTTTCTTCTTTTTGAAGTTGAAATTTCGTTTAGGTTTATAGGCCTTTTTCTTAGGCAGTTTTTCATATTTCTCATTGTCACTATTATGATCACCATAGGGACACTTTGTAGAAAAGTGACCTATTTTTCCATAGTTAAAACACTTAAAGGGAAGTTTTCCCTTATATTTTCCAGATCCATTTTTAAGATTTCTAACAAAATGGGATTCTATAGAATCAAAAAATTCTAACTCACTAACTTCATTTTTTTCTTTCTTTTCAATGTTAAAGTCAATTTCTTTTCTAGTAGAATTGTTTTTATTGATTCTCATTTCATAGGTAGTCAGAATGTCTTGTAAGCTATCTAAGGTGAGCTGGTCAAACTACTTCTTTTCTTCAAGAGTAGCAACCTTAGCTTCAAATTTAGCGAGTAAGGTTCTGATGACCTTAGTTACAACATCAAATTCTTTTACATCTTCTCCTAGCCCTTTCATAGAATTGAAAATTTCATCAACTCTCAAGAAGTAATCACCAACTTTTTCATCGTCCCTCATTTTTATTTCCTCAAACTGATGTTTTAGAGTAAGGACTTTTGACTATTTAACTTTTTCATTTCCTTGGCAGATGGTTTCAAATTTAACCTAGATTTCCTTAGTAGAACTACAATGCATGACTTTGATAAAGACACCTTTAGTCAATGCACACAATAGAGCATGTTTTTATCTAGCATTGGTTTCATATCTTTTATTTTCATCAAAAGTTATGGGAAATGTAGTTGGTACAGTGTACCTAGTTAACACTATACTCCACACATCGAGATCAATAGAAGTCAAATTAGTCTCCATTCTGATTTTCTAGAATACATAATTCGTTCCATCAAATAATGGAGATCTATTCATAGATGTGACTTCATGAGCTTGAGACATTTTAAATAGACTCCAAGTCCAGAATCAATCCTAGGTTGATTAGACCTATCAGAGGACCCTACGCTCTGATACCAATTGTTGGAGTATGGACAAACTCTAAGAGGGGGGGTGAATCAGTGTCTAAAACTTTTTAAACTTTAATCAAGACTTTTAAACCAGATATCCTTTCTATTGACAACAAGGTTGATAGATTGCATTTATGACAGCATTAGCATTGTTCATTTTGACAACTTATCCCAATATTCCTTGTGAGAGTTATCTTGCAATTGCAAAAGAGATGATTGAAATTGTTTAAATACTTTAGGATTACCAGATTTCAATGCAACCAACTATGAAATGGAATGACATATGATAAGCATGAAACAACAAAGGGATTTAGTTCAAAAAAACAATTCTTGAGCTCTAAAACAAATGAATACATTTAAGCTTTCTTTTGAATCTGAATCTTTAACAATAATAAAACACTTATGCAAAACATTTTGATATGAACATTTTCAGCGATGAAGGGACTAACATTCAACCAAGCTCAGACTGATAAGAAAAACTACTCACAAAAACATCACATTCATGAAGCATTATCACATCAAATATATTGAGACCATAAGATAAAGAATTTTTCGAGTGGAAAACCCTCTTGGGGTAGAAAAACCACTCCTAAACTGCCTTAATGGCTTAATTTCAAAAACCACTTCTTACATGCCTAATAGGCTAATTTTTGAGCACCAACCCTTCATTTAGAGACACCAATCTCAAGGAGCACCAACCCCTTATTATGAAACACCAATTTCAAGGAGCACCAACCCCTTTTCAATTTATAGAATTAAAAAACACAGAGGGTCTCTCTGTTTCTCTTTTTCTCACAAGAGCCTCTCAACTGAATATCCCTACAACCCTCAAGGTTCTCAATTGAACCTTCAGAATTCTAGACATACTCAAATTTTAAGACAGCTTGTGTTGTTCTTATTTTTCAGATTTACAATCTCAGAGTAAAACATGTCTATCAAAATAGACCATACATTATGTTGTATTCAATCTCACTTTTTTTTTAGTCATTACAAACAAAAACCTATATGTGTTGTCCAACAACAGAGGTATATACAATATGACAAACTTCTATCGAATTATATGCCAAGTATCATTTCAGATTCAGAGAAGTGACCACACGAATAGATTTCTTCTAACAGAATGAGCAAGAATGTGTATATTAAAAAAAATTAATCTGAAACCCTCAAAAGGCTGTATAAGGTGGAAGCCATCATTTTTAAATTAAAACTTCGGCCAAGGGTTTTCTTCAAAAAGAGACAAAATATCAATAGTAGGTTTGATCTTTGAACCCTGACCACAAAAAACATATGCACAAGTAAAATCATATGTTCCAAGAATATAAGAATAATAACGTATGCACCAAATAATGCTTATCTACCTTTTTTTTTAAGTTCATTTACCAAAACACAATACCATTTTAGATATGATTTCAAAAGAAACCACATAAATAGTGACATGTGGAAATAATAAATAAATTACCATAGCAACTTTTCCCATCATTTACAGTTTCTCATTTTGATGAAACTAAAATAATAATTACTGCAAAGGCCATTGAAAGATATGTAACCAAACCCAGATCATCATGCTCCTAAAATTCAAAATAATAACTCTTTCAGAATACCCACTATGTGAAAAAGTATAACCAGAATAAAATCATGCTATACTGACATGGATAGTCAAGAAATCCATTTATTCCTTTTTTGAAACGTGCAGAAGAACTAGTAACTTGCCCATTTATAAAAAATTTTCAAATAGAGGAAAGAATACTTGAATCAATGAGTAAAACTGAGAGAGAGTACATGATAATATGTCATATGGTATTTACCAGCCTAGATGAAGGAGACAACAACGAATCTCTTTTCAACTTGATCCCTCACCCAATGGGTAAAGATAGACCAAGATACCAACCACAACATTCCAAGCTCAAAGAACAAGAAAAATGCATATGCAGGCTGAGCTCTCATAATGAGTAGAGAGAAAATTTGAAGAGGAGAAGAGAGCATTCCCATGGTGACAGCTGAAGCTAGGGTTTCCACCCTTAGAAATAAGAAAACCAATGTTTTCCCTAATCATCAATCAAATGAAGACATTTGATCCCCTTAAAAAAAACATAATCACTTTTTAAGTCCATGATAACTCACAAGAATGGAGACATCACAACCCCGCGGCCAAACATTCGACCCAATAATTAATATTATTGTTCCAATTTGTCGATTCAAATTATCATTTGAATAATGATTCCATATCCTTAAAAAATAGAATGGCGACATAATGATGAGATAATAAATTATGGTTGCCAATGCAAAATTTAAATATGACTTTAATTAAAGTCATTTACTTATGCAATAAGGCCCGATTTCTTTGTAAAGAAAAATGACTTCACATCACTTGAATTGCAAATGAAATACACCTTAGGAATGAACCATATCATATAACCATGTCATATACCCATATCAATTTTTATTTATTTTTAAATATATTCCAATGGATATCAATTGTAAGCCATGAACCATATCATATACCCATGCAAAGTTATCAACTGACATGTAATGTTGAAGGGCCAACCTATCAGAATGAAACCAACTATTCCATGATCAACTTGTGATATCAATGAAACAATTGGAATAGCCATGCCATATACATGTATAAGCAAGATAATATTTATCTTCACATGAATCCCAACCTTATTAGTACCAAAGCAAAGCAATAATGTTGTCCATAAACATGATACTGAATTCCATAATATGAATAGACCAATCTGCCATAGCTAAACCAATCAAGTATCACAAAGTCAAAGCCAGAATGCGATAGCTAAACCAATGAATTTCCAAGATCACAGAGACAAGATCAAAGGGCCATCATAGCAAGTTTGACATCAAGAACAAAAAAAATCAACAAGTATATTCGATTTGAGTGCATGATATCATTCAAGACATTTTTAAGTGTCTACATTTTTCCCCTCTTTGAAGTGAGGTACCTATTATGTTGGTTCAAAGACTAACGCCTTTTGGATTAAAAACTATAGATTAAATCAAAAAATATTTTTCTTTTCAAATTTTTGGATGCCCCACTAAGCTAGTTCCTTGCCCCCTCGTGAAATCAAGCAGAAATTGTGAATTTTTGGTTGATTTATTGACAAAGGTTAAATGTAGGTGTAGGTGCCAAAACAGGTCTTGGAATGCCAAAAATGGCCTCAAAAGCACAAAACATGACTCAAAATAGGTTGCACAAGGAAGAAATAGGCAAAACAGGTCAAAACCATAGCTTTTGGCTGAAATTAGGGCAAATAACACTAATTTTTAGGCTTAAATAGGTGATGAAGGGTCACTTTCAATTCATTTGTGCATTTATACCTTAGAGATTTTTTGCAATTTGAGCTCTAATTCCTTGGTGAAATTCTTCATTGTGCACTCCATCTTCATCTTTCAGATCAAGTTCGAGAGTACCAGGGGCGTGCAAATGTAGGACCCCAGGTATGTGATTCAAAACTTCTCTTGATTTTCACTTTTAGGTGCATTTAATAGGGGGTCAAAGTTATGTCTTTTGGCATGTCACTATATAGAAACACATTTGAAGCATCAAAAGTGTTGCTCTTGATTTTATAGCGATACACTCTTTTTTTACTAGTGCACCCCGATTTTTTTGTTCAGCAATGCAAATGATTAGGGAGTCACACAGGTAATATAGGGACGCATGGGCTTTTTAAGTTCAAAATCACTCAAAAGTAGTAGGCGACACACCTTGCAAATAGCAACGCAACCCAATATTTTGATATAGTGATGCACCCTAATGTTGATTTTCTATTGAGTGTAGCGATGCACATCACCAAATTGGTGATGCACCACTAAAATTAATATAGTGACACGCCCAAAAATCAATGGTAATATTGATTTCAATGACACATTTCATTTTTTGGATTCAAAGTCTCAAATGTTGATCAGTTTTTCAAAATTTTCAACAAATTGATGTTGTTTGTGTGATGCGTGCAGAAGGATCCTCCCCCATTGATGTTGTGGAAGCACCAATCCAAAATTTTGGCAGATATGAGAGATTTTGAGGACATGGAGGTAAAGAGGCTGGGTAGGTTGGGATTAGACTTTATCACTTTCTTTCTTGAGGTTTGGATGCATCTTTTAATGATGACTGCACTAATTGAGAGGTGGCACAGTGATACCTCTTCATTTCACTTTCCCACTGGGGAGGCCATCGTTACACATGAGGATGTGTGACACATATTGCAATTATCAATCCATGGAGAGCATGTCATTTATGAACTAGATGCCATTAGAGACACATGTCTCTCTCTTTTACATAGATAGTAGATTGTTTTGATCAGCTCCCAAATTGATCTCGACCTATACTGTGGATGGGTGGAGATCTTCAAATTGTTCATTGCAGAATTGATCTCTGGTGTCATTGCTCTAGATTGATAGGGTAGAGGTTTTAGTCTTGGATGGGTTTTGGCATTAGAGGGGATGATCTGGAGGGGCACTATGTATTCCTGGGGTTCAGTTCTCCTTGCCTCTTTGTACCATGATATGCACAATGCCATATACCATGAAGGTTGGAGTATTAGAGCAAGTGTGACTCTGCTTCATATATGGGCATACAAGCACATTGTAGTGCTGATGCCCTTGGTGGTTCTTGCAGATATCCATGAGGATGAGCCCATCATTTTTTGGTACAGGGTGTCGATGACATTGGAACACACAAGCCCCACAGGTTTTCCATATTGGTGTTGTGTCATTAATGACATGATAGTGTTCAAATGGAGTCCATGGCTACAACATCCATGATGGTACAACGATCAACAATAGCTATTTTTTTCTTGCTAGACTTGGTACATCTAGGGTAGAGAGAACATGATCATTGAGTGATACCTCCTAGACCACATTGCTCGACAGTTTGGGGAGGTATAGGTGTACACATCTAAAAATGGTCACAGTTAATCAAACCTGTTAATTAATTAAATATGAATTATTTAATTAATATTCTTCTAAACTCATCTACATATAAATAAATTTAATTATTTATTTATATCGTTCACTTTCTAAATTCTTCCAATTTAATTAAAGAAATAAGTTTATTTAATTATTAGCATCTTCCTCTTAATTAATTAAATAGATTTCACAATTTATTTATATTAATTATCATAAGTTTAAATTTAAAATTTAAATAATATTCTTCATTCCACATTTAATTAAATATTTCTAATATTTAATTACACACTTTCTAATTCTTCATTTCACATATAATTAAATATTTTAAAATATTTAATTAGAAACTTTCCTCATCTCACACTTAATTAAATATTTAATTACTTTCCTTTTCATCTCTCACACATAATTAAATATTAATTATTTAATAATGGAAGCTTCTAAATTTATTGTCACATGTAATTAAATAAATTTATTTAATTAATTAGGGATTTATCCTCAACTATGAACTAACTTCCCATAAATCAAGTGCACAAATGACAACTTTCCTTCATTTTTGAATGGAAAAGGTTGTGTAGGAGGAAACTACTCCCATTATTCTCTCAACCTTCCATCTTTTTTTCAACTTCTCAAATCTCTCACCATTCATCTTAACAGGTTTGAATTCAGCCGTTGATCTTGGCCAACTAGATTCTTGCCTTCAAAAATCTATAAATGCAGCCCTCTTGTGATTTGAAAAGGATCCTAGATTTCGTGAATTTAAGTGTGATTGCTATAGTTGCATTTGAATCAGCATTTAGCATTTCAAGTTCATAGCATAGCATTTCAGTTTTTAACTTCATAGCTTCAATCATTTAGCAAATAAACATGCATTTTGCATAAATCTCGTTCTCCTAGGTTGTCATTTCAACAAGTTGTTGCTTACACCAGCTGAGAGCCAGTAACTTGCATTGAATCCTTAGAGATAGAGGACGATGGGATGCATTTGAAGGAGTTGTTGTTATTTAAATTTTGTTTTATCTTTTTAATTAGTTTCCTTTGATTTAATGTTTCATTGGTGTGTTAGTTTATCTTATTATTTAGATCACATATTCTCACACACATTTTTGATGCCCACCATGGAGCCTTGCCCTGTTTTTAATCTTTTTATTGTAGATTTTCTGACAGGTGATAGACTAGAGCTTCGGTTTAGTGCATACGAGCTGCGGATTAGTGCATACAAGCTTTGTTTTGGTGCATATGAGGACTGTTTTAGTGCATTGGCAACCTGTTTTAGAACATTTTCTAGTTCTTTTAACGCATTTACTGACTATTTTAGCGCATCCTTGTTTGCTCCTTTAGCACATTTGTTAACTATTTTAGCACATTTACTAGTTCTTTCAGCCCATATAGGGGGTGTAAAAAAAACAAATCCTGATTCCGACACCATCCGCAGACAAAGATTTTTCAATTCATTTTTAAAGTAAAATAAAGCAATCCTAGGATATACACTTAAATATGGAATTAACCAATCCTAGGATAGTCACCAAACGTCATTTTTTTCTTGGTTAAAATGAATCCAATGTTTGTTGTGAAGCAAAATCTTCACTTAGTGTAGAAAAATTATCATTTGGATTTAAAATTAACCATTTGTTTGTTGTGATTGTTGGGTAATAGGTTTATGCTCTCCCCTTTACTGGGTGAATAAAACACTAGACTTACCTATTTCATTTTATGCAATTCATGTTTTTTTACATCCTTTAGAAGGCTTGTTGTAGTGGGAAAAAGTACTCACCCTACGGGAATAACCTAAGTGGAAACAACCAAAGCTAAGTTTTCCAACCCACTCTAATCAAAAGTGAATTTTGGGGAAACCCATATTCAACGAAAGTGAGCAAGATAACCATCCCTAAAATATTTATTCTAAACATTAGGAGGTCTCCTGAGGGAGTTTATCTATTGCCACACCACATAACCTTTACTACGAACCATACTGTAGAAAGCCAACCGAGTCAGTATCCAAACATCATATTAAACACAGTGCAAGGGGAGGGAAGAATCTTCCCCCAAGACACTCACCATATAATTTTCACAAATTTTTTGCTCAAGGGATCGAGAAATCTAACATTGAGTATGCACCTGGAAAAGACAAAAATATGGGTGCCCTCTAGGGGGTGACACGGCTATGTGAGTCGACGCAATTTTAAGATGTGGGTTGTGGTTCCTATGATGACCTTTTTGAAAAATAAAAGTGAGTCTGTTTGAAGTGCCTATTTTGTTCAATACCCATGAAAATCTCAAGAACATACATTCTTTGTTTAGATTTTAGGATATACAAAAAAATTGTTTTCTACTGTATGCCATATTTTTCCAAATTTAAAACAGATAAAGATCATCCAAAAACATCAAACTGTCAAAAAATGTCTATCTCATAACAGTAATTGGATAGTTTAGCGCATCCCTAGTCTATTTTAGCGCATCTATGCTCTGTTTCAGTGCATTCATGCTCTGTTTTAGTGCATATGTGCTCTTTTTTAGCGCATGTGTGTAACAGTCCGACACATAGGTTGGATATTTTAGTACATCTTCTGAAAAATTTAGCGCATTTGTATTATAAACCTGGGTAATTTTTTTATACCCAAAAATCTACCATCTCAGTCTAGTCTTTTTCTCTGCTCAGGGTCTGGAAATCTGCAATGTTTGCCAAGAAGTCCCTAGAAAACAAGATTAAGAAGACAAAGAAATCTCTCAGTTATAATCTAAGTTATTGAAAAAGAGGAAAATTTTATACCAAAGTCTAAAGGTTTTTCTTGAACACAAAACCTTTATTCATCGATATCACAACTTTGTTAGAGGTTTCACTGACGATTATGCTTTAGAACCATTATATTCATGAGATTTCTTTCAAATAAGAGCCCTTTCTCAAAGGCATAATCACAGTTAGCATATTCATTCCTCTTTCATTCCCCAACCAACAATTGTGTACTCTAATCATCCCAATCAATTTCTGCAATAGAGATCTTAGGAAACATTAGGCATTTGTCAAAATCCTTATTTTTACAAAACTACGATCAAACCTCACAAAGTGCAAAATCATCTTTATTTTTTATTTTTTATTTAATTCCCGCAAACAGGATCATCATCCTTTCAATCAAGGAATCACAAGCTAAAGATTAGAAATTTCATAAGTCATAGAATCTTCATTCTATTCTGACTTGGCTATCCATCAAAATTACACTATTTCATTCTTTTGATCAAAGTTAGTAGAAATTTGGAAAAAGCTTATGCCTGTTGTCACAAGATCTTGAAAGCACATAGAAGGAGATGAAAGGAAAATTACAATAAGAAACATGGGTGATAAAAGCAATAATAGTGATAGGGAATAAAATCCTTTTCATAATTCTAATACTGATGAGATAACGGAAGAAAAGATTCAAGAAGTAGAACAGGACCCTCAATTCCATACTCTCATGGAGAGAATTTTAGAATGAAACAAGGAAAGATATTTCCTTTCATTATCTAATCAAGGAGCTAAGTTACCTGTTGATTTTGACATGGAAGGGATTAGAGAAAATCCTGAAGCCCCTCTTAAGGATTTTAGTGCTCTTACTCAATAGATAAGAGCCTTGCAAGGGAAAATAAAAGAAATACGAGGGGGCTCAACAAAGAAGTATGTTTTAGATGATATCTACCCCTATCCATTTGACAGGATCCTTCAAATAATTCATTTTCCAAACCATTGTGAAATCCCAAAGTTTGATAGGTATAATGGGAAAACGGATCCCATTGATCATGTGAGGGATTTCCAAAATATGAGCTTAAAATTTGCTCATGAAGATACCTACTTAATGTGATTGTTTCCATGAAGTCTAACTGGACAATCCATAGAGTGGATTTCCAAGATCACTCCCCCCATCAAAACATTCGAGGAGTTAATAAATAAATTCATATCACAATACTCCTACAATATCCAGCATCAGATAACCATGCTTGACTTGTCTAAAGTGAAAAAAAAGATCAGGGAATCTTTCACCACATTTTTATAAAGGTGGAGAAGGTTGTTTGCTAGATATTCCCGTCCTATTCCTGAAAAAGGAAAAGATGGAGATCTTTATTGATAGTCTGAATCAAGAGATGAGTTATAGACTCAACCTTCACTGTCCTCAATCATTTGAAAAACTGATTGAAAATGCAATTACCATTGAAGGTGCCTTGGTTAAGCATGGATTTTTAAAGCTCGATAAAGAAAACTCCAAATTCGTACAACAACAATGATAAGTCATGATTTTGGACTCAAAATAAAAATATTATGAATGATGGGGTGGTAGATGCTAACAACGTGAATATAAAGCCTATTGTTCTCAATGTGTCAGGGGTTCAACGTAGCAATAATGTTGTTAATTCTAATAACCAAGGCAATAATTCCAATAAAGGAAATGTAAACAACAATCGTGGTTATAATCTTGGCAATAATCAAAATTCAAATATGCCCCAATCTCAATTTTTCTCAAATTGACGGAGTTTTACTCCCTTGGGCCAATCTTTAGAATCCATTCTTAAAGAACTATTGAATCAAAACACTATTACATTGCCACCACAAAGAGATTATGAGCCTAGAGTTAAACTACCATCATGGAATGACTCACACTTTTGTGATTATCATAGATGCAAAGGTCACAAGACAAATAATTGCCAAGGGTTAAAGAATCTTGTTCAAGATTTGATTGATAACCATACCATAATGGTTGAGGGACATAATGCCAACAATGATCATCAGGAATTCAAGGATCCTCTCCCCAATTATAAAAAAGGGGAATCTTTAGGTGACAAAGGCAAGAATGTGAATCATGTTTATGACACCATTATCAATCATATTTATATTGATGATCAGCAAATCAATGCTATCAAAATCAAAGGAAAACAAGAATATTGAGAGGTCAACGCTATGACAAGGGGACAAGCCAAAATCATTGTAAAGGGAAGTTCATCTAAGGTGGAAATTCCCTCTCCAAGTCAATATAATTTGGTTGATCAACTACGAAAAACATTGGCCCAAATTTCTATCTTGGAGCTCTTAAAATTATCACCTGCACATAAGGACATTCTAGAAAGGGCACTTGTCGACACAACTGTGTCTCCTGATCTGGATATCAATAAATTTCAAGCCATGGTGGGACACTTGTCCTCATCCACATTTTTATCCTTTACTGAGAAGGATGATTCATCCATGACCCATCCACATAATTCATCACTGTACCTAGAGTTCATGGCTCATAAAGCCTTAATTAGACGTGTCCTAATAGATGGGGGAGCTGGATTAAACATTTGTACTTTGAAATTGTTCCTTGCTTTGGGATATTCAAAGGAATCTATAGATCCACAAAGGAAAATTATGATCAAAGCATATGATGATGAAGAAAGAGCTTCCAAAGGCCTCATCATGTTACCAATTAGAGTGGGACCTATTATGAAGAATACCTTTTGTCAGGTTATATATCAGGATCTATCCTATAACATACTCTTGGGTCACCCATGGATCCATGAGATGCAAGCAGTTCCATCTACTTATCATCAATGCTTTAATTTTCCATATGATGGACAAGAAGTAACAATATCGGCTTATCACATTAGCAGTCAGACTTGTTCTAACCTTAGAGCAACTCAGGACACATTTGTCCCACATAATAAAGAGGCTTTGGCCATTTCTACCTCTAAACACAATGAGCAAGCAAGAGAAATGATAAGTAATTTTGGCACCAAGCTAAAATTAAAAGATAATGGGGTGGGAGAATATTCCTTATGTCTCTCTAATCTACCCATGTCTCCAAGATCTCATGATCAAACATCAGCATCCATAAAATAGGCTACAACAGCTTTAGCCTCAGGCACATAAGCTTCAATTCCCATCACCAAGTTTGATGGAATATTTATCAAAGAAAATGAAACAAAATATAGAGCTATCCTTGATTGGCTCTATAAAGATGAAGAAGAATCAGTACAACATGTCAAGTTACCCACAGAACAATATGGAAAAGGTTATACAATAATGCAACAAATGGGTTATGAAGGGAATGGCCCTATAGGTAAAAGGAAGGAGGGTATTGTTGAACCTATCCAATTAAAAACAATGCACCCAAAGGATAAAATTGGGTTAGGATATGGTGAGAATACAAAGGAAGAAGTAGTACAAAGAACATCCAATGAGGAGTTAGCTGAAACAGTTCTTAGAATTCAAGAAGACAATTCTGACATTGACTCCAATGAATATGAATGGGACGACATCTTTGATGGTACATTCTGGAGAGATAAACAGGTGGATTGCGTATAAAAATTCACACCTAAATTCATACAAGGGGAAAGATCAAGGCCTCCGCTTGATAACGTTCTACTAAGAGATCATGACTTGAGTGAGGATGATTTGATTCAAAGTGAGATAGAACATCAATAGGAGGATACCACCATAGATCTTTCCCATAATGAAGGTGATGATAGCATCATGATCCTAACAGCTAGTGACCTTACCCAGCCTAATGACCCATTTCCTTTGGTCCATCCCAAACCCATTGATTGGGAACAAATTACACCAATTGATATCCCAACTTTTCCCCATGATGAAACCATAATAAACTTTCTTTGTTCATCCAAACCAGAAACATGTTCCACCAGGGAATCACAGGATCAAATTTTCAAATAGGAAAGTGCCAAGTGATGAGGGAAAAATGTGTCATCCTTTTACCTCTTATTTGTGTCAAACCTTGTCATATTTCCTAGTGTCTCTTATTGTTCCTATCACTTTTTGTTAATGAACAGACGGTATTTTATGAAATAGAAGAAAAGGTTAAAACTAGTGAAAATACCGATTTTGCTGACTATTGTTAACTGTCTTTTTTATTCTGGTGATAGGAAGTGTTTGATGATTGACAGTGCACATGCAGGATATCAGTGGAAGGATAACTGAATTGTTGAAGTTATATTGTCATTTTGGTTTTACTCATCAAAGATTAGTCATTCTATTTTAGGTTGTTACGCTGTTCTTGGAAAACTTTCAAAAGACTTTAAAACTATTTTTGATTATCTTCTAAAGGTTGTTGGCTGAAAGCCACTAATAACCAAAATGTTTTATCGATTACATCTAAAAGATTTTTAAACATATAGGTAGCTTCAATATGTATATATATGCATGTATGCTGAAACTGGATATCAATATACATAATTAAAAGAAGAACCATGGTGATTTTCTATATACTCTGTCTATGATTGTTTGGATGAATGGAAGCGATAGTAGAATAATTTTTGTGAATTTGATTTTTATCATCCAACGACTGGCGAAGGAAGGGCCCACTTCCTTAGTTGATTGGTGATTATTGCATTAGATTGTGTGTGTGGTAATGTATGCTTTGAATTTATAAGTTGTTTAATTATTTCATTACTGTATTGTTGTCTAAATCTTTTGTTGTGTGATTCATTTCCATGAAGGTATTAATTGGTATTGAGTTGTTAAATACTTACCAATACAATATGTATTCATTCAATAGTTTTTTTTTGGTATATGAAGATCATTAAACATAAGAGCAGTTTGAATAAGTTAATGGAATTGTTTCGCATTTTCATTAAGTAGTATTGGAGGTTTGTTTTCAATAGTTCAACTTTAACTTTTTGAAACGTTATTTCAAGATAGATTTCTATTTTGTTACTTTACTACTCTTATGTTAAGTGCCAGTAATCTGTTTCTGTGCAAAACTATTTTTTCACAGGTTCCTGTCACATTTGTGATAAAAAGTTTGTTAATCTGAATTCTGCCCATAAGTAAATTATATTAGGTGTTAGAGTAAAGGTCTTAACTTAATTATGTTGATTAAGTTACCTTTATTCCCTTCTTAAGATTTCACGTTAGTTTGCATAAAGTGACATTTAATAATTATATTAATTATTAAATGTTATCCTATTAGGGCTTCTATTAGGGTTTTATTAGGGTTTGCATGATCTCCTTTTTATAAGGATTGATCCCATTGTATTTCATATCAATTCATTCTCTCATTCTCTCTGATATATACATTTTCAATTTTCAAAGAACCCTTGCTTGTTTGTCTCCATCTCTTCTTTTGTGATAGGTTATTTGCATGCAGGTGATCTTCGGGGTTTGTGGTGTTGTATTTTCTCAACTCCTACATGGTATTAGAGCTCCACACCTGCTGCTTCCTGTTCTTGTTTTGAAGATTTTTGGAGCTTCAAGGGTTTGGGGTTTGTTTTTTTGATCCAGGGCATACCTGCAATTTTGAAGCATTTTCAGCTCAAACGGACCTTGCCATTGCATCCGCAGCGGTCCAAAACCCCTAAATTGATTGTTCATTGTCCATTTTGGACAAAGTCAAAATTTGAGGCAAATTTTTTTTGCGTACGGCCGTTCGCCTACCTGTAATTTTTTATTTTTATTTTTTGGATATTTTTTCCATTTGTTTTGGAAAAGAAAAAAATCATCAAAAAATAATTATTCTATGAAATTATTGTAATGTTTTAGATTTTTCTTTTTTTTAAATCAAGAAAAATTAAAATTAAAATTAAAAGGTAGTTTAAGGGCGTGTCGGCCTTGGTACTGGGGTACCCGCAACTACCTGTGTACGCAGGCCTGCAGGCCCACAGTACGCCGACCGGTGTACTGACAACCGTCGGCGGCCTTACTGTCGATCGGCGGACTGTCAGTACCGCCGATAGCAATACAATGGCCACGGCGGTACAACAGCCGACCCTTCAATAAAAAAAAAATTGTTTGTTTTTTTTTTATGATTTTTTTTTTTTAAAATCATAAGGTTTTTTTTACTTGTTTTTTTATTATTAAAAAAATAGTTTTTCAGAAAATAAGCCCAATCGCACTTTTACGGTGACGGCCGTTTGGCCGTTAAATTTAACCCTGTGTTTTTGCTGCGACGGCCGTATGACCGTCAAATTTAACCCAGCGCTAGTTTTTTCCCTCTTTGGAGCTGATTTATTCTAGAGGCCATAACTTGGGCATACGATATCATTTTTTGGTAAACAAGATATTGTCGGAAAGCTAGTTTTCTCATCTTTCTAGTGGTGTGGGTCTCATCACTTCTTTTTTCTATTGGTGCATTCTACAACCAGTTGAAGATAAAGGGGCTATTTTCAGTCTCAAGCTCATAACTTTTGATCAATTTCTCCATTTTTTGCAATCTCAGCGGCATTGGAACCGTATTTCAGAGCTCTTCAATTTCATTTATGCACTTTTTCTAGATTTCACTCTAGATATATTTTATTTAGTTATTTGTGTTTTCACACTCTGGTGGATTACCTAGACATATTTGCTCTTGGAAACTTTTTGTTTGCATGGGATGCTTCATTTTTTGTTGTTCTTCATGTATTTTCAGCATTTTGTCCTTTTTGAACATTTTGAGCATCATTTGTAAGCTATCTTTTATGTAAACGCATTGAGATAAAGTGCCACACTATTGTACATGCATCTTTTGGGGATCTTGCGCATAAGATTGTGCCATATTTTGTACTCGCACTATTATTATAAAGTGTCATGAGGGGTTGTGTAGTTTGCCTTTGTTTTTCCATCACATCTTTGTCTGATGAGTATCCCTCCACGACGACAGTAAATTCATACCATGGGGGCGTTGTGTAGTTTTCCTTTAATGCCATCACACCTTCTTATCTGGTGAGTGTCCCTCCATGACGACCATGGATCCATATGATTCCAACCTCATGCATGTGTGCTTTGTTTTTCACACCACTTTTTCAATTGCAGGTGCTATCTTGTGCACTTTCAGATGTTTCTTCTCCTTCATGCACTATAGGGTGTTTCACATCATTTCAATGGATCTGTCAGGCTGTCCCAGTTCAGCATTATGGGGTGTTATTATATTGTTCGTGCTAATTCTTCCTTGGTTTTGCCTTGGAAGGGATCTTCCATCTTCAGCGGAGGTTCTTCAGCACCATAGCAGTCATCTTTCGACAGTTGTTTGCAGCTTCTTCTACTTCAGTGATGTTTCTTCTTGGCTTTCAGCATCTCTTTTTGGAGTAGAGTTTTTCCCATGAGGTTTTCTCTATTTCTCCTCTTTACAGAGATTTGGTTGTATTTGGGTACCTGATCTAGCCTAGTTGTCGGGACCCATGTTTGCCTTCTTGCATTATAGTTACCTTTGCCTTTTTGAATTTGTTTGTAGCTGCACTGTTGCTCATCTTAAGGGGGGGTGTTAGAGTAAAGGTCTTAACTTAATTATGTTGATTAAGTTACCTTTATTCCCTTCTTAAGATTTCACGTTAGTTTGCATAAAGTGACATTTAATAATTATATTAATTATTAAATGTTATCCTATTAGGGCTTCTATTAGGTTTTTCCTATTAGGGTTTTATTAGGGTTTGCATGATCTCCTTTTTATAAGGATTGATCCCATTGTATTTCATATCAATTCATTCTCTCATTCTCTCTGATATATACATTTTCAATTTTCAGAGAACCCTTGCTTGTTTGTCTCTATCTCTTCTTTTGTGACAGGTTATTTGCATGCAAGTGATCTTCGGGGTTTGTGGTGTTGTATTTTCTCAACTCCTACATTATGTTGCATCCATCAGCCCTTGGTTTGTTAATTGCAACTCTTCAGCATATTTCCACAACACAGTTCAAAATCCTACGTTCCCAGATTGACACTTTTAAAGAGTAATTTAGAAACCACGATTTTATCCAATCACCAAGTTTCTCAGCTACAAAATTAATAACATAAAAGAAAGATCTAATGGTGAAAACCTAACAAAGGCAGTATTAGATCATGAAAAGAGAAAAATAAAAAGTGTATCTAATGGTGAAAACCTTTCAAAGGAACTGAAAGATGGGAAACTTGACACTCTCCCTAAGCATCATTAGGAAAGGTCTTCTATTTTAATAGAACCAACAGTGGTGATCAATTTATGTACTGTGGAACAACCCAAAGTATTGCAACTTGTTGCATCACTGATAGAAGAGGAAACCCCTGGATTCACAGAATTTCTCAAGAACAATCAAATCAATTTTGCATGGCCCTTCACAGATATGCCTGGATTGGATCCAGATCTCATCATGCATCATATATCTATCATGCCAGGGGCAAAACCTGTGAAGAAAAAACTCAGAAAAATGCATCCACATGTTGCATTATTAGTCAAGGAGGAATTAAAGAAGTTTTTAGATGTTGGATTCATTCGATCTATAGACTATGTGGAATGGATCTCCAATATTGTTCCTGTATCAAAGCCAGATGGAAGAATCAAAATTTGTATAGATTTCAAGGATTTACATAAGGCATGCCCTAAGGATGATTGCCCTTTGCCAAACATAGATTTGATTGCTAGACATGCTATGTATTCACTAATGGATGGATTTTCGGGATACAACTTGATAAAAATTGTCCCTGAAGATCGGGATAAAACAACGTTCACATGTCCTTGGGGTACATATTGCTAGAATGTAATGTCATTTGGACTCAAGAATGTAGGAGCTATTTATCAATGGGCAATGACTACCATTTTTCATGACATGATGCACACATTCATGGAGGATTATGTTGATGATCTTTTAGCCAAATCACACACAAGAGAAGAACATTTAGATATCTTATCTAAAAAAATTGACAGGATGGAAAAATTCAAAGTGAGACTTAATCCAAAGAAATGTGTCTTTGGGGTAAAATCTAGGAAGCTTCTAGGATATATTGTGTCAGAAAAGGGAATTGAAGTGGATCCAGCAAAGGTACAATAAATTATCGATATGCCACCGCCAAGGAACATTAGTCAATTGTGCTCATTGCAGAAACGGTTGCAATCCATCAGGAGATTCATTGCGCAACTAGTGGATAAGAGTTTACCATTCACTCATCTCTGACATAAAAATATTCCATTTATATGGGAAGATAGATGCAAAGTAGCGCTTGATCAAATAAAGCATTATCTAATGAGTCCACCAGTGTTGATTCCACCAGTACAAGGTGAAACGCTCATATTGTATATTTCTACCATGGAAGTGTCTTTGGGAGCGTTTTTGGCACAGGAAGACAAAACAGGGAAGGAGCGAGCAATATATTACATCAATTGAACTTTGACAAGCCATGAACTAAATTACACCTTCATTGAAAAATATTTCTTGGCAATAGTGTTCACTTCTCAAAAATTGCGACACTATATGCTAACTCATACAATAAAGCTTGTGGCTAAGATTGATCCACTAAAATATCTTCTAAGTAAAGCAACCTTAACTGGTAGATTGGCTAAATGGGTCATGATCTTGAGTGAGTTTGGCATTCATTATGTGGATCAGAAGGCTATCAAAGGATAGGTAATATCAAATCAGTTGGTAGAGGCACCAATGCAAGCAAAACATCCAATACACATCGATTTTCCTAACACTGATGTATTCACAACAGCCATTAAGCAGTCATGGGCACTCTATTTTGATGGCTCCTACACTCAATATGGATCAGGGGCAGGAATTATTTTTATCACACCTCAAGGACATACAATTCCAAAATCTTATCGGCTAATGTTTCCTTGCACAAATAACCTAGTTGAGTATGAGGCACTATTAATTGGAATGAGAATTGCAGTAGACTGGAAATCACAGAACTACAAGTTTTTGGTGATTCACAACTTGTCATAAATCAAATCAACGATGAATATCAAACTAAAGATGACAAGTTAATGCCTTATAAGAAAATGGTGGATGATTTAAAGTCCTTTTTTGATATCAAGTTCACAAAAATTTTGTGTACTGATAGTAGAGTTGCAGACGCCATGGCTACAATTGCATCATTGCTCCAATTGTCAAGAAACCAAGCACGGTATGATTTCCTGGTGGAACAATTGTTTTCTCCCGCCTATGACAATTCGGAAACTCAAATCATTTGTCACTTAACCAGCTCTGATTCTCCCTTGTATGGACAAATCTATACTTACCTAAAAGATACTACTTTGCCCCTAGATTTTTCTAGAAATCAAAAAAGGAATTCCATATGCCAATCTTCTCGTTACACCTTAATTGTTGACGTCTTGTACTGACGTGGTCTTGATGGTACCCTCCTTCGATGTCTCGAACACAAAATTTTCAAGGTCAGGGGCAAAATTTTTAATTCTTTGAAGCAATTCTTAAAACACATCACTTCAAAAAGGGGCAAAATGTACACATCTAAAAATGGTCATGGTTAATCAAACCTGTTAATTAAATAAATATGAATTATTTAATTAATATTCTTCTAAACTCATCTACATATAAATAAATTTAATTATTTATTTATATCGTTCACTTTCTAAATTCTTCCAATTTAATTAAATAAATAATCTTATTTAATTATTATCATCTTCCTCTTAATTAATTAAATAGATTTCATAATTTATTTATATTAATTATCACAAGTTTAAATTTAAAATTTAAATAACAAAATTCATTCCACATTTAATTAAATATTTCTAATATTTAATTACACACTTTCTAATTCTTCATTTCACATATAATTAAATATTCTAAAATATTTAATTAGAAACTTTCCTCATCTCACACTTAATTAAATATTTTAAATATTTAATTACTTTCCTTTTCATCTCTCACACATAATTAAATATTAATTATTTAATGATGGAAGCTTCTAAATTTATTGTCACATGTAATTAAATAAAATTTATTTAATTAGGGATTTATCCTCAACTATCAACTAACTTCCCATACATCAAGTGCACAAATGGAAACTTTCCTTCATTTTTGAATGGAAAAGGTTGTGTAGGAGGAAACATCTCCCATTATTCTCTCAACCTTCCATCTTTTTCTCAACTTCTCAAATCTCTCACCGTTCATCTTAACAGGTTTGAATTTAGCTATTGATCTTTGCCAACTAGATTCTTGCCTCCAAAAATCTATAAATACAGCTCTCTTGTGAGTTGAAAAGGATCCTAGATTTTGTGAATTTAATTGTGATTACTATAGTTGCATTTGAATCAGCATTTAGCATTTCAAGTTCATAGCATAGAATTTTAGTTTTTAACTTCATAGCTTCAATCATTTAGCAAATAAACATGCATTTTGCATAAATCTCATTCTCCTAAGTTGTCATTTCAACAAGCTGCTGCTTACACCAACTGAGATCCAGGAACTTGCATTGAATCCTTGGAGATAGAGGACAATGGGACGCATTTGAAGGAGATGTTGTTATTTAGAGTTTTTTTTATCTTTTTAATTAGTTTCCTTTGATTTAATGTTTTATTTGTGTGTTAGTTTATCTTATTAATTAGATCACATATTCTCACACACAATAGGATGTGCAATCTAATGACTATATTACTATTTTTGCCAGAGCTCAGAGAGAGGTATAGTGGGGAGCCCCTATTGATCCCATAGTGGTGATCAATGATTTTAGATAGTTTGTCCCATAGCCATGGGGATATGATCAAGGTATTCTAGATGTGGGGACTACCCAAGCATATGATGTGCAGTTCAAGCCACCCACACACCTGACAGATATGACAGGGGCATACCCCAGAGGTAGAAGCAAAGGAAAAGGTAGAGGGTGAGGTAGTGGCCAAGATGGTGGCTGAGATGAAGGTAGGGATGGTAGCTAAGGTAGAGGCCAGGACCAGGATCAGGACAGGGTCCATGTGCCAAGTAATGGGCACCAACAGTAGCCAGATTAGGCACAGGTGCTAGGGCAGCAGGACATGCATGATGAATAGATTATGGGGGCACCACCACCTCCTCCACCTCCACAATAGCTAGATCCATGAGATGGGAAAATTGTAGCCCTTAGAGAAAAGAGGGATCAGCTATAGGTAGAGTGAGATTAGTCATAGTAGCAACTTCAGGCCATGACTGCACAATGAGATCATGAGGTCCAGTTGCGATAGCAACTGGGCATACAACTATCCCAGGAGATTGTGCAGAGATAGCAGTTGGAGGCAGTGGCAACTACATCATAGGGCCAAATTGTATCTACTCGGTTGTATAGAGAGGTAGTTATTGAGGCAGCCTACTACCACATGCACTACCATAAAGATGTTCCTCAGGTAATGAGACAACCTGATTTTTCACAGCAGAGTGAAGCACCACCTAGAGATGAGGATCAACCATTAGTTAGGGGTGAGTCAAGGGGTGACTAGGGCTATCTTGCTTGTGTAGACACTTTTTTAATTGTTTGCTCAATTATTTATATAGATACACATTCATGGGCTCATTTTTTATAGCATCATGGATATTGTACTTTTGATTGATATACAAACACTGATTTAGATATTGTATTATGACAATCACCATTTTTTGATATATATGTATATGAGATGATTCAGATTTGATATGTAATGCTCTTTTTATTTCATGCTTATGAATGTATGGATGCATATGATGTGATGTGCTTCTTTTATTTATGTTTATGTGATATTATATGATTATTTATTATGAGATGTGGGATGGATGCTATGATATGTAGATGTTATGCTTATGTAAATAATATGGATGCATTTCTTTTTGTGTACTTTTCTATGCAATTTATGAGATTATGATGTATGCATATGGATGTATATGAATTTTCATGATATTTATGCTTATGCAGATGTTTGTACTTATGCTATGATAATGCAATTATTTAAGATTCTTAGAATAAAAAATCTATATTATTCATCACAACTTAAATGATAATGATGTTGTAGTGAAATATGTTTTTCATATTATGATATGCTGTGATGATGCAAGATGTATGAATACTGATTATTTTTGGATGCAGGATGGATGCATTGATGATGTTTTTGTTGACTTTCATGATGCCATGCTAGCACAAAAATAAGATAGAAGAATAAAATGAATGATTTGACCATTGATTTTGATGATAGATTCAAAAGGTCCAACAAGTCTATGATCCACCAAGACTTTATTAGATGTGGTGATGAGAGATGATGATGATTATTTTCTCATATCTTCAGATTGGGATTTTTCGTCATTCCTTATGTTTGATATTACACATAGACACGATGCATCAAGGTATTACTAACCAGGATTGCATTGTATCTAGTGTAATGGACTTTGACTCTGCAAACAGATAACATAGTTCACGTTCGCATCTTGACATACAAAAAGCTCATCGAAATGTATTTTAGAAGCTTATAATATATCAGAAAAATCATGCACAATAGTCAACAATCTAGTCCAAACAACCTCCCTACACACAACTAAGCAAGTATGCATGGAGATTATTTTACAAGAATACCCACAAGCACAACAATTGAAAGATAACGAATGATGCCCCATTCCTTTCTCTCTAAATAATTTAGACATCATCGATAGGTCCTTGGAATGGTTCAATAAGATTAAAAAAAAAAGGGAAAGGTCAAATACAAATAGTCAGTGTTATCTATATCTCTTGCCAGTCTAATTTTAGCTAAGGTGATTTCTGATGTTGATGTCCATCGCAGGAAGGATTCATCCTAGCATGTTGATTGGGTGTTTTGATTAGGATGAGGTGTTTGATAATTTGTTGATACAAACTTCACTGGCTCACCTAACTATGATCTAGACTTTATATTTTGACTTTTAATTTCTCACTTTACGACTTGAAACACTTGATTTCTACTTGTTTTTTCAAAGGTTGAAGATGACAATTGATTTATTATGGATGAAAGTTTATTGCGGGTGAATGTGAAATGGGATGGATGGTTTTGGATTTTCTAGAATATTTCAATGTTTTTGGTGTTTCAGAAATGTTGGGGTCATGGCCTGGTCTTATAATGACCTCAGGGGATATGATCCTGACATCATCCAGCACACCATCGAACTAATGGAAGGTGTTAAACCTGTCCAAAAAAAATAGAGGCCTATTAATACAAAGATTGAATCCCTAATGGCACAAGAGCTAGGGAAGTTGACCCAGTCAAAGATTGTCTTTCCAATCAAGCACAGTGCATGGGTATCTAACCTCATTTTGGTCCGAAATAAAAATAGAGACATTCATCTATGTGTTGACTTTCACGACCTAAATAGGACATCACTAAAAGATCATTATCCACTGCCTTCCATGGAATCAATATTACAAATTGTGGCAGGTTCAGAGATGTTTTCTCTAGTGGATGGCTTCTCAAGCTACAATCAGGTTTGGGTTAAAGAAGAATATCAACACAAGACCATGTTCACCACCAAGTGTGGAACATTCGCATATGCTAAGATGCCTTTCGGTCTCTCAAATGCGCGAGCCACCTTCCAGTGGGAAATGGACGTAGCCTTTAGTGGACTAATCAACAAGATTATCCTCATCTATTTAGATGATCTGACTATATTTTCCAAGTCCAAAGATGACCATTTTGATCATCTAGAAGAGGTTTTCAAAAAATTCCAAGTGTTTGGGGTATCTCTGAACCCAAAAAATGTGTCTTTGGAGTACCACAAGGAAAATTGTTGGGACATGTAGTGTCCCAAGAAGGAATCACTATTGATCCCGAAAGGGTAAAAGCAATCAGGGAATTTCCCCTTCTAGTCAACAAGAAAGGAGTCCAATATTTTTTGGGGAAGGTTAACTTTGTAAGTACATTTTTTATGTTGCAGGAATAATCAAACCGATCACCCTGATGCTGAAAAAGGACCAATTATTCAAATGGACCAAAGAAGAAAGAAAAGATTTCAAGAGGGTGAAGGATGCTATTTCTTTGGCTCCTGTGCTGGTAAATCTAGATTTGTCAAAAGACTTCATAATGTATGTATTTAGTAGCAAGACAAGCATCACTACTGTTTTGACTTAGAAGGATGATGAAGGGAAGGGAAAACATCTAATAGAATTTCACTCCCGGACCTTGAAGGGATATGAGATGAACTATAACTTTGTTGAGAGGCAAGAATTTTCAATTGTAATGGGACTCAAGAAGTTCTGTCATCTTATATCTTTCAATAAGGTGATTGTTTATGTCACACACTCTAGTGTGTGTGAATACATTATGGAATGAGAAATCACCCAAAAAAAGGCCAACTAGATCACCAAGATCCTAGAATATGACATCGAGGTCAAGCCTACAAAGATTGTTAAAGGAAGAGGGTTGTGCAAATATTTGGCACACGATGAAGAAATGGAAATCAAAGAAGAGCAAGCGGAGCTAGTCCTAACAAATGAGTCTAAACCCAAAGGCTACTGGCTGATAGCTATAGTAAGATTTATGCACACCAGCAAGTATTCGCTAGGACTTCCTTCTTAGAGAAGAAGATTCTACTGACTACAAAAAAATGTGTACTCACTTATTGAAGGGATCCTCTTCAACGGGAATTTCAACGGCATCCTATTATGGTGCGTCACCATGGAGCAAGCAAAGAAAATTCTCAGCACCTTCCACAGTAGCCCTGAAGGCAGACACTTCTCTGCGAAGACCACCATCATCAAAATTATGCACACTGGGTACTTTTGGCCTACACTATTCAACAACTCCTACAATATGGTAAAAGCCTGCAAAGAATTCCAATTCTACGTAGGGAGAAGAAAAAATTATGCCATGCCTCTCAATCCGATAGTAGCAGATGAACCATTCGCACAATGGGGGCTAGATTTCATCGAGATGATCAATCCCGTCTCCAACGCTGATCACAAGTGGATTCTCACAACCACAAACTACTTCACAAGGTGGACTGAAGCCCTACCCCTAAAGAATGTGGCAAAGGCAGAAATTGTGGACTTTCTGGAGGGGCTAGTAACGAGATTCGATGTGTTGAAGACTATCATCTCGGATAACACCAAAGATTTCTTAGGCTAAAAGGTATGTCAGTTCACATTTGAGAATGGATTTGATTGAAAACATCATCAAACTACTACCCGCAGGGGAATGGCCTGGCTGAATTGATTAACAAAAATCTAGTTCAACTTATTAAAATGATCGAGTGTGATCATGAGAAGGAATGGCAAAAGAATATTTGTACAGCATTATGGGAAGACTGCATAACTCCTAAGCAAGCCCTAAAAAATTCACCATATGAGCTAGTGTATGGGAAGGAGGCGTTGTTGCCTATCTCTATAGAGATACCTGTGCTACAACTACTCAAGTCTCTAGAAATTGAAGAAAAATGAACTATGGAGGTTCGGTTAGCTGAATTGCTGGAAGTACAAGAAAAAAGGGAGAAAGCCCTAATAGCCATGTCCAACTGCCAGCAGGTGGTTAAGAAGTGGTTAGACAAGAAAGCTTCAGACCAAGGTCTAAAGTGTGGAGACTTGGTACAAAAATTCAATGAAAGGGCCACAAGGCTTGGCCAGCATGGAAAATTTCACAAACTCTGGGAGGGTCCTTTCAAGATAATTCAGTGCAAGCAACATAATGCATTCAAATTAGAGAACATGAAACAAGAAGCATTAGGAATTCTGGTTAACGAGATTCACTTAAAATTTTCATTTAAGCTTCAGTCACTTCACGTAGGTGTAAATATGTAAATAATGTAATTAGTTTCCCTTTCATGTTTTATTGGCCGGTTTTTTCAAAAAATTCGCAAATGTAGGAAGCAAGAAAACTCATGAAAATCATTATTAAAAGAATAGAGAAAGACTATCTTGCTCATGTTGCATTAAATAAATATGTGGAGAATTCAACTTAATCCATATTGCAAAAAACACAAGAATGAAGACAAGTAGTTTAAGATAAGCAAGTATATTCGTTATATATATGTACTTTGATAGAAAACATTTTCAAAATGGCTCTGTGGCCATGTGCTCAAGAGTATGACTACATGTTTACGGCTTCCTTATATATATATATATATATATATATATATGTATGTGAGCCTTTTTCTTTAGGCATATATATACAAAAAGGGAAAAAGTGTTTTAAACTTTAGGTATCTAAGACATGAACATTGTCTTCATCAGCAGGGACATTGTTAGGGGTAGTGGGAAGGTTATCAGCACCAACAATGGGACCTAAAACAATAGTAGTGTCAACTCCTAGAATGAGCGATGAAGGGAACACAAGGTTCCTAAAGTTAGTGTACTAATCCGCGTCATAGAATAGCACTACATTGTAGCAATGCAGAAGCAAGTGGCACACACGGGTGGCCCTCTCATGATGCTCAGCGAGTGAATAAAGTTGGAAACTGCTCAGGAATGGCACCCATGGTACCACCATGTCTACTTCAACATGCTTCCACAGGTCACTTGCGACAGGAAGGCCCAAGCCATACACCGCATTGGTCACTACTTCACCAAGGCCTCTAAGGTACCTCTTTTGAAAAATCATGAGCGTCAAGCATAGAATCATGGCTTTTGGAACCTAAATGTCAAGCAACGAGGCAACAAAATGGGAGCACATATCAGTATTCACCTGATACTTGTCTTCATACTCAATACAATCCCTACCCCATATCCATTTTATGGCTATAATAGCCAATGAGTGCTTGTTCTTAATCATGCACTTCAAGTGCCTATTCGAAATCTCTCTAAGAAAGGTTGTTTGAGACTTGTTGCACACTAATCTAATTGGAGTATTCATTGTATCATCCTTTACTCAACTACCCAATTCTAATCCCTACACAAATCTAGAACCTACTCAATCGCCTAAATGATAATCCTATCTAATTGCCCAATGCTACTTTTGCTAATCGCTAAGTGTGATTCCACTATTGTGTTAGGACCTATTTATAGAAATATCTGAGGTAGCCTACATACAAAGCATTGTGATAATCAAGTGCTAACTCAAAAATCCCAACAAAATGCCAGCTCAATATTCAAGCTCAATTACATCTGCGGGTATGAATTGTTGTGTGCAAGATTAAGGAGCATAAATCAATTAGTGCAAATTGGTGGCAGTCCCAAGAAATGGCTCATACAGATGGATGTTGAGGTGTCACGATGCAGGCAGTTTCAAGATCCAAGGTTGAATGCAAATATTTTCTAAGTACTCATTATGGTTTCAACTTAATTATACTTTTAGAGATATTAATTGCCAAGGCGTGCAAAGGATGGAAAAAATTTCATCGATGGCTCAATTTCCCAAGAAAATCATGTCGAAGGGATGTTATCACTGATGTAATTATGAATTCTTATCTTTTCAAAAGAGGCAAGTATTTCATTTCACATGGACGAAAGACCTGGTAGTACATGTCGAATTAAATACAAAAAGGCAACTGTTGTCTACCAGTTGAAGGCAGGAAATCAAAGGAAGAGGCTAAAGGTCACCTACAAAGGCTAAACAGAGCATAGATCTTCTTAGCTACACAAAAGGACTTGGAAGAACACAATTGTTAAGGGAACCAGGTGTGGTGCATCTAGAAACAATGCAACTAAATGTGGAGGTAATTGTAGAAGATTCACTACCTTGGTGTAAATTGAGACTGAAGCAGGAGGTCATCTGGGTGTGAGTCCAAAGCCTTGCGTAGTGCTCTAGGTTCTATTCATACTGCTTCAATGTGATTTTTGAGTGGAGGTTTGCAAAGGATGGCAACTGCTCAGATTTCCCAAACATAAATGCAAGAAGAAAGGACCCAAGGTTTATTTGAAGCCATGCACACAGCACCAGCCACATATGTCTTCAAGACTACCTCTTATGGTTTTCCTAGTATAGCAAATAAGCCAATGTGGGTGAATACGCAGGTTGTAGAAAAGAAGAGCACCCATAGAGATCAAAGCCAAATTAAAGAAGAATGGGATAATATTCATGATCCCATCCTTGCGAGGAACCCTAAAATGCTTAGGGAAGCGACCTATGAAAGAATGAAAGGGAATAGCGACTTGGAATCCTTGGCACAAAAATGTTGGTATAGTGGGATTCCATAATATATGCTCCCACTCGTACACTAATACCTTGAATTGGTCGATGAGGCCATCAGACATTTCAACCCAAGTACCAACACCATTGTAGGTCAGGAGCTAAGTGTTATTATTTGTAAAGAGGCTATCTGGTACACGTTGTGCATCCCAAAACAAAACTCCAAATTACCTCGAATGGAGTCATTCACTCTGGAAAAAGGAGAGTCTTATTGGAGAACCAAAGATTTTTCTCTGAACTTTTATAACATAGAGACACAAAGGCAGAAAGAAGCTTAGAAGAAGCCAATGTAGATCCCAGCGATGCATAAAAGCTTCAAGGATTACATGAAGGATGCCTTCTCAATGATGGTGTTTGTTTGTGGCCTAGACACTGACAGAGAGGTTCAAGAGTTAACTAGGCTTGAGGTTTCAGTTGCATAAGCAACATTATCTTTTCTGGTATGATTTTGCAGAATTCCTCATCTAGGAGATGCTCATCTAGATAGCAGAGTACCAACTACAACAAAGGTTTAGGTTTTCATCCTTCCTTGCCTATATGTTCTTGCATCAGAACCCCAACTTTTTCCAAAATCATCTGATGTTGTCCATTTTTTATGAAAAACAAAGAAAAAAACCGATTTCGATTTGGACTCCTCTCCTCTCTACAACATATGATTATTATGCATTCTCAAATTATTTCTTAGGTCTGATTTTGAAGGATTTGAGGGAAGACAATAGTGTCTTACGGTTTAGCTCAGACCAGACCGAGTTCATGCAAAACTTCACTCTGAAGTGTGATTGGTTTCTAGGAAAGGACTTCATGATAGTTCAATTGCATGGCTTCACCTGGGAGCCCTTCTGGCTCCCGACATGTCCTACAAATTGAGTACTGGTGCTTGAGGTTTTCTATCAAGTATCAATTATTGACTTCACCTTTTGCAGTGGAAAATCAAAGAAGGGATTATTCAGCTGCCCAATGACCTTCAAGACCATGATCATGGAAAAGAAGAGGACTCATGAATTGCTTGAAGCAAAGCTAGCTCATCTAGGGCTGGTATGGATTTGTGATAAATGGAATTACAACCTTGATAATGACTTGTCGAATGAGTATGTCAACATAACACACAATCCCCGGCCTTACTGGGAAAAGTGTCAAAATCCATTGACGGATGTAGATGAACTTATGGTCGACCTAGCTTACATTTCGACCGAAGGTGGTCGGCCTCCCTAGCTCGGATTCTACTACCAAACCAGGAAATATGATAAGAAAAAGAAGATTGGGGTTACTCTTCGCAACAACATGGTGAGGAATTACAACTGGAAGGAAGAGAAGATTAACAATTTATGGATATACTACCAGGAGACCCGGTGCACTAAGGCTTCTTATGATAGTAGGGAAATAGATGACAAGTTCGAAAAATTATGGAATAATGAGCATCTAAATTTCAATGACAATGATGAGAAAGGCTCCAGTTTGGAAGAGGTTGAGACACAATCAGACAAAGGAGAAGAATCAGAGATAGAAGCTCAAACGGCCTTGGCACAATAGAAAGGGTAAACCATGACGCAATCTGGAAAGGTTTCTTCTAACGTGCAAGTGAACATATCATGTGTGAGGTCTTCGCTAACTTGCACCTGGACCGCAAGAAGGACCAAAACAACCTAGCCACAATAGTCTCAAACTGTAGCAGTAGAAGACTCACCACCAGCAAAGTAGAAGCACACCAAAGCATCTTCTAAAGAGTGTTTGTAGGACCCTGAAGTGAGCCAAGAGCCAGCGATGAGCCAAGGATCACAATCATCCATGCCACAGGTATCTCTCACTCCCTTTTCTCCTATTTCACAATCCTTAGTTTCCCTTGTTGTGCCTGTTGCACCTCTCTTTTCAAGCACTGATCCTTCCTTTTTGGCCACTGCTTCAATGATCATGGGAGGTTTCGCACAGTTCTCTCATGCGACCCCATTTATCCTTGCTCCTCTGCAAACCCTTCCACCTTTTTCCTTGGCCCATTCCGCATCTCAAAGCGCCCCACATGCTGCCTCTGGCACCATCATTGATACCTCCCCTATTGTTGTCGTGTCAGACCTGACCTATTCTTCCCAACAAATGGAATCCACCATGAATTTGCTTCCCTCGATCCGTCTTGTTGGTTCACAGGTTGGATATTGGAATATCCCTCCTTTCTCTCCTCAAATAGTTAGTGTTCAAAAGAGGAAGTCACCCAAGTCCGGTGCCATCTCTTTTCCTTTTTCCCTTCCTCCCGGTGCACCTTGCATAGGTGGAATTATCTGATCATCAGCAGAACTCTTATCAGAGGGTGACAAAACTAAGCAGGCACGAGCAATCAGAGCCCAAAAGCAAAAGGGTAGAGATGCTAAAAGACCAACAAAGCCAAAAGTGTAGACTATCTTTAATGAGGCCCAATAGTCACTACATTTTATGACCATGTACCCAATTGTCCACAAATCGCAAGGAGAGATGCTGTCAAATGACTAAAATATGTATGTCGTGGGGTTGATTTAAGCATAGCCCGACCTCGAGATAAGGTGGAGCTCATGGAGGAAACACAGTGGGTGGTGACCACCAGCTTTCTTAAATATGATCACCAGCTAAGGAAGAGGGAGGAAGAGTTGAAAGGTTTCAAGGAAAGCGTCGAGGTCTTGCTCGCTAAGGAAAAGGTGAGGGATGTTTAATTTAAGCGCTTATCCCAACTAGAGGAGGTGGAGCAAGAAACTAGATCAGACATGCAAACCTAAACACCTTCCACAGAAGAGAAAACATTAAAAAAAGCAGAGCTTTGCATGTAATGTGCAAAATATTATTATTCAGGAATTCTTTGTTACAATGAGATGATTTGCTTTATAAAAGCAAAGTATGCAACCCTAATGTTGACCTAAAATTAGCTCAACCTAAGTAAAGTTATGCAAGTGTAATTAAATATTAATTACACTAACACCCCCCCATAAGTGCAACTTAGGGAGACTAAATAAGCATGCACCTAAAACTAAGATGAATGCAAGAAAGCATGAATGGGTCCCGCAACAAGGCCTGATCAGGTACCCATGTACAAATGCAATAATGAGGTAGAGAAGGAAAACCCAGTGGGACAACCCCCCCTACAATGAGATGACTGCTGCAAAGAAGCACTGGAAGAACACTGTGGAGTAACACTGGAACCACAATCCGGCAAGCAAGGAAAGATACTTCTGTCTACAAGAAACCATATCAGAATCATAATAATGTGACAGTAGATGGTATGATGATGACAGAATCTGGAAGCTGTGAATCTCGATGCCGATGCCAAAACTAAGACTGAAACTCTTCCATGGGAAAAAGTACCATACAGACTCGGAACAATAACCACAAATTTAGTGGCCCTCAAACTGAGATGGATCCGATGCGGATCACTAACCATAGGCTCTCAATCTAAAGTGTGAACCAAAAGGAATCTGATATGTGTCAGCATGACGTCATCGGTTGTACGGCAGTTTGTCCCCCTAACCCTAGTTTGCCCTAAAAGAGCAGTTTTTTTGTTTTTGGCATAACTTGGGCATACGGTATCGAAATCGGGCAAACGAGATATCGCCGGAAAGCTGGTTCCGAGCACTATCCTGTGGTGCTGTTTATTTTTCAGTATTTTCTTGTTTTACTGCATTTATTGCTGGTTGAAGTCGGATGTACTTTTTATGCTTCCGAGCTCATAACTTTTTGCCACGATCTCCGATTTTCACTATCTTTGCGGCGTTGGAATGGTATTGAGGAGCTCTATGTTGCTGTCCATGCACTTTTTTCTGTATCTGTCCCAGGTTTTTCATCTTTCCTTGCTTGCCGGATTGTGGTTCCAGTGTTACTCCACAGTGTTCTTCCAGTGCTTCTTTGCAGCAGTCATCTCATTGTAGGGGGGGTTGTCCCACTGGGTTTTCCTTCTCTACCTCATTATTGCATTTGTACATGGGTACCTGATTAGGCCTTGTTGCCGGGACCCATTCATGCTTTCTTGCATTCATCTTAGTTTTAGGTGCATGCTTATTTAGTCTCCCTAAGTTGCACTTATGGGGGGGTGTTAGTGTAATTAATATTTAATTACACTTGCATAACTTTACTTAGGTTGAGCTAATTTTAGGTCAACATTAGGGTTGCATACTTTGCTTTTATAAAGCAAATCATCTCATTGTAACAAAGAATTCCTGAATAATAATATTTTGCACATTACATGCAAAGCTCTGCTTTTTTTAATGTTTTCTCTTCTGTGGAAGGTGTTTAGGTTTGCATGTCTGATCTAGGTTTTCTAACAACATCGAGTGCCTTTCACAAGGATTTATCCAAAAACTGCCACTTGTCAGCTGAGTGCTCCTCACAGGGATTATTTTCTTTGCTTTTCAACAGCATCCACCATGCTTCCACATGTTGGAAGTCCGCACTCCCCAACGCTTCATCCAGTCGTTTCCCTATCGGACCCCGACCGCATGCCACATAGCATCTACCTGCACACATTCCTTGGCGGCCCCCACCTACAGCGCAATATATTTGGAGGACCTCCACGTGTCCTCACTACGTTGATTTTCATCACATGAAAGGGAGAATGAACATCGGGCCCCAACCGCTTGCCACATGGATCTTCTAAAGGCTCATTGCTCATGATCGAAAGATATTTTATGTTACTAGCTCACCAGGCTGGGGATTTTATTATATATATTGCTTATTCTTTTGAAGCAGGGGTTCAAATTTTGATAGAAGAAATTGGTGGAAGAACCAGGCCTTTTATTTCTTTTAGATTATTGCAAAGAACTTACAAACTATGCCCTTGTTCAATATTTCTATGATATTGATTACTATTATTCTTTGATAGATATTTTTTCCAAGAATCCATAGTTTGTTGGAAAGCACCTTCTTTTAGGCTTTTAGCCATAGCAGCAAGGAAGTGAGTTGTTTGATAAAATTCTTTAGTAGACATGTATGGAAAATTTGGTAGCATAGAAAAGGTGGTGAGTTGTTTAAAAAAATGCCTCAAATAAATTGGGTCTCATGGTGATGGACATAACCATGAGAGCACATTTCTTTGAGGAATTTTTTCAAACAACTCATTGCCTTGTCTATGCTATTGCTTACTATTATTCTTTCATATATTTCTTCCAAGCATCCATAGCATAGACAAGGCAAAAAACTGTTTGAAAATATGCCTCAATAAAAAGTGGTCTCATGGAATGCCATGACAAGAAAATGCAATTGGTAACTACTCCTAGTTATTACTTATGCTATGTGAAGTAATTGCATCACTGCTTATGTTGAATTTCTAAACAACTATATTGTAGTTAAAAAAAAATCATCTATCAACATCTAGTTATTAATTATAGAATGCAAAGTAATGCTTTGAGTTTGAAAGATGTGCAATGTAATGTAATCAACGATATGAATATAAACTACACAAAGTTTATTAAGTATAATTCATTATTTAAACTCTTTATTTTATTACCTGTGTGTAGGTTTGTCCAACTCAATTGGCACTGCAAGGTATTCCCACGAATCCTCCAAGCCTATTCAATATCCAAAATAAGATATTAGAATATCATTCATATAAAAAATGCTATTCACATGTAATAAATTTATAATTGTTTACTAGTTACATACCTCAGTGGTAGATGCAGTGGAGCAATAAACAGGTGTAGGGCCGGTGTATCCAATATCAACATTGTGACTCTAAAATTTTATTACAATCATAAAACTAAATTAGTTAATATTGCATTTCAAAAATGAAATTTAATAAATTCAATTCAATGAACATACTAACATTTACCTGAGTATCGATGCCAAAAGCCTCATTCAAAATGTCAGCTAACCTTGTGATTTTTGTAGTTGCAAACCTATCCTACGTAACAACCTCCTAAGTGTTTGTGGGGTCATATGTACAAGTAACCTCACAAACTTGACATGAATGGGGTGGAAGCCTACCACTTGAAGACTCCCTTGGATGGCATTGTACTATAGGATTGGCATGCTGGATGAAACTCTAGGTCAAAGAGTTGATAGACTGCAAAGTGTCTACCTCAGCACTCTTGTTCATGATGGAAGGGATAACGATGTGCTCATGAGCCAGCCTAGCGAAAGCTCGTCTCGCTTGTCGTCGAGGATCTAGTCGTGCACTAGGTCTATCTTGTGCCAACCCCCAACCTCTCCCTTGAAAGTCCTTCATATCAAAGTAATTGGGGATTTTGTTCAGGATGAACTCATAGTAGAGTTTCCTCAAGATATATTGTGCGACTTCATAATTGTTGCATGGTGGTTAGTCAAAAACCATATACCACCTATCCCAAAAATTGTTCCTAATCCCTTGGTGGTGGCACCAATGGGTAGGAAACCTCTTGGCATCAAGGTCAAGATTTTGATTTGTCCATGGGTCGGTGAATAATGAGCATAAATGATATTTTGTAATTTTTTCATCTTTTACTTCTTTATATGATAATTTATCTACATAAAAATTCCTAGCCGCCTGCCTCCTATTTTCCCAACCACTTAATTGTTTGTTGATTGCATCTACATGTTTTAACATTTCTTTAAGTGAACTTGCAAGTGTTCTTCTTTCCATGGTTGAACTAACTGGATTGTTCAACCTTGTGATTAACTCCTCAATCTTTTTGTTATTGTTTTCAATTACCCCCATTAAATTTTGTTGAGTGCTAGGAGGATGTTGAGGAATTGGTGGAGGAGATTTTTGTTGTGGTTGTTGAGGATTTTGTTTATGTTCTTGTTGCTTTGGTTGTTGAGGATTTTCAGGATCATTATCATTTCCTAAAAATTAAACAAATGTTCATATCAAAAACAACCTAAAACTACCAATTTAGCAACAAATTCACAACAAAAAACAAACAATCCTTACTTATCTGACCTCCTCGTCGACGTGGCAGCATCCTAGTGATGAAATTGCAACAAATTGATGAAGAAAATGCAAAGTAAACTCCTTCTAGAATGTGAGCATGCAAAAGAAGGATTTTTTGCCATAGGTAGCAAAAAAGCACAGCCACAAACAAATGATTTTGTTTTGGTTTTTTTAATAACCTATAACACACTCGCGTTATACCGTGAGCACATTATAACACACTCACTTATAACGCAAGCACGTTATAGGCTCGATGTGGCTGATCTTTTGGCTTGGTCACACCAAGCCATAACATGTTCATGTTATAGCCTATCAAATGTGGTGAAATTTTGCCCACTTTTTGGCCCCCCATCTTTTTGCACCCACCGAGGTGTCAATATGCATATTTTTCATTCTATATCTTGTGGGAATAAATTGTCTTAGACCCCAATGGATCATGGTGGGTGTGTGAATGCTAATAGAGATCTTAGGTAGTTTCCTACATCTCTTGATCCTTTCATGCTACATTGCACTAATCTAGTCTCTTAAAAGCTTGAAGTGCAAGAACTTGCCAAAAGAATTGTTGTTGTTCTCTCAATTTGTGGAACCTATAAATTTCTCATCTTGACCTATAAGTGTACACCAAGTCTCTTGAGCATGTGCAAGATCATGATGAGCCAAAATATGCCTCTAAGTGGCAATAAAAATATAAAAAAATAGACTTACGCAACTTTGTAACATAAAAAATTGAGTAGGTTATTAACATAATTCAAAAAAAATGTAGGAATAAAATTTGTAGAAAATTGAATGTAGTTTGTAGGCTACTAGGATTTTTTCGAAAAAAAAGTAATTTTTGGTGAGAATTTTAAATTTCAATGCAGTAGTACTTTAATTTTTGAAAAAAAAAAAAGCACATGTTTTTCTAGCCAACCTAAGTTTGAGAAAAAGATATTTTTTGAATATTTCAATATAATTAGAGGACACCTACCCAAATGTGACACATATTTTTTTGTATCTTTTCGAATGTAAATAATTAGTTGTGATTTTTTTAGTAGGACTTTTTAAAAATATTAAAAACTATTTGTCCGACCACTCTAAATTGGTCAAAAATTCATGAAATTCAAAAAAATTCAACCTATAGTTTGTGATACATAAAGTGTGATGAATCTTTTGGATTTGGAAAATGTGTAATCATTTTTAAAAATAGACTTTTTTTAATTAGCCTATCAATCAAGACTTTAAACATAGTGCGTGCAAAAAATAATTATTATTATCTATTAAATTTAAAATAAAGCATATCATATATTGGTAGAATGTTGAAAATTTATTGAATAAACCCTTTTTGTTTCATCAAATTATGATAAAAAGGCATCAGCATGATGGGTGAATTCCTGAAAAGAAGATTGTGTTGGAAAATGCTTACAACATTTTAATTTGTAACAAATAGGAACAGATACAATATAAAGGAAAATTACGGGAGAACAACGTAAATTCCATATATGCAGATGGAACCATGTAACTACCATAGATGCAACCACCATAACTAATTTGGTAGCAATGTAATATTGACAACATTCCCCCCTTATTACATTGTTCCTACAAATATATCCCCTAAAAGCTCTTATTCACTTTGCGAAGGGGCCCCCCCTTAAGGCTTGTGTAACAAAACTTGTTGATTACAAAATATATATACATCTTTGTGAAGATATTCCTTGAAGAAAAAAATATTGAATCAAGTGGAACTCAATCAAGATACCTCATGACCCTCAAAAAGGTGTAGCTTCGAGCTGAATTCCTAATTTCTTCTTCCTATGAACTCTCGAATCACAGATTCCCAAATTATTCGACAATAATCCATATTGAGCTCTCCAAAGACATGGCTCCATCAAGTTGCCTGATGACCCTCGAAAGGGTATAATTCTTGATCACAGTCTCGTAAGCTCATTGGACAACCATCCATATTTAACTCTCCACCAAATCACTTAAACCTCTCTCCAAAAATAAAACTTCACAATATATGCATTCTTCAAATTTGTCAACAACAAAAAGGAAAAGGAAGAAATTAAAGCCAAAAACACTTATCATGCAAAGCATCATCTCAATGTGAGAAGCTAACTTGAGATGATGGAAATTCAACCATCCTCCAATGCCACCGACTTCCAATGTTGAAGGCTCATAATACTAATGCAACCACAAGAGTCGTTAATAACAACTTCATCATCTAATAAATCCCCATCTTCTTGGCCTCCTGATATCTCTCCTTGTTCCATGCCCTCACCAACATACCGATTCACAAAAGTATCTTGGCATACATGTGATTAAACTTGTGATCAATATGAAAAAAGACATCAACATCACCTGTGGAGTTAGATATTACACGAACTACCCTATGGACCTTGGTAAGATCTCCTTGAGGAACCACAGTTGAGGGTTGATAATTGATACCATACTTAAACCAAGCACGACACCAGCCCACAAAATAAATGATCCTCTTAATTTTAATAGAGGCAACAACGTTCACATCCTTGGGTGCAATATCTGCTTTGTACATTATACAATAGACCATAAAATTTTCATGACAAAGATCACGTTTTTCCATCATTGAAGAAGACTAAAAGGCAATAGAAAGCTACTCATGATAGGCCTTCTCTATGGAGATTACAAGTGCATAGAATGAAATCCTAAAAAGAATGCGAGGGTAGGGTACCAGATCGATCTAGAACTCATGTCACATCAAACATTAAGTGCTTCATCGAAATTATGCAAAGTCATGGTTAAATAAGATATAACCTGGGAAACGAGCCTATTAATATTAGTGCAAGTAGGGTGCTCAATGTCAAATGAATGATGATAGATGGCCTGTCCAGGAGAAGAGATCCCAGCCTTGATCCGATATGCTAGCTTTTATGCTCATAAGTTTACTTCATGCAGACAACAGATCTTTCAAAACATGACTCAAATATTGATCGCCCACTTCATGCACCTTTTCTTGCTGCCTCCTTCACATGATGTTTCTCCTTCTTCAAAGCGCCTTCAGAACTATTATGTTGCCTCCTTCACACGCTTATATGTGGAGTTCTCCATTCTAAAACACATTTCTCGGGATCATGGAGTCGCTCTGTGCTACTGAGAAACCTCAATGAGTATAATGTGGCTGAGCAAAATCAATGAGCATAACATGACTAAGAAAACTCAAGATCTCTTCCCTGAATGTTCTCAATTGTTGGAGTGCGTATACTTCGCCCATGCGCATCTTATGCCATTCTCATATTTATTTTCTTCTGATGGCTTATGCGCACTTGACAGTGAATTTTCTGTCGATGAATTTTCCATGACGGTGAATTGCTGGCAGTGAATTTTCCTTTGATGAATTGCTGGCGATGAATTCGCCCAATGCCAACTACCATAGATGCAATCACCATAACTAATTTGTTAGCAATGTAATATTGCCAACAGATTGAACCTCCAAACATGTTGGAATAGTTGGCCTTTTAGGTTTGATACTCCCAAGTCTAATTCTAAAGATTTCTCAAAGGAAAAATTGAGGGAAAAAATAATGTAAAAATACAAGATATCTATTTGTAACGGACATTTATTTTTTAGAAATAGGTACTCATTACCCAAAGGCCCTTTTATCAATTTATGTCTTCAAATGAATATCCATTTTGAAAAAAAATTATATTCATTTTGACAAAATTAATATCCATTATGTCAAAATTAATATCCATTATTGCAAAACAGATATCTGATATTGCAAAATGGATATCGGTTATCTAAAAGCCCAAAAATCCCTCTTCGGCAAAATGAGCATAAATTTTACATTTTTAATCAATTGTTTTAAAAATTTATACGCATTATAAAGATGATTCAGAAATTTACATAATGAACTCCTAATGAACTAAGTAGTTTTTCTAGATTATACACAAAAATAATAATTATAATCATTTAAACTTCTCCTTCATTTTAAAAACATCAAATGTTCACTACTTTTGCATATGAAGTCTCTTTTTCATTATTTTTTATAACAATCATCTCAAAATACTTGAAACATTACAGGAATAATCCATAGTGAAATATTTATAATTTGTATAATAAAAAGATGAACAAATTTTCATAAATCATCATATCTCTCTATCCCTTTCTCTACATCTCTATATTTCACTCTCTCCCCCTAAACTCTAGACTTGTCCCTCTACCTCTCCTTCCCTCCCTTATTCCCTCTCTCGTTTTCCCTCTTTAAATCTATCTTATATCTCTATCTCTCCCTCCATCCATCATTTCCACTTTGCTTAACTTAATCTCAACTCTCTATCCCTATCCCTTTAGGTATCTCTATATCTCTCCCTCTCGCCTCACACTCTCTCTATACTTTAATTTACACAAATCTGCACAGAATGTAAAATCAAACTGAACCTTAATCTTTTGAAAATAAAGATATTGAATTTAAAATTCAAATTTTTGATAAAACTGTCATAACTTGTTTCAACTTCTCTAGAGAATTTAAGCAGCAATCAAACCAAGCATATTCATATTCTATACCTAAAATCAAGTTTTCCACTACACATAGCTTTGTGTGTACGCATCTAATTCACAACTAGCCTAGGTTAACTCTAGAAAATTACATTTTCCTTTACAACAATTATTAAGAAAAACAGCCTTTTCCTAGTCGAGTGAGAGCTTACAGACTGGGAAGCTATTTTCTCTGTATCCCACAATCGCCACCCACCGTGCACTGTCATTAAAAAACCTGGGAAACGATCTCTGGAAAAAAGATATCATCGCCAATGCTTTCGAGTTCTTTATAAACAATCTCCTTATTGCTGCTTTTGGGGGTGCCATGATTGATTTTTGCAGGCTCTGCAAGGCTTGGAATCGAACAATACTTGCCTACTTTCACTCCCCCAATCTCATCACAATCTAAATTCAGTCTTTTACAAGTAGATGATGATGATGATCGACGATCACAAGCAATAGATGCAAATGAAGATCTCTTTCTTCCAGTGAGAGACTGTACAACCACAGCGAATTCTGAGGCACTTGCTTTAACCACTTTAGGGTTTGCGATATAAACTATTCTCAATTTTTCATCTCTACTATCTCTGGACTTGCAGGATACTGCTTTAGATATATCTTCTGCCATGTACTCTATACATACAATACTGAATACACTCCCTATAGCCTTGCCAAGGAAAATTTCTTTGCCCGAAGTGGCAAATAATACTTAGCATTTAAAGAAGTCGGCAATGGACAAATGGATGCAGGGTTTCCTATTTCTAGAAGCTAAGAAATTGGACCGCAATAGCATGAACAGATGAAGAATTTAATGAGAAACAGATGAGAAGGTAAGTAGAAGTACAGAGAGAAGGTAATGAGAAAGCTCCAATGGCTTATCGAATTTGCAAATTGTTGAAATTGGTAACTCAAGCGCTGAGAATTTGTATTTGATAAGGAAATTTCATGCTTAATACCACATATCTATGTATCAATCACAAAAGTGCAACAAAATCAAAATGCATTAGAATCTTTAGACGCTCTTTTTCAAAGTTAATGACAAAATCAAAGGCAAAGAGTCAAGAACAGCCACGCCTCTGAGTTGCAGGTAATCATTAAACACTGCATTTGGACAATAAGTCTTAAATTAATCGCAAATTTTGAATTTCACGAGCGTCGACTTGGGTCAATGATCGAAATTTTACTCATCCGAGAAAGACAAACAAGAAAACCTTTGCCTTTGGACACATAGTCCATAAGATTTCTTGAAAATGGTAATATGTTGGTGTAGGTAGCATGTGCTACATGTATGATACGATATGTATTATTGTAGAGGCATTCATGAGGAATTAAATAAATTAGAACAAATCACTTATAGAATTTGAGTGAGTGGTGTAACATGTTTGAATCCACATGGATGGTGACTCTATGGCATGGAGTAACATTTCTTATAGAGTGAGTCCGATCACTTATTTTACTTGGTTAAATATGAACAAATCAACTCTTATGGTAGTAATATAGCTAGGTTTTCAAATTATTTTAGGCATAAAGTTTATCTTACCAAAAAAAAAATTGATATGAGGACAATAGTATTATGACTAAGTATGAGGATTTTAGCTACAACCTAGCTATGGATTTAGATAAGGGGTTACCCTATTTAAGTGACTATGATACCTACCATGAGATATCCATTTTAGATTGCATGCTTCAAAGACATTCACATTAGGACAAATTTTTCAACCAAGTATGCACTTGTGAGCTATGTGAGTTGGAAAACTTTAAATTTGATCTTAAAATTCTTATTATGTTAGGCATGTGAGTTGGCATTGAGTGAATAGATTTTGATTCCCTATTTATGATGGTATGTTGACTAATATATATTCTAATGACTTTCATTTTTAAATTTGATTTAGACGTTTGGTTTTGTTTGTGTATTTTCCCATTATGCACATGTGTCATGTAATATCCTTTATCATGTATTGGGAGGTTGTATTTATATGCTTATATATTCAATTGTCATAATAATGTGAGAAAAAGGTACATGAGGTGGTAATTATCCATGAGATGATGATTCATGCAGTCATGGTGGTGATTTTATATCAATTCTTTTTTGTTTGAATCTAGAAGTTAATAAATCATTTTAGGTGCATCCACAAGTCTTATAGTAATTATCTCAAATAAAAATAATGTAGATCTTAGTGTAAAAAATATAAATATAAAAATAATTACAATGAAGAACATAAGACATATAACAAAATACTCGCCGAAGCCCTCATTTTATAGAAAATATAGGAAAAATTGGTAAAATATATATGTATTCACAAAATATCCATATATACATTGTAGTATTAAAAATTGTCACTCTTGACAATTTCACACTATGTTTTTCTCCCCCTAAATTATTGAGCCTAATTGGGTCCCTAATTTTCCAAATTATGCATTCTATAGCCCATTTGTACCTCTTTTCGAGAAATTGCAAGCATTAAACAAATGCACCTAATTAATATTTCACCCCCAACACTTAATGTCATGGAAAATAGGGTCGGGACGCATTCACCTTGGGGCATATGGGTCCCCCTATTTTTTCAAGGAATAATTTTGGATATACCGGTGTCAACATTTTAACATTCAAAATTCAAATTGCAAATGTCAACTTTTGGGATTTTATTTATGGAAAATTGAATAAATGTATATAAATGCCTAGTTATTGCATCATTTGAGATCTAAGTGAAATATCTAGAAAACTATTGGTGAATTTATGATCAAGAGAACTATTGAGAAAGTTAAGAGCAACATTTTAGAGCTTTATAGCAACAATTCAAGATCCTAACATCATGTCAAATTTTATGTGAGTTTATGTGTGTTCATGTTATCATTGTTTTGTGAAGGCCAATACTTTTGTAAGTCTCAAAATAAATTCAAGCAATCAAACAAGAAAGATCCAAGGCCTTGAAGTGATGTGTATGACTCCAGTCCTTCAAGGAATCCATTGAAGGGTGGTGCTCGTTGTAGAACTTTGTGATTTGATCATTCCTTCTTATCCATTAACACTTTATCATTCGTATTGTGATTGTGGAAGTGGGAACACTAACATAGGGTTTGACTAAGGCAAGCTCGTAAGTGGTACAACAACTCTTCTCTTTGTGAATGTGTAGATCTCAGGTTTGAACAGGATTGAAAGAGGCTTGAAGAAAAAAATTTCATTATTGCAATTAAAGCCTTACATCTTATCCACTCATAGAAACTCACTTACAGAATTATCTAATGATGTTCAGACAACTCTGCAACCGAGAATCACAAGTTTAGATTTGTCATCAAAGGACCTCCAAAACATAACAAAAATATCATATACAAGGACCCATATGCCCTAGGGCGACTCTATCCTCATATAGAACCAACTTTTCAAGACATGTACATAGTCCTTTGTACTCTCTAAATATGCCTATAAGTTATTGTTCGGGTATGTTAATTGTGAGATTATTGCATTTTACATATTAGGTCACATAGTCTAATTAAGTTAATCATAGCAAATCAATTCCAAATCATTCAAAGACTCAATAGGATGGAGATTTAGGTCTAATTGTCTCACCTTCATGGTTGAAATTCTATCTACTCACCTTGTTGATCTCCATCTTAATGGAACAATAGAAAAACACAACCAAAAAAGCTTGAATCCTAGGTTTGCACATTAGACCTAGGGTTCCCAATTTTCTTTGTTTCTTTTTGGTGTACCCGACCTATTAAGATTACATACCTTCTAAAATCCATCCTAGATCTAAGTGGTACATTTCATTTTGTTACATTTCTCATTTAGGGTTTCACTTTTGCATCATAAAAGATAAAAATTCATAAAAAATACTATATATCATTTTGCATCATAGGTTACATTAATGTTCATTTCAGTCACCTAGATCATATCTACATTGATAATTGCATTCATAATTTTCATTTACATTGCACACATTTGTATTTGCGTCACATTATCATAAATTCAAGAAATTCTAAAAAAATATTCAATTGCAGACCTATTTGCACACAAAATCAGAACCTTTAGACATCGTAATAAACATTCCTTTTGAGTTTTTAGAACCCTTATCAAGGACTCAGATGCCCTTGGGCACCTCTATCCTTGTACAATTACATTAAAAAAAAATTGCATGTTTCTTTATCTTTTTTATTTCAATATATTTTTTCTCACAGATCTCTATTTTGGAATTATTAATTGCATTCATTTAGGCATCTTTCATTTACCTCAAATAAAATGATAAAAAGTGAAAAAAATGCATTTTTTTGTTTTAGAATTACTTAAAAATAATCATTATTTAATTTAGGCATCTTACAATTAGTTAATCTTTATATTTAAGATCAAAAAACTTCATTAAAAATTTCCATTTATTGTTCACATATTGTTACACACTTGTTTGGCATAAATTAAGAAAAATTTGGAAAAACATTCATTGTCAAATCTATCTACAACTAGACCTAGAATCCGTAAGTATAAATACACACAATTAAACTTTGAATTTTTAGAGAGCCTACCCAAGACACAAACACCCTTGGGTACCTCTATCCTCCTACTTCTTTTGGATCAAAAATTTTGTGATCAAATCTTCTCAGGATTCTCTGTCCAAATTTGTTGTTTGTCTTCCCAAAAAAATCTATTGCATCATAGTATGAACCTTAGTAAAAATAACCATCATGATGGCTCTATGTTTTTATTAGATGTTGACTTCTCTAAAATCCTTAGTTTATGTTTCAAGTTGTGTGTTTGATGATGACTGTGATTCCAATGAGAACATTCATAATTCTTTACCTCCCAAAGCATGTCCTCGTGATGTGGTCTTAGGACAAGATGATGAGAGCATGAATGAATTTATACATAATTCTTTATGCAATCTTGAGAATAATGTAGTCTTTTATCCTTCCATTAGATTTCCTAATCACCCATACCAACAACTAGCACCACCTACCATATCACCACTTAAAATGTTTTCCCTCTTACACCTAAAAATTGAATCACAAGGTATACCCCAACCAATGCACATGGATACACCTATAAATAATAATCACAAGGAAAGTACATCAACCAACCTCCCATTTGATTCGTCAAAATAATTTACTCTATATTTGGGAGATAGATCAACACTTTTCTCCAAATAGCATTCAAGGAAACCCTAGAGATATCAATCCAAGGATGTAAAGGCGAAATAAATATAAAATAGAGTGTCCTAGGGTTTGATTAGAGGCTAAAAATGGGTTCACCACCAAGAAAGGGCTTGGAAAGACAAGAAATGTAAATGACATGTAAAGCACCATGCAAAACCTAACTAAATGGCCTAGGAAATGAAACTAAAAATCAAGATAACAAACTGAGAATAAAAAGAGGTGCATAGGTGGAAGAAGGATGGGGTCAAAAAAATCTACAAAACCTTGAAAACCTATTGTTTTATTCCCACTGGGACTCATACACCAGTCTAGGCGAATTAGTTCCAAACTAGGGTTTTTGTGCCAAAACTAGAATCTCACAGTGGTTGATCTGAGTTCACTAAAATCTAGAAAATGTGTTATACTAGGAATGATACATCAAAAGTGGAGTATAAGTCCCACTTTAATTTTTTAGAGGGTTAAGACCTAAATCTACTCTCCTATCTCTGCTCTTCCTTCCACACTTCATTTCCAGATCTAGAACTTTGAATTCGGACCTATAGATGACTTTTCATGAAGATGACAACCTTGTGACAACTTGACAACTTCTCTCAACCTTACAACCTAGTCTCCAAAGGATCTCCAAGTCTCAAGACTCCTAGATCTAAAATCACACATGTAAAGAGAGTAAAACTTGTTGATTTGTTAAGAAATAGGGGTTTCCCTTGGTCAAACCTCATTTAGGTAATTAAACCTTATGATGAAACAATAAAATGTGAACATGAAACATTAAATATGAAACATGAATAATGGTACCTTGAATGATGTCTTGAGATGCAAGTCAACAATATAAGATGAAGTGGCCATGTAGAATGTAGATCTTGATCTTGAATTAGATGTAGAACAATGCTTTCAAATGGATCTTCAATGCTACATCACAACACTATCTCAACAACATGCTTTATGTTTGATAACCTTGACATGATAATGGATCTTGAATTTTTGTAACAAATGGTGAAGAAATCTACCCTTGAATGCCCTAGAAATGCTCTTGTAAACTCCTTGAATGCTCTTGTGAAATCCTAGAATGCTTAACTCTTGATTGCTTATGTTGATATCATGAAGGCTTAGTTAAATAATGATTTGAAAACTTTTTTATATAGGAAATCCATCTAATTTACTATTTATTAGATCCCAAAAGTCGACATTCATGAAATTTGAACTTAAAACCTTGATTTCCAGCTCAAAACCCTAAAAAGGGGCCAAATGGGACTCATACACCACTTATGGAATATAGGTCCCATATGGGTGGGACTCATATTCCCAAGGTGGAATATGGATCCCACCAATGCTTTTCAGGTGGAGGAAATGTCAGGGAGTTGATAAATTAAGTATATTTGATGTCTATGTCGAGATTTCAATTGAAATAAGTCTCAAGATGCATAATAAAGGGTATTAGGGGCCTATTAATGATTATATGAAGGTCATAAATGCAATAGGGCCCAAAACTTAATGTGAATGTGTAAATAAATATACTTTACAACATTAAATTAAGGAAAAATTAGGTTTATTTAGCTTAAAAGGGCCCTAAATCTAATGTGACTATGTAAAACACATAACACTAGATCAAGATTACATTAGGTTTTTTTTAATGTTAATCATTCCCAAATAAAGTGTTAAAATGTAAAGGGATACATTTTTCTACACTACACCATCATATGAGCATAAAGTTACAAACACACCCATTCACCTAGAACAAAGTTATGGACAAGGCTTTAGAATCTTCAGAAAACAAGGATGTGATATAAAGAATGAACATGAAATCCACCCCCTCTTGGAATAATGATGTATAAAATGGATATATAATCTTGCACCAACTCCAATGAAGAAAAATTTCAAGGTCTTAAGCATTAAATGGTGAGCTTTTGGCCTTTAGGCCTCAATCTCTTAGTAGTACTTTCTAACTGGTTTTTCCATTATAACTTCCTATGAAAACCTCAAACCCGGACTATAAAATCACTTTTTATTACCCTTTTTTCTCTTATTTAACATATCCAAAAATAAGGGTAGGTTGTTTTGCACAGACAGGCCCTAATTTCAACTATCCTATTTCTTGAACCTAAGGCATGGTAGCAACAAAATGGTGTTTTTCGGCCATAATTTTCAAACCAAACTTGATACCAAAAATATAAACACAATTCTAGATACCCATTTGGTCTTTATACAACATACTAATAATTGGGTTAGGGTTGTTTTGGAACACAAGACTCAAATTTGGAATGTTTTGCCTTAAATTAGGCCTACTAGGGTTTCAGGCTACCCAGGGTAAAATGGCTCTAACCTTCTTGAAACATAATTAATTTGAGTGATGCAAAAAGGAGAATAAAAAATATTCACATTACCACCAATTCTAATAGGTTTCAAGTCATGGTGAGGATGTACAAATCTGTACACAGTCCCGAAACAGAAAAATTGCATTCAGAATTGTAGAAACAGAGATAGTTTTATTAATTTTTATTTAAATTACAACTTGTCCCCCTTGGCTTCGACCTTACCAAGCCTTTTTTAAAAATTACAACCATTTTCTAATAAATAAAGATATCAAGTTTCCACAATCCATCAATTATCTGAATGTGTTTTCTAGATTAGATTGTGTTGTTAATTTTTATCATCAACGTTTTAAATCACACTACGTGATCCATCATCAGGATGAAAGATAGCTGAAGGAATAAATGAATTGTTGTAGACCAAGCTTGGTTAAAAAGAGAGCACAAAGGGGAGGCACACGGTTTGAGGATAAGGCTGACTAGGGGAGAGAAAAAAAAAATAGGAGAAAAGTAAAAAAGAAAAAGGAAAAGGAGAAAAGAAAAAGAGGAAACCAAATCAAGGAGTCAAGGAGGCCAAAGAAAAGAGAAATCAACCTTAATGATCTAGTTAATCTAGAAAACAAGAACTCAAAAAGGCCTAATCAAATAAAAATAACCTATTAAAAATAATCAACCTGAAAATTAATTGAGAAGGGAAATAGTATAATCTAATCAATTACTAATGATATTATAATAAGATCACCAGAAAATCATATAATTGACAATGATACTATATTATTATTAAATTTTATAGTATATTATATAATAACATTAATATTGTCTTTATTTTAATTCCTTGCGTATTTGGGTCTTTATTTTATAGTTTATTTTCCTTTTATATGATTTTCTGGTGATCTTATTATAATATCATTAGTAATTGATTAGATTATACTATTTCCCTTCTCAATTAATTTTCAGATTGATTCTTTTTAATAGGTTATTTTTATTTGATTAGGAATTTTTGAGCTCTTTTTTTCTAGATTAACTAGATCATTAAGGTTGATTTCTCTTTTCTTTGGCCTCCTTGACTCCTTGATTTTGTTTCCTCTTTTTCTTTTCTCCTTTTTCTTTTTATTTTTTACTTTTCTCCTATTTCTTTTCTTTTTTTTCTTTTTTCTTTTTTCTTTTTTCTCTGCCCTAGTCATCCTTATCCTCGAACCGTGTGCCTCCCCTTTGTGCTCTCTTTTTAACCAAGCTTGGTCTGCAAAAATTCATTTATTCCTTCAGCTTTCTTTCATCTTGATGATGGATCACGTAATGTGATTCGAAACATTGATGATAAAAATTAACAACGCAATCTAATCTAGAAAACACATTCAGATACATTTTCTAATGGTTCTCAACCAACTTTTCAACTTACAACCATTCAAATTCTCACTTTATGCAACATTGACCCTTCATATTCCACATTGTGCAATTTGACAACATTTGCAACAAGACCCCTAATGACACAAAACCAACTCAAACATCTAGGAAATTATCTTATAAGACCTTATTACATGAAATGGACTCAAGTAAAAAAAAATCAACATTCGACCCCTCTTGGGGCATGAAAGCACTATGGGTGCCCTTGCACCATACTCCCAATGGAAAGAAAAACTCAAGTCCACTTGATTGTAGGTCTTCTCTCTCTTCCTGGTCTTCCAATTCTTCTACAACTTGTCCTTCATTTCTATAAATTTCCTTGGATATTTTTTCTTCTTCTTGTGTTGTCTCTTATTGAGCATCTTCTCAACTTCCAAGTTCCAAAATCGATGCAGGAGCATCCCCAGTTGCGAGCAATCTTCCATCAACCAAAAAAAATTGAATTCTTGTTCTTTCTTGTATTATCGGACCCAGTCTGGACTTTTATCCAAGAATTCACAAAGACCTATATGTTTTGGCCGATGCTTGCACATTTCATCAGCTTCGAGGTTTGGAACCTCTTGAGGCCAACGCGGACCTTTTCTAGAGTTGGGAACCGATATGTATATATATATGCATTGTCTAGTTGCATTAAGGTAGTAGTAATAATAATGATAGTGAGATAGCTAGATAGAAGAAAAATAAGGATCTTGACCCACATGTAAGTCTGGGCTTAGCATCAAATCATTCTGTAAATTTTTAAGCCAGAAGGTAGGGCATATTGCCAGTAAATAATTGATTGATCATTCGTATATAAATTCATGTGTGATTATTATTCCAATTCTTTGAGTTTTTCGTTGTGTCTACTCTTTCTACAAGGTTGGACAGTACTATTCCCGGACCCTCCATCCTTGAGTGCACCAAGTGGTATCAAAGTGAGTTTGCGAAATCTAGGAGAGAAGAGAAAAGTTGAGTGAAGGAATTCTATAAAATATTTTTGTGGACAGATCACCAACTTGAGGCAACCTACTTGTGTTTATTGACAGATTGCCGACAGTGAGGCAGTTGCAAACCTATAGCCAGATCGTCAATTTGAGGCAGTTGCACCAGATCCTAGGAAGAGATGTCACTGAGGATAATTCATACTACTGTTAATGTTGTTGGAAAGATGGATGAGATGATAGAAATGATGCGAACAATGAAAGTAAGACTGGATGATGTTGAAGAGGATAGGAGATAAGGTTTAAACCCTAGACCTAATGATGAGAGTGATGATGAAGTTCAAACTGTAGACCTAGCTAAAGAGATAATAGAAGAAGAAGAAGAAGAATTAGATCAGGTGAAGATGTTGAAGGATATTTCAAAAATAGGAAAGCGGCCTAGAATAGAGATTGTGAATTATACCGGTAACCTTAACCCTAAACAGTTGATCGATTGGATAAATGACATTGAAGAATATTTTGAGTATGAAGAAATTGAAGATCCAAAGAGAGTAAGGTTTGTGAAAAATAAGTTGAAAGGACATGCTACAATTTGGAGGAAGGAATTTCAATTGGAGAGAAACATAAGAAACAAATAAAATATTGTGAAATGGGACAAAATGGTGACAAAATTAAAGAACCAGTTTATACCTGCGGACTATGAGTTGGAGTTTCTAAAAAGATTGCAAAACCTGAGACAAAAGGAAAAGACTATGAAACAATACACTCAAGAATTCCATAGGATCATTATCAGGACCAGACATAGTGAAGCAAGTAAGGAGAAAGTGGCATGGTATATCAATGGGCTAAGGATGAACATTCAAGAATAATTAAGTCTGGTGAGGATGAATTCAATAGAGGAAGCACATCA